>CM024954.1:6881910-7199410 GCA_014282245.1 Rhododendron simsii
GTGGGGACCTCGAAGGTGCCAGAATGCCAAGGCTTCGAAAGCAGATAGGGACACCTGTTGGTGGTCAAGTGCCAGAGGAAAAGCGTCTGTGCCAGAACAGGCCACGGAACAGGGAACACCTATGAATCATGAGTTCCCCAATTGGCTCCGAATGGGAGAGCTCCCTTATGAGGAGCCTTCTTATGAAGTACCTCCTTATGAAGGGCCTCCAAATTTCCAAAGGGACAAGCCAGTGGTAAAGACCATGATAAGGAAGAAATGTTCAGAGAAATGATGATAGCTTTTCGAGAGATGGCTCAAACCCAAAGAGCCATGATCAAAAGCATAAGAAGTAGGTTGCCCAACTTAGAGGTAACAAGAAACAGTCCAGGGAATATTGGGCTAGATGATCATGCTAATTCAACTACTCACCAAAGTCCCTTCGAAGAAGGCTTGGAGAGGATGTTGGTCAGGGTAAGATAAGGTCTAGAAAGGGTAAGGAAAAAATGTATCCAGAGGAAATACCACAATCTTGGTATGAGCCTTTAAAGCCTACAAAGCTGTCTTCGAAATCCCAGATCAATCTCATGGAATTCCTATTGGGATTCCAAGAAATGCCAGAGACAGGCAAAGCGTTATCCTCTTTTCGAACCCACACTCGGGGGATGGGAGGATGATGTAGAGATAGAACGAGGTTATAGACCTGAGAAAACGAGGGATAACGCACAGCCTTCCCGTCAAAGTCTCCCAAATACCAAAAATCCCACCACAGCGGTTTATGGAAGCCATAGGCCTGCTCGGGTGAATACTACGGCTGACCCAATGCAGCAACCTGGTATGGGAGACTTCCCAGAGAAAACCAAGGGGATTTTAGCACTATAAGGGAAAAGCATAGAGATGACTTGGTAGAACCAAATCCACCGGTAGGAAATCAAGAACAAAATTTCCTTATGGCAAACCCAATACTAAGAGACCAGGTTATGGATCTCATACAGAAGTTGTGGGCCTCGAACTCGGGGGGTACAACCTCAAATCTATAGAAAACCATATCCAGAATGGGTTGACACAACATTTCAGATCCCTAGAGAATTTAAGATCCCAGACTTTACTTTGTTTTATGGGGATGGGAGACAATCTTCTATAGAACATATTGCTAGGTTTTCTGCCCAATGTAAGAACTTGGCTCAGAATGGTTTCATGAAGTTGAAATTGTTCCCAAATTCTTTGTCTGGGCCAGCTTTTGCATGGTACACAAACTTGCCTGCAGAATCGATAACAAGTTGGTTTCAAATGGAAGAGGCATTTCATGCACAATTCTTTAATGCTGAGCCTGAAGTCTCTATGGCAGATTTGGCTAGGCTAAAGCAGAAACCAGATGAAAAGGTAGCAGATTTCATATCTAGGTTCAAAAGGGCTAAGACCAAGTGTAAACTCCATCTGCCAGAGGCAGAGTTTGTGAGATTAGCACAGGATGGTTTAGAAAGAGAGCTTCGAAAGAGGTTTGATTCTACAGAGTTCAGGGACTTTGCAGACCTAACCTATAAAGTTGCTAGATATGAATCATTGTTAGAGGAAGATATGGATAGGCATAATTCCTCTTATCCAACATACTATAGGGATCCTAATTATGAAATAGATGCTGCTGAAATTATAGAGCACGAACCTTGTGTTTGTGAGCCCTTAATTCAAAAGAATGTCTCTCTTGGGCAGAAGTTCAAACAAAAAGAAATTACTAAAGTTATTCTTTTGATATATCTAAAGCTGATGAGATCTTTGACTTCTTGTTAAGAAAGAAAATCATTAAGCTGCCTTTGAATATGAAACTGCCCACAGTGGAAGAAAGGAATGGAAAGACCTATTGCAAATGGCATGATTCTTGGTCTCATTCAACTAAATCTTGTAATGTTTTTCGTGACAGGATTCAGGAACAAATCAAGAAAGGAAGAATCAAATTCCCTGAAAAGACTATGGGGATAGATGCAGTGCCTTTCCAAAGGTAGAAGAGGTCAACACCAGTGTGCCCTCCTCACTGGCTCGAACTGTCAAGAAATATTGGCAGGACAAAGAAGTACCAGTGAACATGAATACTGTTCAATATGGAAGGGGCAAGCCATACGCTGGCCACCCTCGAGGCATGGGAGCGAGGCCAAGTTCCTATAGGCGAGCCAATGATGGTTTTTCTTTGCAGAAATTCTCAGGTAATAATCACCTGCCTATGCTAGAAGCCTCATTTTTGGAGTGCCTGTGTGTAGGATGCAGGGCCAACTATTGGTCTTCAAAGACTTGGATAGAAAGGGCGTAAGTTTTTTCCAAAAGAAATGGGGATGAAAAGAATGCCCCAGTTCAAGCAAAGCCAAGTGACAGCAAGTCTTGGTTGGCACCAAAAAGGGACATGCCTACTAGCCCTGTTCCAGCTATTCACAGAAGGGAGCTGCCACCTTCGAAGAAGGCTAATGTTGGCCAGACATCGAAGGCGCAAGAAGAGGCCAAACAAGAAGAATTCACCTTGGTGAAAGGGGTTCCTGACTGGTTTCTGAAGCAAGTTAAGCCTGACTTGTTTCAAGGATACAAAGGTTCAAACAGGAATGCGAGCAGAACTTTCAAGCCACCAATTTCGAACTCTGGAAACTGGGTGTTGATTAGGGATCCCAAGTCTCATTACCACAGATGGTTCCATTGCTCTCAAGAACTCAAAAGAGAAAGCTCCAAAGGAAGTATACGCTCTTCCAGTCAGGAGAATCTTCAACGGGAGAAGAATCAATCAGACGAGCAAAACCTAATCCAAGGTTCGACAGGATTGAAAGGGACCCAGAGGAATTTCGAACCCAGTATCACGAGAGGGAGACTTTGAAAAAGGTTGCCTCTGCTATGCTCGAAGAGGATCTGGATCCACCTTCTCCTAACTCGCTGGCTAGTTATCAGTCTGGTTTGCTCGAGGCCATGGTGGTGGAACAACAGGGGATGGAAGAAAACTTTTCCCCTATGGAGGTATCCACACAAGAATTCGAAAAGAAGGGTGCTGAGGAGACCGAAGCAGTTAAACCAATCAAAGAAGTGGCTTCGATCCAATTTGGAGATCAGCCAGAAGTACAAGTTAATATGGTCTATCCAAGCTCTATGAATTTCTTCTCAAATGGTCAGACGTTCAAAGATCAAGATACTGCTTGGTCGAACTTGAGCGAGCCAGAGAATTCTGAAGAAACTCTGAGTGATAAGGAGTTAAATATCATATGCAACGACTGTGACTTAAAAGAAGTATCTCAGATCGAGATGGGTAAGAACTTGGTACGTGAAATTGAGCAGAATCAAGAAAGTTTAGAGGTAAGCTCAAAAGAAAGTGCTTGTTTCGTGTCAGATTCCATGTCCGACGTCGAATACCCCCTGGTAATAGATTTAAATTATGTGGAAATTTCATATCCATTTAAATTACCTACTAATGCAATGAGACAACATTTGCGTCCATTGTATATCACTGCACACTTTGATGGAGTCCCACTTAATAGAATCTTGGTGGATAATGGGGCTGCGGTGAACATTTTGCCTTTCCAAACTTTAAAAAAGTTAGGAAAAGGAAAAGCAAAATTAATCCCAACCAGCACATCCATTGCAGGATTTACTGGGGAAAGCCAACATGCCAGGGGAATCATTTCCATTAGATTGGCAGTAGGTGGAATAGAAACTGATACCGTTTTCTTTGTAGTTGACACATATGCTAAATATAATGCTTTATTGGGAAGAGACTGGATTCATGTTAACGGATGTATTCCTTCCTCTATGCATCAGGAATTAATGATTGTTAAGTATGACAAAGGCAAGGAAGTGGGTGTCGAAGGAGTCAAAGCTGATCCACATCCATTTGCTGCCACGGCAAATTTTGCTGAAGCAGAAATGTACAAATCGGATGTAGTTCCTCTGAGTGAACTACTTCAAGCAGCCACCCATCCAACCAACGAGATGGAACTGGGGGAATTGGCAGAGCTAAAATCGAAGCTGAAACAAGCTGTTGACTATGAATCAGACACCCCAAAAGATGATGCTGCTTGGATGTGAATCCAAGAAAGAGGCTGAAGAAAAAGCCAACTCATTGGCTTTAGTAAAGTATGTTGCTCTGGGGGTCGAACAGAAGATCCAAGAAGAGAACATATGGGAAGAGGTTATGCAGAACAATAACCCTCATGTGCAAGAAATCCAACTCACTTCTGAGGAACGGGTTGAATCACAAGATCTGTTGGAAGAAGTAAGGTTGGGAGATGCACAAAACCCAATCCAGTGCTTATTAATAAACAGCTTGAGCCTGGTATGAAAGCTGAATTGGTGGCACTATTGAAAGCCAACAAGGAATGCTTTGCATGGAGTTACAAGGAACTACCTGGCTTGGACAGGGGATTGGTGGAGCATAGGTTACCTATCAAGCCACAATTCAAACCTGTGAAACAACCAACCAGGAAGATGAGTCCAGAAACTATTGCAGGTGTTAAAAAAGGAGATGCAGAGACTTCTAGATGCAGGCTTCATTAGAACAGCCAGGTATGTTGAATGGCTATCTAATATAGTTCCAGTCCCTAAAAAGAATGGAACTATCAGAATCTGTGTTGATTTTCGAAACCTAAATACTGCGACTCCTAAGGACGAATACCCAATGCCTAATGTGGATACACTTGTGGACAGTTCTGCTGGCCACAAGATATTGTCCATTTTAGATGGGCATTCAGGGTACAATCAAATCTGCATAGCAGAAGGAGATGTGCATAAAACAGCATTTGCCTGCCCAGGTAACATTGGCATCTTCGAATGGGTCAAAATGCCATTTGGGCTAAAGAATGCTGGGGCCACATATCAAAGAGCAATGAATACTATTTTTCATGATTTAGTGGGAACTTTTCTGGAATGTTACATAGATGATATCATTGTGAAGTCAAACTCTGATGAGGATCATCTACAACACTTGGAAAAGACATTCCAACAAATGAAACGCTATCAGCTGAAGTTAAATCCAGAAAAATGTGCTTTTGGAGTATCAGCTGGGAAGTTTTTAGGGTATCTAGTTCACAGTAAAGGAATACAGGTTGACAAGAACAAAGCTAAGGCCATCATTGAGGCTAAACCACCTTCTTCTAAGAAGGAGTTGCAAAGGTTTCTTGGTCAATTAAATTTCCTTCGAAGATTTATATCTAATACTGCAGGAAAAACTAAAATCTTCTCTTCTTTGTTGAAACTGAAGGAAGGGGAGGAATTCAAGTGGTCAAAGGAGCATGATGAAGCCTTCGAAGCCATTAAAAGATACTTAGCCAACCCTCCTGTATTGGCGCCTCCCATTGAAGGAAAGCCAGTAAAGTTGTATTTAGCTGCAACACAAGATTCAATAGGTGTTCTGTTGGCTCAAGACAATGAGGATGGCAAGGAAAGAGCAGTTTATTATCTTAGTAGGTTTTTAAACTCTTGTGAATGCAAGTATGCTGCAGTAGAGAAACTATGTTTAGCTTTATTTTACGCTTCTAAGAAACTCAGGCATTATATGTTGCCTAGAATAACTTATGTTATTTCTCAAACTGATGTAATTAAGCACATGCTTTCTAAGCCAGTGCTTAGTGGGAAGATTGGGAAATGGATAGTGTCTTTAATTGAATTTTGTCTTGAGTATGTGCCTCAAAAGTCGATAAAAGGCCAAGCATTGGCCAATTTTTTGGCCGATCATCCAAATGAATACAAAGCACCAACAACGTTGGAGGCTAGTACAGTTGAAATCAGGCCATGGAAATTATGGTTCGATGGATCAAGAACTATTCAGATGGCTGGAGTGGGCATAATTCTGGAATCCCCCCAAGGCTTGAAAACCAAATATGGTTTTAGACTCAGTGAGGGACAATGTTCCAATAACCAGGCAGAATATGAAGCATTGATTATTGGACTAGAAATTTTGCTTAAATTAAGGGTTAGTGTTGCTGAAATCTTTGGAGATTCTCAGTTAGTGATTAACCAACTAAATGGACAGTTTAAATGTACTAGTCCAGCGCTGATAATTTATTATCAGCATGCTAAAGAGCTGATGGATCAATTTCATATGCTTACTTTAACTTATATTCCTAGGTTCTTTAATGAAGAGGCTGACGAAATAGCTCAAAGAGCGTCCGGCTACAAAGTTTTATCAGAAGTTGAAAAGGAATTTTGTCAATTAACTTTGAGGAAATCCCTGCCTATGTTACACAATAGGTTGACGGACTTCGAAGTATTAAACGTCAATGCTTTAACCCATCGAAATGCTGATTGGAGGCAAGCATTGATTGAATATTTAACCAAGCCAGACAGCGTTGCAGACAAGGCAACCAAATTAAAAGCAATGAACTATATAATGTATAATAATGAGCTATTCAAGAGAGGAATGGATGGTCTTCTTTTGAAATGCTTGAGCAAGGTAAATGCATTTAAAGTAATGGCTGAAGTGCATGAGGGAATCTGTGGAGCACATCAAGCTGGCATAAAAATGAGATGGTTAATAAGGAGATACGGGTATTATTGGCCCACCATCCTCAAAGATTGTATAGATTATGCAAAGGGGTGTCAAGCCTGTCAAAAAACAGGTCCACTCAAGCATTTGCCAGTCACAGATTTGCAATACGTAATAAAACCGTGGCCCTTTAGGGGATGGGCTATGGACATGATTGGGATGATTTATCCTCCTTCATTGGAAAAGCATAAATTTATCCTAGTAGCTACTGATTATTTCACAAAATGGGTAGAAGCCCAAGCCTATCAGGAGGTCAAACAAACCCACGTAATAGATTTCATAAAGGGGATCATATACAGGTTTGGGAGTCCTCAAACGATAACAGTGGAGAATGGTTCCATATTCGAAGGACGATTGGTAAAGGATTTTGCCACGAACCATGGAATTTCATTAATATATACTAGTACTTATTATGCTCAGTCCAATGGTCAGGCAGAATCAACTAATAAAATTATCAAGAAGGGGATCCAAAAAATGGTGGATCAAAACCCAGAAATTTGGCATGATCTGTTACTTGATGTGTTATGGGCATATAGGAATACAAAAAGGACTAGTACAGGTACCACACCATTTGCATTAACATATGGGCATGACGCTGTGTTACCCATGGAGATCACTGTAAGATCCCAGAGAGTAGCATGTCAGAATGATTTAGACACAGGATCTTATCATCAGGCCATGCATATGGAATTGGAAGATATTGATGAGGCCAGAATAAAAGCCTTAAACCAGATTATGCTACAAAAAGCAAGAATAGCTAGAAGCTATAACAAAAGAGTGGCTCTTCGAAGCTTCGATGAAGGAGACCTCGTATGGAAAGTTATCCTCCCTATTAGGGATAGGAGAGTTAAAAAAGATGGATTAGGAAAATGGGCACCAACATGGAATGGGCCTTTTCAAATCCATAGGGTTTTGAAAGGGGGAGCTTATCATTTGAGAAATTTGAATGGTTATGTTCATCGAAGGAAAATAAACGGAAGACATCTGAAGGCTTATATTCCTTCCATATGGGAGTCCTTCCACAAGAGATAGTGTAAATAAGTTTGGTTACACATTGATGGTTCTGACTGGCTGATTTAGTGTTGAGTGATTTGATGCTAAAAGTTTTTTTTTACAAAAAAAATTACTCTATTAGCATTCGAAGACACAAACGAGTCACCATACTACCAATCGAAGCTATAAAGAGTCAAGAATAGCCAAGCAAGAGTTTCATTTCATTAGTAAAAAAAAAAAAGACCCAAGCAGGTCTAAGTACAAAACAGACCCAAGTAGGTCTGAACAAAAAAAAAAACAACAGGCCCAAGTAGGTCTGAACAACAAAAAGACCAACTCTGGTCCAAAAAGCAAAATGAAGACCATTGGTGATCTTCATAGTCCCAAAGGAGAATCTTCAAGAGGATCCTCCCTCTGGGGGACTTTTTGCCTCATGAGCCGAGAGGACGGTCGAAAGATCATCCCAGGTCCTAGCCAAGCAGAGGCGTGAAGCTGTTTCCACACACACCAGCTGGCTTCGAAGCTGAGCGATCTCACTTCGAAGGGCCTGGGACTCAGCGTGGACGTCTCTCTTCAGCTCCATGATCATGTTAGTCAGGTTGGCCAATTGACTAGTGAGATCATCAAGATTTGGATGGTTTTCAGCCATGTTGTTTGTTTGAAAGAGATGCTGTGATCTATCGACGTCTAGGTGTATTTATAGCCCAAAGAAATACGGGGAGTCCGCCTCATTTATTGCCATTATTAAATGGGTTGCAGACGCGTAAAGCCTGGAAGGTGAAGGGTTTGAGAGCATTAGGCGTCATACGTCAGAAGTATATGATCTTTTACAACTTACGAGGAGACGGCTAAGAAACTACTGGAATTGAATGAGCAAGTTGAAACGATTGGAATTACACTAGATTAGTTTTCGAAGTATCAACACATTTCGAAGCAAAAGTAATAAATATACATGGAATAAAGGAGCACAGTATTGGAAGGAGGATTTCTGTTTGTATTTTCCTTCATGCTATTATGTTTTCATTAATAACATTAAATAGAAAGGGATGGCTAAGAACACCAGTCTATTGGTCAAAGCCATTAGAATAAAGATCGATACATTGGTAAATAATTTCTTTGCTCATAACAGTTACACAAAGGTTACATTGGAGAACCTATCTAGGGCATAATAGTATCACGGAGGAGGATCTCTAGGGATCAGCCAACTGAGATCCAAAGACTTGAACCTAGCTTCATGGGGATTTGATTCTATCTCCCTACAAAGCTCCATTGGTAGGGAGATAGAGCTCAAAGCCCATTCTTGTCTTCGAAGCAACAGCCCAGTACAGGCACATCATGAGTGTTGATGTGTCTATACCTAAGGGCTTTAGGGTTCAAGGGAAATATCATGAGGGTTGATGTGGCTATGTTTCGAAGTTTTTCTTCACAAATACAAGATGAGGCTTCATGATAGTTATCTTTCTTGTAGCCTTACTTGAAAGCTTGGTTTGAATGATACTACAGGAAGGAGAAGTGGAGAAGATGATCTGTAAGTTTTTCTTTCCCAGAGACCTCTATTTATACTAGTAGATAGTCATTTATGACTCTTTAAGATACGGTAGGTGAGGAGTTGGCACAGTAAGCTTTTAAGCAAAAGAAAATAGGAACTAGTGTCGATCTTAATTACAGTTGTACTTATCCCAGAATTGAATTGAATAATAAAAAAACGTACAAGCTGTGTGAAGTTACAAAAAGGGGCTTATTACATCACGAATAGTGGTTAGTAGCTCTCGAAGAGAATTAGAGTTAGCATCCAAAAGTGAAGTATGGATAGCTTTTCTTCTCTGTTCCTTTCGAAGAAAAGGAATAAGCTGTGGAAGCGTTGATTCATCCCGTAATGCTTCGTCTTCAAGCTCTGGAAAGCCATTCGAAACTTCAGCTATCTCTTCCCTGACCTTCTTCATTTCTTCTTGTAACCACTTCATCTTCTTGTCAAGTTCTGAAAGTTTGTCCCTTCGGGCTTGATAAAGAGATAGACGAGAAGCAGTCTCAAGTGCTTTGGCCTCCAATTTGTTGGTTTTCTCAATAGTTGTGCCAATGCTTTCAGACAAGAAGTGATTATAAGCAATCAATTCACTAAATTGTTTGAGGTACTTTTGAAGAGTGAAGTTGATTGAAGAAGGGAGTCCTTGGGAAAGGGACAAGGCCTGATAGCATACCTCGAAGTGGTAAGTTAAACTATGATCAATCAAAGTAGGAAGTCCTAAATGATTTAAAGATTTTAGAAAACTTTTTAGTGTTAGAACTTCTTCCTTTGAAGGAACATGTTTAATCTTAAAGGAAGGTAAGTCAGAGGGCATGGAAGGGCTCAAAAGTTGTTGAAGGCTTTCGAGAGAATTCGAAGAGGAAGGAAGAATGGGATCAGCAATCTGATTACAAAATTTTTCCAATTGACTCTTAAAGAGGGATATATTGAAAACCACTAAGGGCAAGTCAATTGGAGCAGAGGAAGATGTGGGATGATCTTCAGGAAAAAGGGCCATGCCTATTCCCTGCATAAGAATTATAAGTTAAGGTTAAATAGAATGTAAACAAGAAAAGAAAGGTATGATTAAGTATCAAGAATACCTGATCTGAGGAGGAGGTCAAACTGGAGCCTTGATTCTCAGCATTTCTAAGAATATGGCTCTTCGAAGCCAAAGTAGGGTCCATCCTTAAAGGTCCCTCCCCTGAAACCGATAAGGAAGTGAAGGGGAAGTCTCCCTGAAGAATGGGAAGTGGCCCCAGAGTCTTCGAAGGAGCCAAACTGGTCACTACCTGTGCAAAGGTTGGCTCAGTAAGGAATGACAGCAAGGCGTGCATGTCAATATCCTTTGCAGCAACGTCTTTCTGTATAGAAAGAGCTTGAACAGGGGATGCCTGTAAAAAAGCAAAAGAAAGTTAGGGTACATCTTTTCATAATTCGAAAGGCGAGTATTCAGAATATACCTTGTAAGGGGCATCTGCTGGCATTGGGATTAAGGGCTCTATCACTTCTTGTTGAGGGCAGGGAATAAGAGCTAGGTCCACCGCCTTAACAGGGGATACAACCTGAGCCTACAAAGAAGTTAGCAGCAAATCACGAGCACAGGAAACACATGAGAATGTATGCAGTTTAAACTAACTTACCTCTTGTGGGGAGGAAGACTTCTTTGGAGAAACAGGTCTCTTGGGAGGAGTTGTTTTCCTCACATAGCGGAGGGTCTCCTTCATCTGTCTTGTTTCACCTGGTTCGAACTCAAGAATTAGAATTACAGTGAAATCCTCTACTGAATCGTAAATGAGGAAGGAATTTACCCCTTGAGGCCAGCATCTCTGTGTCACTCTCTGTCTCTTCATCACTAGAAGAAACCTGAGGACCACGCTTCCTGGTGGTCCTTGTCCTCTTCGAAGCTGAAAGGAAAGGGGTAAGAGGGTGGCTCGGATAAATGGTATGGGGGTTTAAAAGATTAATTGGAGGGAAGGAAACCAACCTGGAGGTGCAGCTGAGGGCTCAAGATAGTGCTTAGTAGGAATTACTTCTGTAGGCTGAGAAGTAATCTTTCTCTTCTTCGAAGCACTTTCTGGAAAAGAAGTGGCACCTGTAGGATGGAATGCAATTAGGTTTGGTTTCAGCAAAAAAGAAGAGATGTTCAGAGATAATTACCTCTTTTTTGTGTTACCCTCGTAGATTGTCTTCTTGATGGAGAGGGGGGAACGACCATTGCTATTGGGGAGGCTTCGACTGGAGTCAGTCTTTGTTCAACTTCGCCTCCACTAATGTCTTCGATCCCTCCAGCCAAACCAAATTCATTGTCAGAGGAGAAAGATGACGAGTTATTTTTTCCTCCATGCCCAAACTCAGACTTCTCGAACCCAATGTGGGCTAGAAACCGTTTGAAGGGTTTAATCCCTGAGAGGAAGGAGCAGTTAGAGTGCCACCAGTTGTCAAATGCAGGGGTGGTGCGCACTTCAGGTTCCCTGAACTCCTGAGTCACTGTTCTCCTCAATGCATGTCTGGCTTGGGCAAACCCCGTCAGAAATTGGTCAGCCATGATCGGTGATCGTTCAGACATACAGATGTTGGCGAGGCCACAGTAAGGAGTGGGTATGCCTTGAACAAAGTCCAGTTGCCTAGCAAATTGTGCAGGGCAATATACCTCTGCATGTGCTATGGACTTGAGGGTATTCGACGAGGAAATGAAGATCTCTCTGCTTGTAAGAATGTTGCCCCATGCTTGGAGAGCTCGAGAGGATCTTCCCCGTTTGTCTGCCAGAATGTCGAACAACCATGTTGGCCCAACAAGAGTAGGGTATGGATTGGGCCACTCCCTATCTGAGGCTAGACCAGCAAAAAAGCAGAGGTAGTACACCAAAGTCTGTGTTGTGCTATCCTCTGGGTGAACGTAGTTGTCACCATGAACATTGGGCGCCTCGACGACACCAGTAAGGGATGTGGGTGCTTTGAAGGGACCCAGCTCAGGAAAGTAAGCATGAAGCCAAAGTTGGATAAACCATTGGGGCCCTCCCTGCGAATGGTTCAAACCCTTCTGGTAGAAGTCAAACCCAGCTTTGTAGACATGGCCCAAGAAGCAGGAGGCGAAGTCAAACTCTTCTCCTCTAGCAAGTGCCAGTGCCAATGGAACAAATTCATTCATCACTCTTTTCCCGGAGTGGCAGAAGATGTGTTTGCAGAGGGTGTAGAGAATGTAGGCAAAAAACTCTGTCTCAGTCACTTCTCCTACCAATTTCCTTTCTCTGTGGTAGAACTGAGAAAAAGCCCCGTTGGTGGCAGTCAAACGAGTAAATCCCTCGGGAGGATGGAACTCCTTGGTAGGGTCGAATTGGGGGCCATACGGAATAAGCCCCAACATTTGGGTAACATCCAGAACTGTGGGTGCCATCATGCCACAGTTAAAGCGAAAGAAGTTGAAAGATGGGTCCCAAAAGGCCAAGGCGGCCTGAATCAGAGGAGGATTTTGTGGGACCCCCCTTCGAAGGAGGGTAATAATTCTTTTTAAACCCACCTTCTCTAAGTCGTCCGACTTCGCAGCCAACATACGGGTGGTCCATATCTTCCAATCCTTGTCCAATGTGGGCCAACAGGGGAAGGATTTCTTTGGAAAATTTTGCCAATCCTGGTTCGAACAAGCCCGGATTTCAGCATCCCCCAATCGAGGATAGTAGAGAGAAAGGCTAGCAGGGATTTCTCCTATGAGTTGAGGGCCTAAAATATAAGTACCTTCTTCGCTAGGGTTTGGAATGAAGACCCTGGCATCGAGATAGGGCTCTTTAGTCGGTCCTGGTGTTTGTCCTGACACGAACCGTCTCAAAGCCAAAGAGGGAGTAACATGTTCTCGGGCTGCTGGATTGCTGGAAGAAGCCATTGATTCAGTTTGGGTTTAGTGCTGATGACGAGGAAAAGGAGAGAGGGTTTCTGTTCTTGGGAGTTTTGAGTTTGAGAAAGCTTGAACGAGTAGAGTGTAAGGGGTGGTTTTGAATCAATTCCGCTTTTATACTCCTGCAGGTGGGCCAGGCCTGTAGTGGGCCCGTACTCCGGGGTCCGCTGGGGTTGGTTTTTTCTCTTTAGTAGAGTTTTTTATTATCAGAATTCCTATTTTAACAATAAACCCAAGTCCAGCGTGTTGAAAAAAAGAAATTTCATTGAACAAACCTACTGGATTACAAAATTGAAATTTACGTATTTACAAAAGGAAGAAAAAGCAAAACAAGGGAAATTCTAGTTCCTATGAAAAGAAGCACAAATTAGGCCTTCGAAGGGCTTGGGTGCTGAGCGGTTGCTTTTTTATTCTCAAAGTAATGAGGAAAGGACCAAGTAACAAGGCTATGGAACTTGTTCCATGCAAACTGGAGGAATTTCAGCTCCATTTTCCTCATGTCTTCTTTAGAGTCTGACTCCAATTTCTTCTCCAGCAGAGGCCTAAAGCGGAGCACCAAAGCTTTGGCTTTCCTTCGAAGCCGAGCCTCTTTTGTTGGACGCTTCATTTGTTGCCTTTTGAAGCGCCTTCGAAGCTTTTTGTCAGCATGGCCAGGCACCACTTCGAAGGACTCAGTAGTGAAGTTATGGATTTGGTCATGCAGTTTTTCAATCCTTTCCTTAGTAAGAGCATAGTCTTGAAGGGTTTGATCGAAGCAATACGCAGCAGTATTGGCTTCGAGCCATGACTTGATCACTGGTAAGAAGTCCAGGAAGCAGTGGATTTGATAGGAAACCGCAGAAGGGATGGAACATAGCACCAGTGTTTCACAAGCCCATTTGAAATTGGTGAGTGGGACTTGTTCTTCCAGGATATGGATGTCCAGAAAGGAGAAAGCTGCAAGGAGCTGCAAAGCTTTGCTCTTGTCAGCAGAGTAGATGGAATAACCATATTGCCATTGGAAATGAGGGGTGTTAATGGCAAGGTTATTCACCTCATTGAACCAGTCGGGCTCTTCAGGAAGAGGAGTTAACTTGTTAGTCTCTTCGAAGTCAGCTGGGAAGTGTGGGGTTTGCACCTCTGTGAGCCAGAGGGTTTTTTGGGCTTGGGCCATGCGTTTGAAGTCGCAATAAGGGGCCGGCCCAAGATAGTTTTCTTCCTGTTTGAGGAAAGGAGAAAATTTAAGAGAGGAATAAATGGATTCGAGCATGCCCATGTGAACGGTATCGTTACCACTCAGGGGAAGGAATTGACTCGCAAAAAGGGTTCGAAAGTGATGGAATTTATGAGGTGTGGGATCAGGCTGATCGAACCGGACTAGAATGGTGCCAGTGTTGGTATTAGTAGGGTTTTCTTCCCATGAGCCCCAGTTGGACCCATCGAACGAATTCGAACGGGTTAAAGAAGAGTCCCAACCTGTGGTAGATGGGTTGGGGGTATGGAATGTTCGATCCGAAAGAATTTTGCTTGCTAACATTCGAGGAGAGTTTGGAGGAGACATTTGAGGAGAAAGAGTTTGGCAATCGAGATTGTCCAAGATAAGATTGATTTCTGGAAGAGAGTCCATAAACTTAAGATTTCTTAATAAAGGAAAACCCGAATTCGAAGGGGTTTATGAGGGGTAATGTAATTCGTTAAACCCTATCATTAGCTACAATTTATAGGGAAATTATTGTAGCTATCTTTGGGAAGCTCAATAGACGTGCATGGGAATGAAGCCCTGTCAAGCTTCGTGCATCCGAAGTTGAAGGGATATGGGCAGAGAACGTGTGCCATTAACATTTATTTAGCATAAATAAAATGTTAATGCGGGGGGTGTGTTTACATCCTAAAATATGCCACCCAATAGGAAAGTTACACGTGACACCAAATAGTGTGTTGACCAATCAGAACACATCCTGATTGAACCCGAGATACAGAGGATTGCGGGGTTAAATGGTGATGTTGTTTTAGTACTATACGGTATCGTTTTGATTGGAACCGACAGCGTTTAGACTATAATTAAGGATGGTTTTAAAAGCAGTCTGATTTAAACCGTTGATTGATCTTTGGAAACATCAAACGGTACCATTACTGTTTGGTTTATAATGAATGGTGGACATGATTGTAGGGGATTATTCTGAGCCAAACACTAACCCACGTTGCTTGGAAGTGGGAACCGTTATTTAAGCATGGAGCCACGAACACCACGATCGAAGCAAGCAGGAGAAGAAGGGATTCTGGAAATATCAGGATAACCGTTCGAAGACCCCCCCTCAACCGTTTTATGTGGCCAACGTGGATATCAATCGAAGACGTGGGGGTTCGAAGGCAAGCTCAGCGTCTATAAATAGAAGAAGCAATTGAAGAGAAGGACACACACAAAAAATCCATATCATCTGACAATTCATACAAAATGATTGCTCAGAGATCTATCTTAGATTAGTTTTAGTTTAGAGTAGGGTCTTTTTTGTAAGTTGAAGGCTTATTTGCATGTAAGACTACTTTCGATTAAATTCAAGTTTTCTTATTTCCTTTAAGCTCTTTTCTTACCAAAGAATAGTTGTTTGCAAGTTCGCTTTTGATTAAATTCAGTGTGCTTGCATTTCTTTATTATTCTTGATAGAATCTTAAGAGTGTTTGTATACAAACTTACCTTTGATTAGATTCAGGTTTGTTTGTGTTCAATCATCTTTTCTGGTTTCGAAGCGCGTCAATCTTTTATTTGGTTGATACCTTAAGGAAAAATCCTCTTAGTTGAGGTAATCGAACGGATAACACAATTGCCTGATTGAAATTAGTGGTTTCAAATCATTTTGAAAAGAGTAATTTCTTCTTTGAAGTTATTTCTTTTCTGGCACGCCCGCACACAATTATTTGTCAATTGATTTGAGTTAATTCAGCCCAAACACTATGGCAGAAGTTCGTATAGCCTAGACAGAACTTAGAGAACAACCAGAATCTTGTCTCATCCTAAGGGATGAGACCGCGAATCCTAAGGCATAGCCATGGAGAATCCATGCACCATAAAGGACTCCTAGTCTTGACAACAATTATAGAGTCCTAAGGAAAGGAGGACACTCCAGCACATATCTAAACCCGTTACAAATGGATGAGACCCAAGGGTCCCAATCCCAAAGAGACTCCTCCCAAGATGCCTATATAAAGATCTCATCTCATCTCTACACAACTCATACTCAGTCCATACTCTTTTCCAATGCAAATCGACTGACTTAGGCATCAGAGGGGCAAGGGCTGAATCAGGAATTAATTCTATCTTGGGCTGACCAAAATTTTATTTATATCAACAAAAAAGAGGTAAATTTGTACATAAATACGTAAATGTTCAAAAAACGTACATTATTGAAGTGTACCCTACAAGGTTTCAATAGAAATCATTTAGTATCGAATCTGAGTTGATATCATTTTTGATACATTCACTCTTGGTTTGAAGAATGACAAAAGAGTTTTTCCTCCATTTTTTGTTTGTTGTTCCATTAAAATCTAAACCTATAAGAGTAAGATTGTAAGAACAACATTTTAAACAAATTTAAGCACACCAGCCAGTACTTTGCATCAACTAACAAAATATAAATTTAAGCACATCAGCTAGTGCTCTGTATTTAACAATATAAGTACAAATTTAAGCACACCAGCCAGTACTCTGCATAATAAATGAATACTTATGAGACACCGCAGTGTGTAGTATTATATATTGGTTGTGTGTTATTGGTCAAATGGCATGGTCCTGCATTTCAATTTCTAATAAGCTTAAAAGCCAAATTAGAAAGTCCTAAACATAGTATCAAATCCTAATTAAAAAACACTAATAAATACTTCCAAACGAAATGTAATAAACTACTGTGCATAACATATTGTATTTGTCATGGGCAAGAGAATATAAACAATAAATATGCATATTCTATATAATATGGGAGGGTGGTATATATTTTCAACCGTTGGATTGGTACATATTTTTCAACCGTTGGATTGGAAATACATGCCTTTGAATCCTTTTACATGACTTTGAATCAATCATGCCTAATATTTCAGAAATTAGTGACTAATTATGGTAATCTATAACTAATGAAGTTATCCTAATCCTAATGCTATAATCCACCAAAAATTGTATATTCTGAAAATTGTATAATGAGCCAAAAATGGTATAATCCTAATGCTATATTCCGGAAATTAAATCAATCGATGCCTTTCTTTTATTGATTAATCCTACTCTTAATCCTAACTCTTTCTTTTATTGACTAATAATATTCCGGAAATCTGATCTTATGCAGGTTCAATCATTCCTTTTCAGCCAAAATTAGTGGCTAACTATGGTACTCTATAATCAAGCCAAAATTGAATACACATTATGGTAATCTATAATCAGCCAAAATTATCTCCAAAATTTGTAGGGCTGTCCAAGAAAAACCGAGGACCATGAAACTAGTTCAGACCAAACCGATCCGTGCCTTTTGAATTTTGTTCGTGTATTTTTGACCCTACGATTAGAGGTATATTCGGAAAGGGTAATGTGAGAATTTTGGTAATTGGTTCCCTGTAATATCAGGAAATAATATTACCCCATTTACCAAATCTACGAAACTAAAGGAAACGTGCAATTTTGAACTAAGATTGAAATTGAGATCTTGGGTGATTGATGGTGTTAGAAAAATGGGTCGGTTTGGACCGGACCCAACCCACATAAGTCGTCCACATGGGTTATGTGATTGAGTTGGTTAGAAAGATGAAACAGACTCCTAATCTCTATCTGTTAGGAGAGTTCAAAGATAATAGATCACCTACATCTATTAGGAGACTTTGAACTCTTGGACTCTAATCTATAAATTCAGTCCTGCAGATATTTGGAGATAGACACAATACACAGAGTTTGAGTGCGATCTCTCCTTCTCCTCTAGAAAATACTCTCCTGCGAAATAGCTTCTCTCTCTAGGGTTTCCATCTAAGAACCCTAGGATTTGTGGTGTGGATATCGAGAGCAGACTCTAGTAGTCTCCTCTACCCGGCGTCAAGAGAAGACTGTGATTCGTGTACGTGATCGGTGCTTGTAGAGCGGGCTTCAGATTGTGAAAAGCTTGAAGCAATTCAATTCTGCTGCGCTTCAACATGTAAGTCTTATATGATTACGAGCTTTCGATCCTATAAAGTTAACATTGGTATCAGAGCCATTAGGGCTCGCTCTCGCATGAAACACTTAGGCTTGTTTCCGTTTTTTAAATTTCGGATACAAAACCCAGATGTTCTGTTTCATTCAAAAGAAAAGAATGACAGATGTAGATCATGCAGTAGTGAGAACATCTAATCGGTCTTGGCTTCTGTGATAATTATTGAGTGGGTCCAGTGAATAGTTAGATTAATCGGTTGCGGGGTGCGCCGGATTTGGGGCGGCATGGCCACGCACGAGGCTGGAGTACTGGGTGCTCATAATAATCCTCACGTTTTTTTGTGTTGACAAGTCTAGTGCCAAGTGAGGGTTTGACCAATATTTGTTTTTCCATGTGCTCATGATAAATCTCACGTTTCTTTTCAAACAGATGCACCAATGTTTTGTTTTCTAGTAGTAAACTAATAAGGAGCATTGTTGTGAGTTATTTTTGACAAAGTTTCTGGATATAAGATGGATTAAAACTAAACAACTATTGGTCAGTTTTTATAGTATATATATAAAAAAAAAAAAAAAAAAACTTGGCTTTTGCGACTAATTTCTGGACCGTGACACCCCAAATCAATGTGATTTGAAGAAGCCAATCTAGATGGTAGACCGCACAGATTAAATATATGTTCTCGTCTTTTTGGATTGATATAGGTTCGGATCTATATCCTATTGCATCTGGTTTAATTTTTCTCATGATAGTAAGTAATTCAATGAATTCAGTTTATCATGTATGGATTGTTTTTTGCTGCATTACAGCGCAAACTATTGTACCCAAGTTGTTGGACTTTACCCATCTTCTTAGGGGGAGAGTGTGGTGGAACCATCCATGCCTATACCTATTATGTGTTGTTGCATGTTGGCATGGATGGTCAATTGAAGGGATTAATATTTGTATGCGTTTGGAGATGGGCTCTCTTTGATGATAGAGACCGGAGACAAACTTATTATATGGAATAAGTGCAACACCCCCATTTGTTTTTATTTGTAAGGGGGTGAATTTTTGCACTTATGTTTGTATAATATTTTTGCCTCCCATTCTTGCATAAAATATTAATAAGGGACTTAAAATAACTAATCCCATCCTCTTACTGTTATATTGATTCATTGGAAATTTTGTCTAAAAATCCATTAAGAAATAATGATTTACACCATGTGTTGGAGTGATGACTACGAGCATTGCAGATTTTCGATCTCTATCCATAGTTAAAATCATTATTTGCTTAATAGGGTTTTAGAATAAAATTATTGTAATGTGCTAAATATTTCCAATGCGCAAATAAATGTAGTGAAATGGCCTCGAAGACTATTGTTGCTGATCTTGTTAAGGGAGAGAAACTGGATGGGAAAAACTATGACATGTGGCACAAGAAAATTCAGTATTTCCTTAATGAGTAAGAAGTACTTGAAACCTTGACCAATACCATGACTATCCCCGAAGAGAGGACCACTGCCCAAGACCGCCGAAACATGGAAACTTATCAAAATTGGGTCAAGAAAGACCGTTGTGCGCGCTTTACTATGTTAGCAAAAAAGCACAATGATCTTATTGGCGAGTTTGAAAACTGCGCTACTACCCAAGAAATGTGGAACCAGCTGAAAATTGATTTTGGTGGCACAACGGCAACTAGGTTGCGCGCATTAACATAGTCCCAACTTTCATAAAATGATGGCTTCATAAACCAGAAAAACTTTTAGGTATCCCAGGGGTACCAAGCCGCATGGTATCCCTTCCGATTTGTTTTTCATTTTTCAGCCATTTTTCGATCACATTTAGATGATCGATTTCGTTCATTTTTTAGAGTTCGGCAAGAACTTTAATTATGCCAAAAATTGTGTTCATCGGACTTTATTTGATACATGATTGGCATACGTGAAATTGAAAAAAAACCAAAACTGAGTCCAAAAACACGCTGAATCAAATCCAATTTTGGTTTTTTTGCAATTTTCACGTGTGCTAATCATGTATCAAATAAAATCCGATGAACACAATTTTTGGCATGATTAAGGTTTTCGCCAAACTCTACAAAATGAACGAAATCGATCATTTAAAGGTGATTGAAAAATGACCGAAAAATGAGAAACGGACCGAAAGGAATATCATGGGGCTTGACGTCTCCGTATACCTAAAAGTTTCTCAACGGCCTCCTCTCATCTTTAAGTTAAGAGTACATATATATAGGCTTGCCATGTCAAATAAAATATATATGAAATTCTAAATCCAAAGTCGGTCATTTCTTGACTTCAAGGTTTTCTCCTTCTACTAGTACTGGGGTACATGCCCGTACTGGCCCTGCGAAAACATATACATGCATTGAGAGAGAGAGAGATCTGATGCGAAATTCGCCATCAAGATATCAAGAGGCAGTGACAGAACATGCATTGAGAGAGACTGAGATTTTGAGAGAGAGAGAGAGATTGAGATTTTGAGAGAGATAGAGAGAGACAGAGAGAGAAAGACAGAGAGAGAGAGAGCATATGCATTGAGAGAGATTGAGAGATTGAGAGAGAGAGAGAGAGAGAGAGAGAGAGAGAGAGAGAGAGAGAGAGATCTGATTGGAAATGCGACATCAAGATCTACAGAGACAGAGGTAGCAATGGCATACCCTTTTTTGCTTTTAGTATAGTTATTTCTTAGTACTATTTAGTAGATTCATCTCTTAGAGAAATTAATTCGCCCCAGAATACGAATAAATATACCGAAACCATAAGTTAGGCCAAAGCGCTCGTTAATGTGCCGAAGAGAAACTACAGAGTCCACTCCACGTAATTACGCCTAGTATATACATTTGATAAATTCAAACTCAATTATAATCTTAAACCTATATATGCATATATGGTAAGACATTCAATTATATTAAGACCAATTCTTAAGAGTGGTTTGTTTGTTCCGAAGTTGTCGAAATCATGAAAAATATTATCGATTGAAAGATATAAGTAATAGATACAAAAGATACAAATTGATTGAAAAATTTCTAGACCGTCCAGAATTTTTTCATGGATAGTCTAGAATTTTTTCATTTTCATGGATAGTCCATAATTTTTCCATGGATAGTTTCTTTTTCTTTTCATGTGTTGTACCATGACAGTATTCTCAATTGAGTTTGACTTTGACCTAATTAAAAGTATTTTTTTAAAACAACGTAAGTAGCATTAATTACTACCTTTTTAGTGATATTTTGTTTAGCATTATATACTTTTGGGAAAGTTTACAATTCACACCCCTTAAAAAGATGTACTATATGCACCTATTTTATAATTTATTCATAACATTTTAGTGTATTTCACAACTTTTGTCCTAGAATTCATAACTTCCAGCAGTACGATTCATAACATTTTCATTATAATTCATAACATTTTGGTGTATCTTGTAACATTTATATGATTCGAAACTTTTTAGCAATACGATCCGTAATATTTTCTCTATAATTTATAACATTTTGGGGGTGTATATGATACACACCAAATAAAGAGTGTGTATTGTAGTCTTTCCCCTATACTTTTTAGGGATATTTTGTTTAGCTAAAAATAATTCCAGAAACATTATTTCAGGCAAGCTGATATTCGTTTGTTTGACCGGATTGGAGTATCGGATTGTACTATACATCTTAGGAGTCACATATCGAGGATTTAGGTAAAAATTATTTTAGTGCCTTTGTTAAACACATTTTATATATAATAATATCTCAAAAAGTATAATATATAGGGCTTTTGTTTGGACGGAAAGGATAAGATGGGATTTTGCCCAAAGGATCCTGGGACAAATAGTCAAGAACTATTTTGTTTTAGTTCTATGTGTAATTATTCAATGGTCCCGGATTATCATGCATGTGACACGTTTACGTGGTGCTTTCAACCAATCACGTAGCGAAAAATTTTACAAGTGACACCTAGTCATCCTCCCTCGTTGGATAGTTGAGAGGGAAGAGTTGACCCACTTAGTGTAGGGTGCGATAATTTATTGGCCGGGAGGACCACATAGGATATGCCACGTGGTATTCTGGCAGTATTGAATGATTTTCCTAGTTCTATCGAGTCTATGTCATTTTTTTTGTGGAAACATATTGAGGGGGTGTTTCCACTAACAAAAACCACAAAAAACTTAACACGTTTTACCATTTCGTTTGCACTAGCCAAAAAAGTTTTAGTATTTTATCATCTCGTTTTCACTGACAAAAAAATTCTCAACAAAAACTTTTTTACTAATGTAACTTTACTCACAAACTCATCAACAACTTATTCACTACCGGAAACAATTTGACATTTCTCAACATCTTATTCACTACCGGAAATACCTAACTTTTCAACCACAAATAAAAATCTACAAAATTTTCACTACTAAAAACACCACCTAAAAAGAATTACTAGTTCAAATGACTGTCATCCTGAGAATAATTTTGTTTGTTGAGAGTTTGATCCGCATGAGGTCTTTTCATGTGTGCGTAGGCTCAATTGGTTGGGAAGTATTCACGGAATTCGCACATCACCTAGACTCAATATATATTGAATGACTCATATCCACTTAAAAGTTACCTTCCATGTGATTGGTAAAAATTATGTGGCCAGGTTCTACCACAAACTAACTTATTATTACCAAAAATTGCATCGATTCCATGGACCCCACACAATTTTTACAAATTACAGAGAGAGTAATGTTCATCCTTTCTGAAGGAGGGTGAACAAAATTATTCTCCTGTTGTCCCTACTGCAATTCGTACTCCCACTCATGTTTAGCTCTTGGCCTTTTGTCTAATTTCTTCATTGTATTTAATTTTTTGAAATCAATGTTTGGGAAAAAAAGTTATTTTGGGTACCAAAGTTAAGTTTTTTCTTAGAGATTTTTATCTCTAAGTATAGAAAAGTGAAACTTAATTTCCATTAAGAAGAGATGGAATACTTAATTATCACTAGGTCCACTTTTGCAAAAAATACATTTACTTTTAATGGAAGTGCTACCCTAGGGTTTTGTGGTATTTTAAAGTTTTAGGATACCCTAGTACCCTTGGGTACCCTAGGGTTTAGAGTACCATAGGGTTTAGGTACTTTCATAGAACCTAAGGGTTTAGGTTTAGTTCTTTCATAGAATTTGAGGATTTAGGTTTAGACACTTTCATAGAGATTTTAGGGTGCATTTTCCTATTATAGAGTTTTAGCAATTTAAGCACTTTCATAAGGTATCATAGGGGTTTAAGTATTTTTATAGGGTACCCTAGATTTTAGACATTTTCATAGGGTGCCCTAAGGGTTAGGCACTTTCCGAATTTAGGATTGCAGACATTTTCGTAGGTTTCAGTGTTTTATTGATTAGAGGAGATCTGGTGGGAATTGCTTTCCATGTTCTGGACCTAAGGATAAAAAGCCTTTTCTGAGTCAAAAAAAAGTTATTATGGTTACAAAAGATGTGTTGGTACTTTTTAAACTCTAAGCCAAAAGGCAATCAAAACAGAACTTAATTTATAGAAACAGATTTTAGTACTTTTCAACATTTCACAAATTGACAATATTACGGGGATGATTAGGATCCGGACCAGGCGAAGCTGATGGCGGGGCTGAACTCGGCGATTATTAAGGAGAAGCCGAATGTGCAGTGGAACGACGTGGCAGGGCTGGAGAGTGCTAAGCAGGCGTTGCAGGAGGCGGTTATGTTGCCTGTTAAATTCCCACAGTTTTTTGTTGGCAAGAGGAGGCCATGGCGGGCTTTTCTTCTGTATGGTCCACCTGGAACAGGGAAATCATTCTTGGCCAAGGCTATTGCCACCGAAGCCAACTCTACTTTTTTCAGTATATCTTCTTCAGACTTGCTTTCGAAGTACTGGGGTGAAAGTGAAAAGTTAGTTTCAAATCTTTTCCAAATGGCTCGTGACAGTGCACCTTCTATCATCTTCATCGATGAAATAGATTCCTTATGTGGTCAGCGTGGAGAAGGCAATGAGAGTGAAGCTTCCAGACGAATCAAAACAGAAGTTCTAGTGCAGATGCAGGGTGTCGGATGCACTGATGACAAAGTTCTCGTTCTAGCAGCGACAAATACTCCCTATGCTCTGGATCAGGCCATTCGGCGGCTGTTCGACAGGCGCATATATATTCCCCTTCCCAATTTGAAGGCACGGCAGCATATGTTCAAATTGTATTTAGGTGATACCGCTCACAATTTGACCGAAAGCGACTTTGAAAGTCTGGCTTCTAAAACGGAAGATTTTTCGGGTTCAGATATTGCTGTGTGTGTTAACGATGTCCTCTATGAACCTGTCCGAAAAACCCAAGATGCCAAGTATTTCGTAATAACTCCTGGTGGTCTGTTGAAGTGTGAACCAGAGCAACCCGGCGCTAGGCAAATAACTATGGAGGACCTTGAGGCAGAAGGACTTGATTCAATGATAACTCTGCCTCCCATAACGAAAATGGATTTCGACAAGGTACTGCCAAGACAGAGGCCGACTGTAAGCAAAGCTGACCTCGAGGTGCACGAGAAATTCACGAAAGAGTTTGGAGAGGCAGGCTGTAAGACAGAGTCATTAAGAGTGAGCCAGCTCAGCTCTAGTTTTCCAAACTCAGAACTTAGAAGTGGTCAAGATTCAGCTCAACATTCAATGGCCAGATTTGCTTTGTATTCTGTTGGGATTTTATTTGTAATATACTGTATTCTGTTTTCTATTTAATTGTATTGTACGGTATTCAGTTGGGGATTTTGTTAAGGAGAGTGGAGAGGACACGACATATAAGCTCCTCCACCTCTCTTCTGTTGTAATTAGAAAAATAGAACAGAGGGAGAGAGAAACAGAAAATGTTCTTGGATTCTTTACATGCATATCTTTGTTCTTCCATATGGTATCAGAGCCGCTGACGCCAGTCTTCACGATCCTGCGACGATGATCTAGGTTCCGCGAAACTATTCATCCGTTCTTAACAGTTCGTCTTTGTCGGTGAAATTCTTCGTCAGATCTTCGCCATGGCTGCCATAACAGTAACTATACCAACCTACTCTTGCCTTCTTAATTTCGAATTTCAATTCACTTGTTAATATCAAGCTTGATAATACAAATTACCTGCTTTGGAAAACACAAGTTGAAAACGTAATGGTTGCAAATGGATTTTTGGGGTTTCTTGATGGTTCTGTGGCTTGCCCTAGTCTTCAGATTCGAAATGAAGGTGATGAAATGATACCAAATCTTGATTTTGCTGAGTGGAAATTAGTTGATTCTCGACTTCTCTCTTGTTTGACCTCGTCTTTGTCATCAACTACTTTGCCATATGTTCTAGGGCTTCATCGTAGTTCTCAGGTGTGGCTTTCACTGAGTCATCGCTATAATTCTTTATCTCGCACTCACGTTCATGAATTGCGAAATAGTCTATTTAATCTGACGAAGACGACATCCATGGAGGTTTATTTGGACAAAATTAAGGAGTTTGCATAGAAATTAGAAGCTGCTGGTAGTCCTTTAGCGGAAGATGAGTTAATTTTTCATACTTCACGTGGTTTGAAGAAGGGTTTCAAGGGTTTTAAAACAGCTGCTCGTCTTAGAGGTGATACTTTGACCTTTGATGAACTGATTATAATGTTAGAAGGTGAGGAACTTGAAATGCTTCATGATGATGATGAAGCATCAAGCAGTGAAACAGCTTCTGTGCTTGTAGCTACTCATTCAACTCATACACATTCTCAAGCTGTTCCACCAGTTGCTTCACAGCCTAGACCATCTCCACCTACAACTACAAATCAATCTCTTCAATTTTTTGCACCTATCCCTGCTATTCAACCATCTCAGTCTTTTGGTCCATCAATGCAATACTTTCCCACTCAACAATTTTATCCATCCATATCTAGAGATTTTACTAGAGGCCGTGGTCAAGGCCCTAGGTTTCCAGGGAAACCATGTGATATTTGTGGTAGGTCCAATCATGTTACAGCTTATTGCTATTACAGACCTTCTGGATTTGAACATTACCCCGGTTCACCATGGAGAGGTTCTTCACCTTTTCCTACTGGATATCCTCAAATGAGTCTTTCTCACATGACACCTCCACAAATGGCACCTGCTTTTGGCTTCAGACCCACTAGCTTTATGCCTTCAGCTCCTGGTTATATGGGATCCAGAACTTCTTTTCCCACACAGAATCCTATGTCTTTCCTCAATACTCAGGGCTATAATTACAATCCTGCTCCTGTCCAAGCTCATATAGCAAGTTCCAGTGCACCTCCAGATTACAGTGGTTATGGTGGTGCTTCATCTTCTTATTTCAGAGGTTTATGGGTTATCTTCTGTTTATGGACAATATGAAGGTGTTACTAGTCAGAATTGGGGTAATCCTGGAGGGGACATCACTTCTACACCTTCTTGGTACTTTGATAGTGGAGCAACGAATCATATTACCAACACTTTCAGCAACATCTCCCAGCCACAGCCTTCTCCTATGAATACTGGTGTGCTAGTTGGAAATGGTTCTCATCTTCCTGTCACTCACACAGGACCAGGTATAATACCTACTTCTTCTACTCATTTTCAGTTGTCTAATGTCTTGCATACACCTTCTATTACTCATAATCTATTATCTGTTCATCAGTTTTCTAAGGATAACAATTGCATTCTTGTCTTTGATTCTTCTGGACTAAAAATTCAGGACAAGAACACACATCAAATTCTGTACCAAGGCCCCTGTCACAAGGGTCTGTACCCACTCCTGAGTTACTCTAAAGCTCCTTCTTCTCCATATGTCTCTCCTGCAGCTCTTGTTACCACAAATGCAGCAGCTATGCTATGGCATAATAAGCTAGGTCATCCTAGTCCTTCCTTGTTTCAGTCTTTAATCAAGCAGTTTAATCTTCCTGTTTCTTTTCATGGTAAACTCGATTGTTCATGTTGTCATATGGCTAAAAGTCATAAGCTACCATTTCCTTTATCTAATTCTAAAACCACGTACGGCACCATTTTAGCTTGTACATATGGATGTATGGGGTCCTTCCCCTGTTGCTTCTAATAAAGGTTTTAGATATTTTCTTCTAGTGATTGATGATTTTACGAGATATACTTGGCTGTTTCCTTTACATTATAAATCTGAGCTTAAGACTGCCATTACACATTTCAAAGCTTATGTTGTTACTCAGTTTCAAACCTCTATACAAACTATCAGAAGTGACAATGGAGGAGAGTTTGTGAATCATTTTCTGCATCATTTGTTTCTTTCTCATGGTATTGTGCATCAAACCACAGCTCCTCACACACTTGAACAAAATGGTGTCGTGGAAAGAAAGCATAGGCATCTCATTGAAACAACTATAGCTCTTCTTTTAAAAGTACAACTTCCTACTCTTTTTTGGTTAGAAGCCCTTACTACTGCTGTGTACTTAGCCAACAGATTACCTCACTCTTCCTTAAAATACCAGGTTCCCTATGTTTTATTATTCAAAGTCCAACCTCACTATTTCATGCTGAAGCCCTTTGGTTGTAAGTGCTATCCCTGGCTTCGACCTTATTCTACACATAAGTTGGAACCAAGGTCCCATCCTTGCATTTTCTTAGGATATTGTTCTACCACCAAAGGGTATAAATCTTTTGACCCTATTAGTTCTAAAGTGTACATCTCTAGACATGTGCAATTTATAGAACATGCTTTTCCATATAAAGTGCTTACTGGTTCCACTGTAGATTCTATCGCTTCCCCTACTTCTTTTCAGGTTCCTCTTACCAACTTTGATGATCTTTCTGTCTCCGTTTCAGTACCTCTTATTCCTTCTATTGTTCCTTCTGATATTTCTGTTACAGTTAATGGTCCAAATTCTCCCTTCATCTCTGATTTTCCTGTTTCTATTCCTGTTCCTCTCACTTCTTCTTCCACTGAGTCCCTTTTGGTTCAAGAGTCTGCATCTTCTTCCTGTTCTGAATCTCTATCTACTTCTGTACCTTTACCTTCTTCTTCAACCATATCCTTACCTATTTCAGGTCCTTCATCTCATTCTATGATCACAAGATCTAAAAATGGGATCTCCCAGCCCAAACATCCTTTTGTTCTGTCTGTTGTTCCTAATTCTGAAGTTATTCCCGAGGTAGAACCTTGCCATTTCTCTGAAGCAACTAAGTATTCAGTTTGGAGATAGGCTATGGGGGAGGAATTTGATGCTCTAATTAAACAGGGCACTTGGGAATTAGTACCACATCCTCCTCAAGCTAATGTCATTGGCTGTCAGTGGATCTATAAAATCAAAAGAAATTCAGATGGTAGTGTGGCTAGGTACAAGGCCAGACTTGTTGCTAATGGTAATCAGCAGTATGAGGGCCTAGATTTCACAAAAACCTTCAGTCGTGTGATAAAACAACCCACAATAAGAGTGGTTCTTAGTCTGGCCATTCATAATCAGTGGAGCATTCGTCAGTTGGATGTCTCCAATGCCTTTCTACATGGGGTCATTGAGGAAGATGTGTACATGCGACTACCTCTTGGTTACAAACATTCAGATAAACCTCAGTATGTGTGCAAGTTGAAAAAGGCCCTCTATGGGCTAAGACAAGCCCCAAGAGCTTGGTTTTCAGTCTTTTCTGGTTTTCTAGTTCAGCAAGGTTTTCAGAACAGCAAAGCAGATGCTTCTCTATTTACTTTAAAGAATGACAAAAGTATTACTTTGATTTTGATCTATGTGGATGATATAATCATCACTGGCAACAACTCTGAGTTCATTATAGACCTGATCTCTCATCTAAGCACAAGATTTGCTATGAAAGACTTAGGTTCTCTAAGCTATTTTCTTGGCATTGAGGTTCATAAAATAGGTCCTGGACATCTTTTGTCTCAATCCAAATATGCTTCTGATCTCTTGAAAAGGGCAGGCATGCTAGAATGTAAACCAAGTCTGTCTCCAACTTCCGCCAAACCTGCTGTTCTTGACCCTGATCCACCTGTTTCTGACCCTCATTGGTTCAGAACAATTGTAGGGTCCCTTCAGTATCTTACGCTTATTAGACTGGAGTTGTCTTTTGCTGTTAATTTGGCATGCCAACACATGCATGATCCAAGGCAAAGTCACTTTGCGGTAGTCAAACGAATACTTAGGCATGTTAAAGGAAACATTCATCAAGGTCTCCTTTTTGTTCCCAGTTCTCTCAAGCTAACAGCCTTTTCTGATGCTGATTGGGCTGGGGATCATGCCACCAGAAGATCCACTACAGGTTTCTATTTGTTTTTAGGCTCAAATCTGATATCCTGGTGTGCTAAAAAGCAGCACACAGTTGCTAGATCATCAACAGAGGCTGAGTATAGGGCTCTAGCTCAGTGTGCTGCAGACATTAGTTGGGTTCATCAATTGCTTCAAGATCTACAACTTACCCCTCAAGTTCCTCATTCCTTATGGTGTGATAACCAGTCAGCAATAACTCTTGCATCCAATCCAATTTTTCACCCTCGAACTAAACATGTAGAGGTTGATTATCATTTCATAAGAGAAAAGGTTCTCAATAAACAGATTGTAGTTCATCATGTTGTTTCTCATCATCAGATTGCTGATATCTTTACCAAATCCCTTTCAGTTGATCGATCGTTTCAACTTCTTAAAATCCAAACTCATGGTAGTGGACACTCCCATGAGTTTGAGGGGGGCTGTAAGATAGGGTCATTAAGAGTGAGCCAGGTCAGCTCTTGTTTTCCAAACTTAGAAGTGGTCAAGATTCAGCTCAACATTCAATGGCCAGATTTGCTTTGTATTCTATTGGGATTTTATCTGTAATATACTGTATTCTGTTTTGTATTCAATTGTCTTGTACGGTATTCAGTTGGGGATTTTGTTAAGGAGAGTGGAGAGGAAACGACATATAAGCTCCTCCACCTCTCTTCTGTTAGAAAAATAGAACAGGGAGAGAGAAACAGAAAATGTTCTTGGATTCTTTACATGCATATCTTTGTTCTTCCATAGCTGATGAATATAATGGATGCACATTCGGTGGAGGAGTTACTATTCTTATCTCTCTGTGTTTTGCTTTTATCATCTTGTTTTGGTACGCTACTCAAATATATGGAACTTGCTACTCTGTTTACATTTTTTATTTATTTTTGGTGAATGTTACTTTCCAAATGGTGATTATGCTAAGGTGTCAATCCTCTCTTTGCGCTTTCCAAAAAAAAATAAAAAAATCCTCTCTTTGCGCATTTTGGCCGGATGGAATTAAATTATAATTCCTAAACCTGCACCCAGACGGATAAAAAATTAAAACAATACCCAAAAATTATGATGTAAAAAGGAAAGTTAGCTATAAAAAAAAGAAAAGGAAACTTAACCAGCGTTTTTGGAAAGCAATTATTGACAATGGAGTTCATTTTTTCATGGCATTGTGCAGAGAGGTGATCAGTTCGTTAAAATTTTGGCCCACTATTAACACCCAATTTTCACTACTACAATAATCGTTAAAGATGACAGTTTAAAAGTGTCATTAAACGTGAAAGATGACAGTTTTGAAACTGTCATCTATGGAGCTGTCATTAAAAGTCTAGATTTGTTATGACAATAAAAAACTGTCATTAAACATATAAGATGACAGTTTAAACCTGTCATCTTTGTGATAAAAGATGATAGTCTTAATCTGTCATCTTTAATCGCAAAGATGACGGATTTAAACTGTCATCTTATCTGTTCTCCATTCAAGAAAAAAAAAAACCAATTCTCTTTCGAATGCGTGGCCGCCCACGTGGCACCCACGTGCCTCTCGCATGGCCGCCCAGTGGCACTTGTGTGTCGCCTACTTAGCACTTGTGTGGCCAGCAAATATTTGCTTGCCCCAGGACTTGAACTCAAGAACTTCAGTTCCTCGCGCGCGTGTTACCATCTGAGCTGGCACGCTTATTGTTAACAAAAGACAAACAAAAACATGTATAGTATATTTTCGAAAATTTTAAGATGAGCACTTTTAATGTCAGTTTTGGATGAAACTGTCATCGTAGACATTGAAAGTATGAGATGACAGTTTTAAACTATCATCTTATATGTTTTTATGACACTTTCTGACTGTCATCTTTTATGATCAACTGCAATGTCAGTTCTAACTAAAACTGTCATTAAAAGGGCTTATTTTCAATATCGCTTTTAAGGAAAACTGTCATTAAAAGGTTTCCCATATGGGCTTCCGGAAGCGCATGTTTTAATATCAGTTTTAAGCAAAAACTGACATTAAAGAAAAAGATAATAATGTCACTTTTATTCTAAACCGTCATCTTATATCGCAAAGATGACAGTTTGTAAGATGGACTGTCATCAAAAGTCTACCATCATATTTTCGATGACAGTTTTACAAAAACTGTCATTGTTTCAATTTTTTGAGTGTCATCTTTTAAGGTTTTTGTAGTAGTGTTTGGCTAAAATAAGGAAATGGTTTTTAATGCCAACAAAGATGTCGAGGGTCGGTATTAGAATTAAAAGAGACACTCGCTTAAGCCCAAAGCGTTTATTTTAGGGCTGCTCAAAAAATCCGGTGAACCGTGAAACCGGTCCGGACCGAATCGATCCGTACCTTTTGGATTTTATCCGTGGATTAATGGTTCGGACACGGATTGAAAAATTAGAAAACCATGACTCGCGGTTCAGTCCACGGATTTTCATTAGGAAACCATGGATTAATCGAACCGGACCGTGAGATATTTATTTTATATAAATAATATATATGTGTATTTATATAATAAATTGTTAGTAATGTTAGCACTTTTTTCCACCAATTTTAGCATTTTATCTTAATAATGGGATATAGTGTAGATGTACATAAAATATAGGGAGTGAATCGTAGTTTTTTCATATAAATTACAGGTAACCTAGTTGAGTTTCAGTAGTTCGTTTCTTTTCCGGTTTTTTTATGTTATGTAATGTACTATAATGATACAATCCTACTAGTGTTTTAGATTCTTTTGAATTTAATTTCTAAAGTAAGCCTTTGGTAGTTTATGTAACAAGAGTTTTCTGGTAGTGTTAAACTTAATTCTGAATGTAACCTTCTTCCTTTTTATCGTGGGATATATGCTTGAACTTTATTTTTGCTAAAAGCCGTGGACAAAACCTTAACCGAACCGCGAGTCACGGATCGGATTGGAACCGGACCGTAGGACATTTGGTCCGGACACGGATTTCATTTTGTAAAAACCGTAACTAGCGGTTCGGTCCTCGAATTCCTAGAAATCCGAACCGAACCGGACCGCAAGCAGCCCTAGTTTATTTCACACACTACCGGACCGCGAGCAGCCCTAGTTTATTTCACACACTCTTTATGTAGAGCATGGCCCACATTCATGGCCAGTATTTGGGAAAGTGTGGCAAGGCCTAAACTTTTGCAACAAAACTCAACGAAGATCGTTTAGAAGCAAGGCATCCAATCCCTGTTTGGTCACCTTTCTCAGTAGGTCCAAATCAGTTAAAGACCTGCTTCTTAAAGGCTTGCTTCTGAACGGCCTAATCCAAGGTGGCCAGTATCCGGGCATGCCTGTTCTTAAAAGGCTAGGGGCAAGTCAGGAAGCCTGGGTCCTACATGGATTGGGCTTATATACGAAGATTTCATGACGGGCCCTATGCATCTTCAAGGCCCAGCGATTTGGGGCCCTAGGCCCAATATTCGTTTATGTAGAATCTTGAAGAAGTCTCTAGAAAAAGTGGTAGCTTGAGGCTTGAGAGGAAGCTTGCTAGAGAAGGAATGGGCCCCATGCCACAAGTCCCAAGGTTGGCCTTCAACCAAGAGGCCGGCTAAAGGGAAGTTGCTCACAAACAGCTTGCCTTGGCTTTGTTCAGCTTTGTACGTGAGAAAAGATGGACCAAGTCCCAAAAATTCCCTTTGTATCGAAGCTGCTCCCTTAATGGAACAATCCAAAGCCTTTAAGGGTCTCAAAAGTAAAAAAAAAAAAAAAATTGGTTGAGGAGTTTGCTAGTTTGCAGGAAGATCTCGGTCTTTAGTCTTAGGAGCCCCCAAGATCTTCCTTGTGACATGATTTAGGCCTGAAAAGATTTATTTCAGGCCTCAAGCAAAGGTGCCAGCCGAAACCTCGGAGTAAGGGGCAAGGACAGTTGGCACGCGTTCATTGGAGGTTTTGGAAGCTGCTCAGACTACCCAAGTCTAGGAGTGACTACCTATAAATACCAAGAGGGAAGGCCTTAGCAAGGGTTCACGACCTCAAGAGCCCACGGCATATGCAACTACATTTGCATCCCTTTGTTTTACAAACAATGCTTGTACTCAATGTAAAATAATATAAAGTTTCTTATTGTAATCCTTGCTCCCAAACTTCGTTAGACCGTTAATGGAGTTCATTTGATTCAAATTTAGCTTTGTTTCTCTTTCGTTCAATTTTCTAACAACGGTTAGGAAATTTCAAGTCCTTATCCAGCAAAGGCGAACAACGAACCACCACCAAGCCTTACCCTTTAGGCCTAGTACGATCACTAAATAGAAGTTAGATATAGGCAATCAGGCCTTCACAGCAAATTTGGACTATCAATCGGTCATGTCACGCCCTCAATATAAACCAGCTTGGTTTTGCACTTTTCGTGGAAAACACCCACATTAACGTGCTCTTATACCCGATGGAAGGAGAGAAATTGATTTCACGTACGACACAAACAAGTTTGCAAAGTTACAATTTCTCCTCACATTTCTTTCACTATCTCAAATGTAACAAGGAACCGTTAAATGGAAACGGAGGGGTACCATACACGAGCAAATTATAACCACCACTCAATTCAACTCACACACCAATCATTCTAGCTATCTTCCCAACATCTTAATAAAATCAACAAGTCTGCTTGTGTAAGCATTAACTAATTAATAAGAATGTGAGTAATGTTCACCGACTTTTAAGGCAGGTGAAAAGTATCCCTTTATTTCCGGCTCTCACGCTTTGTTTTTTTCTCAAACTTTCCTATCAGATACACAAACAACACATATGCAAAGGGACTCACGGGAATATGGCATCAAATGATGCCTCCTACACGGACCGTGGACCTCATCAATATCGGGGAGAACTTCAATGTAAACTACCCTAATCCAGGGTCAAGCAAACGGGCTTTGTTCGATTCTTAGTTTAGTTTAGTTTTTCAATCATTACCCTACTTCTTTCTCCAATCATTATCCTATTCTCCAATAATTACTTTCTCATTTATCTCTATCTCTTTTCAATCATTACCGCTCTCTTCAATCATTACTCTATTTCTCAATCTCTCCACCTACTACCAAAACTAAACTAAACTAAACTAAACTACTAAACTCCTAACCAAATAAAGCCAATTAAGTAATACGAAGAGAAGAATATTCCAAACAGTTATGATAGAGACAATCAAACCCTTACAAAACTCAACAACGCAAGATTACGAGTTGTCTCATCAAAACCCAATCGGAATCTCCCAGCCAAAACTCTTTTATATATATCAAGTCTCACAAATCTCAGTCTCAACCGAAAGATAACAAGATCCGAATGATCAGGAATGGAATGGAATTCCATGCCATGCACCATATAAATGAGTTAAGGTCTTCCCAATAGGAAAGATCGATCTTCCAAAAGGCTTGAGGCCAACGCCTCCCATGCATAAGATTCTATCCAAAGACCCCCTCCAGGGTTCTCCAAGGAACTTCGAAATTCAACCTTAATTGAGGAAGCTAAGCTATAGCCCAATTATTACCGACGTCCTTGCACTCACGTTCTAGACCAATATGTAAACATCCAAAACAAATTAAGTCCAAGTCATCTTAGGTTTAAAAAAGGGCAAATTTTCGTAGTCATCCCTGTAGTTTTACGGTTGTCTCACTTTCGTCCCTCTAGTTTCAAAGTGCTCGAATTTCGTCTCTGTAGTTTGTTTTACGTTTTAAATTGGTAAAATCGTTAACACCGTTAACGAAACTAACGGAAAAAAAATAATAAGTGTTCCAATTTTCAATCCGTTTGAACCGGTGCAAATATTTTATTTTTCTGATCATTTTATCTTAAATGGTCATAATGGATTTTTGACTCTAAGGCTTTTCAATGAGCACCCTAAGCGAGCCTTGAAACTAAATAATGAGTTTTCTGGTGCTCATTGAAAGGCCTTAGAGCCAAAAATTCATTACGACCATTTAAGATAAAATGATCAAAAAAATAAGATCTTCGCACCGGTTCAAACGAATTGACAATTGGAACACTTATTCTTTTTTTCCGTTAGTTTTGTTAACGGTGTTAACGATTTTACCAATTTGGAACGTAAAACAAAATATAGGGACAAAATTCGAGCACTTTGAAACTAGAGGGACGAAAGTGAGACAACCGTAAAATTACAGGGACGACTACGAAAATTTGCCCTTTTAAAAAAAGAAGAAGAAGTCATCCAACCGGTCCAAATTAAACGTGTTCAAACTTCAAATTCTGTACGTTAGTTTAAGCCCAAACAAAGATGGGTTGACCTGAGGCTAAACAAAATAGAAGTCCAAAATTCTATGCATCGAACTGAACCTAGATTTAGATGACTTGAGTCCAGGCCGAGCGCTCAAATTCAGAATTGAAAATTTTACAGGCAAACAAATCAAGGGCGGATCATTTTCCAATATCGGATTTGAGTAAAATTCTAAACATGATCGTTCGGGAAGAATAGACTGTTTGGCCACCAAATTTGGCCAAAAAAAGTGTGGTTTTTTTTTTTTTTTACAACAGCAAAAAGATTTTAGTAATCTTTTTAAGCGATTACAAAGATTAAACGGAACAAGGGCACACCGGCATGAGCCACCCAAGACCACGGAAAATATCAGGAGAAATAGAATGTAATGTATTTTTTTTGGTGTATGTTATGCGTAATTTTCATACATGTTATTGGGTAGTGATGAAAATGGTGTACCTTGGAAATTTATATATGGTACGAATGGTTTAGGAGAATGATACGCATAATTTTTATGGCCGTTACGAGTATTTTTGGTTATGATATACTACATATTTATTGTCTCATTGGCTATATACTCATTTTTATGGTATCAGTTCAGTTTTTTTACGTTTTGAACTTAAGAATAGGGTGTACAGTATACCGCAAAGTACTTGTGAACTTTTTTGGTTAGTTACAATTTATTTTTAATTAGTTGTCGGTCATCGGTCTAAACTTTTGCCATGTGGCCGATTGTGGAGAGTATTTGTGTATTATAAAAATACACAAATATACATATAAATGGGTGGAACTCACACACAGTACAATCAAAAGAATGTATATGCTTGAGCTCCACCCATTTATGTGAGTGTTTGTTTGTTTATTTGTGGTTCTACCTTTTATTGTTTTGGACGAATAAGTTTATGGGAAAATTACCGGAAAGAGGAGGGCCAGGGCTTTATTTACCATTCAATGGTCTCTACTTTCCAAATCACCAATACATGGTATTCCCTATCTTAATCACCAACACACGGTATCCATGACCAGAAAGGACTCTTTTGCCCTTTCATTGAGACAACGTCGTTCCACCCAAACCCCCTCTTCGGCTCTTCCATTTCTTTCTGTTTCTCTACTGGTACATAATCTCTCCTCTTCCTCTCTCTAGGGTTTGATCCCTCTTCCTCTCCTCTGTGCTCCCATCCTCGGAACTCAGAAGACTTGCTTCTCCCCCAACACCCGACCTTGTTCCCCAACTCCCTCATTCTGTCGAAAACGCTACCTTCAAATCCGTTTCAGTCGTCCACACTTCATCAGAGCTGATTCGTAGTCAGTCATCATCAAGTAAGTTTTCTACGGATTAGGGTTTTTGGAGTAAATGGTAGTGTAGATTGAAACACATACGATTTTTCTGGATAGAGATCTGAAACACATACGAATCATGTGATTATGCATCTCCTCATACTTGACCAGTTCTGTATAGAGATCTATACGAATTTTCATAATTCATATGGCATGAAACATAAGCCTAATTTCTCCTTGGGGTTTTTGTAACTGGATTTAGGTTCCGTAGTTATGTATTTGCTTCGAATTTTTTCTTGATTTTGTTTTTCCTTTCTTTTGCTATTCTAGTGGTTCATGGAATGAATTTTCAAGATACTCGTATTTGGTGACCTTACAAAATTAGCCATGCCACTCTTGTTTATTTCGAATGCCACACCAGCACGCCGCAAGTAACGTGTTTGATGAAATGCTCGTGCAAGATGCATACTCTGTCGGAAAAGATAAAATGAAACCATTGAAGTGGCTTTTTGTATGAACTTTCTAATGATGATAACGGTAATCCAAAGAACGATGAAAGTAAGAGTAACTGGATTATTTTCCCATGGAACATAATTGGGTGGTTGTTCGTTGAAGCAAAGCTGCAGCAATAGGTTTTAAGTAGAAATTAAGTCATAAGTGCATATTGATCCCAGATGCTTTTACAAATATAGATCACTCTATCCCAAATGGGCTTGTATTGACTACTATTGAGGGCCATAAAAATTAAGGATTTTGATTATAACTTTAAAGATGATTTTCTTTGCATTACAAGTATCATTAGCTATTTCTTTTTCTGAGAGAAATCAGAATTTGTCCTCTTTTTTTTTAGGTACAAGGAAGCAAGCTAATGGGTGAAAATAGCTGCATTCATCGCTTTGTTTCGAATGGTAAGATGTTGATTCTCTCTTAACATACACTTACTACTGTTTGACTTCTAAATTAGATAGAGTAATTTTAGGAATCCTTGCTGTCCTTATATGACCCAAAAGCAGTTGAAACGTCTATATGGTCTAGAATTTAATGGAATTGTGTCGTCTTACAAAGTATGCTCTAGCATTACAATGACCTTCTACCATTGCTACTAAAGTTTAATAGGCTAACATGCTAAGTATTGATGTACACTTCCCCTCAGGTCTAGGGATGAAATTCTGTTGTTCTTAATGATGCATTGTGGCTGCTTTATGGAAAGGCCCTTGAGAATCTTCAGTTAATAGGTTGACCCATGTTTTAATAGTAAAAGCGGGGTTTGGAGGAGGGAAGTAAGGAGGGTGCTAGATGTATTGGAGATAGAGTGAATTTGATGGCTTTGCTCTGTTAATGGATTTTTAGTAGGTAGATCTTGGATTTTTGTTTCGTTCTCTAGAGGTGAAAATCTGTTAGCTACCAAACGTCGCTGGAAAGTTTGTTTTAATTTCTTCATAACGATCTCTCTTATGACATGTTACTTTACTTTTAAATGTGTCTGATTCCACTTTTGTTAGGCTAATCCAGACTTGGCTTCATGCAATGTCTGGACGCTTCGTCGTTTCCATTACTACTAACCCAGATTGACTCATATAGAAGGACATTTATTTTTTACTAGAATGAGCATAGATATTGAAGTCCACTTTGCAGCTGAACTTGAATGTTACTGTCTCCCTTGTTGAGGTATGTGTTGCTCTATTTCGGAGTTCATCTTTTAAGCTCCTTGCTAGTGATTTGGCTATTACTTATCCATTTCCATTCGTTTTGAATTGCAGGTCTAACAGTTGAAGGGTTGGCAATTCAGTATTCATCATTCTCAAGCACTTATTGTTTTTTAGTAGGAGGCTTTCTTTTGGCTACAAAGACATGTACATTTGTTTTTTTCTTTTCCTTTTTATCATCACATGTATATAGTTCAAATACTTTTCGGTGCAATTTATGGTGAAGATGCATTAACATTATCATTTTTAAGATGGGTTATGTTATTGTTGTTATGGATGGGTTGGGATGCATTTGAAAAAAAGTGGTCTGTGCCCAACGTACCCAAATGCCATTCTTCCATCTCTTTACTCTGTAAACTTGAAGCCATTTAACAAATCAGTCAATAAGATAATAATTTAGTCGGCCAAACACTTTGAGAAAGAGGTCTGGCTGCACATTTAGCCATGAGACACTTTAATTTTTTACATTGATTCCTTGACAGTTATTTTGGATCATTTTGAATATGACATTAGCCCCCCCTTTTTTTTTTGGTGGTTATTGAGCTTTCTAGAGTCAGAATCAGTGGGTAACTAATGAAGGAACACCACCTACACTCTTGTTCCTCCCCCGGTAAGCATGTTATTTATCTTTGCGCTTCTTGGTTGTTTCAGTTGTTTCATGATCTGTTTGTTTTCATTGTAATTGGTTTTGAAACAAAGGAAGTGTCTTTAGGGCTTTGGTCGTGCCTTTTTCTTAGTTTGCTTGATTTTGTTTGCTTTGAGGTTTAATTATGTGGTAATGGACTTACGTAAATTCCATGGATTATAAATAAAGTCTAAGTAAATTTTGTGGAAATGCTCCTGACAGACTGATGAAAGTCTATGTATATTTTGTGAAAAGGCTCTGGTGAACATCTCTTACTCCATTGCGAAGGGAATGTCATGGGTCGTACCCCCTTTTATTTGAGGGAGTCAATAGAGGTTTGGGAGTCGAAAGGTCAATGTCGTATCTGTAGAATCTATATCTTGTAGTTTACATATGCTGGTGCTTTATCTATTGGTTGTCTGCACAAAATATTCTGTTGTGGAGGCTGCAAATTTCTGTTTTCCAGTTTGGATATGTTGTTGTAGACACCCCAATCTGATTTCTCAATCATTTTGTCTATCTTCAGTTTGTTTCTTTTCAGTTTCTTGTTCCCCCGATGATGAATCAGGTCAAGAACAGTTTTGATTGGAATGGTTTTGAGTTTGGTGTATGTGGAACCCGTCCCTTAACCCCAGAACCGTTAAGCCCAGCTTTGACTATGGGTTTGACCCTCGCGCGATTTTCTGAGACACTCGCGCGATGCTTCACTTGCCAGGTGGTGGTCAAAGTCAAACTTTGACTGATTGACCATCGCGGGGAAGTTAGAACCCTCGCGCGACGGTTCCACTCCATCGCGCGATGGTTGACACCTGTCGTATCCAGCTGGATTTTGTGATGATGAAGCGCCTGCAGGGCCATGTGACCCCGTTCCATCAACTGAACGGCGTTTGCTCGGCCATCCTTGCACCACCTAAACCCCCACTCTCCCATCAACTTAAACCCCACTCCTCTACCAAGGGATTGCTGCCAGCATTGTTGGCTGGCTGCCTAGCCATGTTTGCCAACCAACAAGCTCCTTCTTTCCCTATAAATAACCCCCCTTTGATCTCTTTCAAAGGGTTACCAAAAAAATCCCAAAGGAAAGAACAAGAGTCCCAATCTTGATCTTCCCTCTCAATCAAAAACTACTATCACCTTCTCCCTTGTCAAAGGCGTACCACCTCACTCAAACCATTCTCAAGCAAAGGTATAATTTTCAGCCTTTACTGTCTTGATCCCTGAGGGGGGCTGACAGGGTCAGGACTGGTAATCAATATCAGCTTCTGACCCCAAAGCCAGCAAATTTACAAGATGCTGTGAACATGAGAACCCACGCGCGATGAACCCACATGATCGCGCGAGGCTTCTAGCTCGTGTGATATGGTTCTCGTGGGGATGGGTCTCTTGTTCTGATCCAGTTTATATGATTTCATATTTCCATGTTTAATCATATTTGATATATCTCACTGTCTCGCATGTTAAAATCAGTAGATTAGTGTATTTTGCTTTCCTTGTTCATGTTGGAATGCCCCTGGGTAGCTTCTGAATATGTCTCAGAGCCCAGGCATGCAAAGCAATTCCTGGATGTCCAGTCAGAACAATCGCGCGATGATGTGACTCCATCGCGCGATGGTTTAATCATTTCCAGTGATTGCCCTTGTATGGGCAGCTAGGCCTTTGGTCTCTGTTTTTATCACCCTCACTGTTTAAGGGTTGTGTGTTATTCTTACTCAGTCAGATTGTAATAAGTAGTTACTTCCAGTATACATAAACTGCTTGGTTTGTCCTGGGTGTGCACTGGTCCTTCCAGAGCCCAGAAGGAGATAAAATTGAATCTGTAAAAGGATGTTGACACTCGCGCGATGGTATGGGTATGTCGCGCGATGGTGTGACTTGCATGTTCCCATTTTCTGCATGCAAGTTGGTCACTGTTCGTGATAAATTCATACCCTGCACTGTTTTGGCATCCAGAAAGCAGTTTTCAGTTTTATCTCATTTATTTCATCCATGCATGCTATCTACCACACCTTGCAAACGTGTTACAGTTTTAAATCCCCGATTAACTGTTCCCCCGCCCTAATTGGCTAAAAAATGATTAATTAAACAGAATCGCGAAATAAATATTTTCACAAATGCCTAAGTAGAGACCGATCTCCGGATTGGGCGAGAGGGGTGCCATAAAACCCTTCCCCTCTCGTAACCTGGCTCCCGAACCCAGATATGGTTATGACGGACTGGTTCCTTAAAACTTTTTCAAATCAAACGGCGCGGCAAGTGCTTCGAAATACGGTTCCTTGGGTATCCGACCTTCAAACCCAAGTGGCGACTCTGTATTTTTCGCGAGCGCTTGACGTCCAGCTTCAAAAGCGCTCACGCGAACCGGCAGCATCTCTCCTTTCTCAAAAGGGTGGGGAACGGAATCCCTTCCCCTCGGAGGAGAGAGAAAGAGTCGGGGCAATTCGCATTGCCCACAGTTGTTTCAGGTGGTGCTTGTTTGTTGATGTAGTCTTTGTTATTTGGGAGGCATTTCCTAGAGTGTTATTTTTCTCCCATTGGACTGCTCTTTTTTACATAAGGGATGCAAAGTTCTAGTTATATTTTCTCATTATCTTGAGCTTTGATCAAGCCGGATTAATCTTCATGCTACCTGAGGCTTTGCTTTTATAGATTCAAGTATTGAAGAAGAAGATGGCATTTTTGTGTAGAATCTGAACTATTTGAGGATGTACACACAAAACTCAGTCAGCTCCTGCAATTTCTATTTATTTTTTGTGGCTCTTATGGTTTGGTCATTTAGTTGCACACTCTTTCAATCAAGATGTTGTTGCTTATATGGGATCTCTATTGTTTCTGCTTTGGTCATTAAGTTGGACAAGCTTTATTCCAACCAGCACTTGGGAAGTAAATGAAATGTTGTTACCTTTTTCTAGCTAATAGCTTGAGAATCCACTCTCATGCCCTATAGTTTCGACAGATGAGGAAACAGACACATCGACTCAAATGCTCATACCATGACATAATTGTTGATCCAAATGATAATGTTGGCCATATTGAATAAATTGACATTGGCCAATATGTAACTCATTTTACTTTCTTTGCTTTTATCTTGGTTGATACCTTATCAATCTTTGGGCTCGTATAAGCATATGAACTGCGAGTGTTGGCCTAGATAGCTCTCTCGCAGTGTTGGCTATTTTTTATTATTGCTTTGAATAGGACAGTGCATGCTTGTGTTCTTGCCATGTTATCTCATAGTGTTGGCCATTGTTATTATCTTCTTCTTTTTTTGAATGGTTAATGTTATGTACTAAGTCTTCTTTCTTGTAATTTTATAGGTCGATTGGTTGAAAGAGAAGATTGATACTTCATCCCTTATGCCGAAGATGGCAATATGATAATGTGCTAGTGTCGGTTGGGCATTGTTCAAGCCTTTTCCTTGACACATATTACTTCTTGCCATCATGACTTGTAGTCCACTTTTGGGATATATATGTTTAAGGGTGGGCCTGGAGTCCATTGAATTTCCCTCATTTTAAAGTTAACTTGTATAGTACCTGATGTTGATGAAGTACAATTTTATTTTTGGTTTTGTATGGAATGTTGTGATTATATTGCTACTGAATGGGTATTAATTAGATTATCCAGTTCTTTTTCTATGAGCTTAATTGGAATGATATCAATGATTCGAGGGAGAATTACCGGCAGGCGGAGGAGGCAAGGCTTTATTACCACTTCAATGGCCTCTAATTTCCAAATCACCATTACATGATAACTGCATGTAAATATCACAGAAACATGTTACCATGAAATACCTGAACCCTTTTATCCTTCAATTGAAACGACGCTGTTTTGCTTTAAGTGGGTGAATATCCTACGGAAGTTTCTCTCTCTTCTTCCACGTTTTCCATCATTTCTCACAAACCCTAGAATCTCTCTCCATCTCTTGTAGGGGAAAAATGCATTCGACTAGTGTTTTGGATTTTTTTCTTCCACCCATTTTGATAGATCAGGAGAAATCTCATACAACATGCCCAAATGATACTTGAATGAGTCTTCGGTCCTTGCGTATGCAAGATCATAAACCACCTTTAGAGCTGTGTTTCGTCTTTTAGCTTTCAACCCCTTTGAGCTAGCAAACTTGCTGAAGTTTTCCTTTAGGTGACGGAGACACCATGAATTACAATCCCCGCCAAAAACCTTAATTATACCATTAAGCAAAGAAGTGTTCTGATAAAGATATGGTCCACGCATACCACTTGCCCAAAAAATATGACGTGCTCTTTATACAATAAACACGTGGTCCATACAGACATATCGTGTAGTCATTTAGCAATATGAACTTGGTCTTGAAAGAACCTCCACCTTACTCTGAACGCTTCCCACTTGCTAAAAAATATGATGTATTCTTTATACAATAAACATATGGTCCACAAAGACATAAAATGTAGTCTTTTTATAATATGGACTTGGTCTTGGTCTTTAAAGGTCCACCACCTAACTTTTCACACTTATTACCTACCAAAAAATATGACGTGTTTTTCATACAATAAACATTTGGTCCATGCAGACATAAGGTGTAGTCTTTTAGCAATATGGACTTGGTCTTGAAACAACCTCCACCAAACTTTCAACGCTTACCACTTGCCAAACAAATGACGTGCTCTTTATACAATAAACATGTGGTCCATACAGACATATCGTGTAGTCTTTTAGCAAAATGGACTTGGTCTTGAAACAACCTCCACCAAACTTTCAACGCTTACCATTTGCCAAAAAAAAATGACGTGCTCTTTGTATAATAATCATGTGGTCCATACAGACATATCGTGTAGTCTTTTAGCAATATGGACTTGGTCTTGAAACAACTTCCACCAAAGTTTTAACGCTTACCAGTTGCCAAAAAATATGACGTGCTCTTTATACAATAAACATATGGTCCACAAAGATATAGAGTGTAGTCTTTTTGCAATATGGACTTGGTCTTGGTCTTCAAAGAACCACCACCTAACTTATCACCTGTCAAAAACTATGACGTGCTCTTTATACAATAAACATGTGGTCCATACAGACATATGATATAGTCTTTTAGTAATATGGACTTGGTCTTGAAATAACCTCCACCAAACTTTCAATACTTACCGGTTGCCAAAAAATATGACGTACTCTCTCTACAATAAATACGTGGTCTATACAGATATAGGATGTAGTCTTTTAGCAATATAGACTTGGTCTTGAAACAATTTCCACCAAATTTCAACCCTTAGCATTTGTCAAAAATATGACGTGCTCTTTATATAATAAACATATGGTCTACAAAGACATAAAGTTTAGTCTTTTTGCAATATGGACTTGGTCTTATTCTTCAAAGAACTACCATCTAACTTATCACCTACCATTATACAATAAACATGTGGTCCATACAGACATATGGTGTAGTCTTTTAGCAATATGGACTTGGTTTTGAAACAACCTCCACCAAACTTTCAACGCTTACCACTTGCCAAAAAATATGACGTGCTCTTTATACAATAAATATATGATCCACAAAGATATAAAGTGTAGTCTTTTTGCAATATGGACTTGGTCTTCAAAGAACCACTACCTAACTTTTCACACTTATCACTTGCCAAAAAATATAACGTGCTCTTTATATAATAAGCATGTGGTCCATACAGACATTAGGTGTAGTCTTTTAGCAATATAGACTTGGTCTCAGGTAAAATAAAATTTGGTCGTTAAAGATTAAAAGTGTGGTCTTTAGGAACCATAGACTGTCTTTCATGATGATGTAATAGAAAGTCTTTTGTATCTTTTTAGTTGCCCTTTTTGGCCCAAATAAATTTGGTGTAGGTTGAATGGAGTATAAGTCCCATTGGAGACGTAAAAGGCCGACAAAATACATAATCCCTACATAATGATTTAAACCGAATAGGCCAACAAACTACATAATTCGTACATAATAATTTAAACCGAATGGCCCAACAAAATACATAATCCCTACTTCATTGCCTATTCATTATCAGAATAATCTGACAATTCCTTATTAGTTGCATATTGCGGATCTCTCTTAATTACTCTAATTGTTTCATATGGGCCCGAGTTGTCCTTTCAGCCGCCCTCATAGCCTTTATTATCAATTCTTGACGGATTAGCCATTTGCTCATAACATTAATGTCCAACTGGAGCCTTTCGCAAACGTCATTGTGGAGACGGTTTGGCCTTCTTTCATCTATCATTTATGCGGAGCATGCTTTAGGCACCTTCAATAGGTACTTACAACATTTTGCTTCCAACTTGTTCCTCTGTTCAAACATTAGAGGCCAGTTAAGTAAGGCAGTAGCATCACCCTCAAACGAAGATTGGTTCCAATCTAGTATGAAAAATACATCTTCAATTGCATCGTACTACAACGTAGGCTCGATAAACATTCGTTTGCCACGCCTGTCGTATATAATAAACTTTAAGCACTGATAAGGACTAGGCGTATTACATGAGTGGACCAACTACACCACTGGACAGCAGCAGTAGCCCTAGGATACAACAGATTGCACCCTTAGGATACGAGTAAGGATGCACACTAGGAACAGCTATAACAAATAGCAAAGCATTTACTAGACTGCATACAATCGGAACATCATCAATAGCCATAACATTAAGCTATATGCAGCAAAATAGACAGCAACCAAAACATGAACAGTAAAAGCAACAGCCAAGACATAATACCAATGGCACAACATCAATAGCCGTAACAAACAATTTCCAAAGCAGCTACAGAGCAGTAACAGGTAGCAGCAGTAGCAGTAACAGAGCAATGTAAGGCAACCATTGTAAACAACAGCTACATAGCAACTTGCAATAAAAAGAGTAAACAATAACTAGGGACATGCCCCCCAAAATAGTGCACCAACACCAGAAATGAAAGACTCCACCTACTGACCAACCCCACAACCACCCACATTTCCTCACTACTTCATTATCTGTCTCCATTTTCTCTGACTACTCTGTAACCTCTCTTCAACACCAGTTCACTGTACCCACAAAGCAGCACCAACTATCATCTGACAAGGTTGAAATGCTTAACTAATCGATTTATAAATTCACGGTTCAACATTCTACACTTCAGTTTAAGTATTGAACCAAAACCCACTCTTTCAACATAATCTTTTGGGTCTTTGGTCAATGCCTCATTTACTTTGACCAACTTCAAGGGCAAGCACTAGCTCCGAAATACCGGCTACACATATAAAGGGTTTACGCTTTAATAAAACCCATCATTGTTACACACATGATCCGTTAACATAAAGATTAACTATATCAAAAATAACAAATACAAAACCATATCGACGCATTTTTCCTTTTTTCCTTCGGAATATGCTTAATGCAGGCCTTCTTTTCTTTGGCCATGTCCACAAATGACGCTTTTTCCGCATCAGACATCTTATTCCATACTTCCGCAGCTGATTTGCTATACTGGATAGTGGAGACGAAAATTTGTGTTAATACAACCATGCACTAAAGTTTACCGACTAACCATATGAACTACGACCGCATTAACTCTAACCTTTGCAATTATAAACCTTAGACTCTTATTGGCAGCTTTGGCTTTTTTCTGATAGGCGTCACTGCAGTTGGAAAGGTAGAAAAGGCATTACAACACAATACAAAATGGAAGTAAACACATTAACAAACTAACTATATTGGTCGTACAAATACGTACATGAAGAACAAATAAGGATTGGTGTCGGTACTTCCCACTGCTACCTTTGACCCTTTTACTTCTGCCTTAGACCCTGTAACTTCATAACCCGTGATTCGATGTTGGTAACTCTTGCTTCATGATTAGGTGCTTGAAATTGAGTTATTAGAGTGCTGAAACTATAATTAGGTGCTGGAAATAGAGTTTTTGGGTGCTAAAACTGTAATTTGGTGATGGAAATGTTGTGTAGAAGTGTAGGAAACATGGATTCATGTCGTGTTCATGTCTACGTGTCCGCTTGCCATGTCCGTGTCCATGTCTGTGTCGTGTTCTTAAACAATGCCCGTTTCCAGAAGTTAGCAATCAATTGGCTGAGCTGGACACATCACCAGTAGTATTATAGCATCCATATTTAGTATCCCAATTGGCTTAGCATATCCACATAATTATGGACAATCCAGCAGCAAAACATAGCAGACTTGTATCAAAAAAGAAACCAAAAATTGAGTAGCAAAATTGTTCAAAAAGAAAACCAAGAATCATTGGAAAACCAAATCCTTCATTGAATACGTACCCAAACCAACACAGCACATACAGTACAAAATTTATTTACAACAATGTTATTTTCTACATATTCATCTTAGTTTTTTGATACTGACAAAAGAGATACAAATAGAAACAGTAAAATGCTTGTCTAGAACTCGCTCAAAACACAATATCATCAACCATAGCACTTAAACCATACTTCAAACTTGTATTCGGTCTAACACATCATCAAACTTGTGTCAAATTAATGAAAAATCAAATCTTTTATTGGCCAAGTTGTTTCTTGACTTTATTGTACTTTCCCTGGATTGACCGGTACACGCTTCTTGCAAAATACCGAGGTCAATGCGAGTAAGCCTACAATTTGAAGGAGTAAGTATTAGTAGACATCATTCATAAATTCTGAGAGCCATGAATAGTAGTAACTTTGCAAGAACAGAAGCAAACATAAGGGAAAAAATCAACAGCACTCTTTTTGACATTCTTTTTACATGTAGAAACTTCTTGTCCTACGCAGGATACAAATGGCTCCTTACAAAGGGCTTTCACCATTCCCAATAGAAGAATTGTACCACACACAAGCATATCACGATATTAACCAGATTCTAATTCCCATAAATTGGATGCACATATTTCCAGTTCAATGTTTCTTCTTACAAGTGAAATTATTCCATGAGCTATTTCATAAGCACTACACAATGAGCTTCATAGTATTAATAACCCTTCAATGAATAGTTGTTATTCACACTGCGGCCAAGAAACCCTTTATTCACTAATCTGATGTCACAACCTTAACTTCGATAGTGTTAGAGAAAGCAAAAATCTTATCCCCAATCAAATTACCAAAAATAAAAAATATTGCACATGTTATAGGTATGCCGTATGAAAATTATCCCATGTTTAGCTTCAAAGGGACTATTGGGAGTGACTACCTGACCTTTGTAGCACAGACACTTCGTCAGAGGTCACGTACTGATGCCGGACACTTGTCGGACTCCAAATACTCCCTGAACACGTGTCCGATACTCATTTCCAAGTGTCCTAATTTTTTTTTTATCAATGTTTTCATTTGGACACTCCGGGGACACTTTAAAATGCTCTGGACACTCTCGGACACTTGGAAATCAAGTCGGGGTTGATAAAAAAAATATTAGGATCTAATTAAAATATTAGGATCTAATGCTTTTAGTCAAAATACTTTTATAAATGATATGATGATGGTTATAATGTAACGTATATGTGGTGTTGCATATTTACAATTACAATTGTTTTAATTTTTCTTCATGTGATAGTATACATATATGCTTTTCAGAACGTGTCCCTTAACGTGTCATGTCCTCCATTTTTTTAAAATTCGAGTAATCACAGAGAACAAAAAGATATATGTGGTTCGGTAATGAATACCTACTCTACGAGCAGTCAGATGATCGAGGGTTTCACTATACGGAAGTATACGGATGCCCAAAGGGCTACAAATGAGATCTCTCAGAGTTCCTCTCTTTTTTTCCTCTCACAGAAAAGCTGCTGTGAATGCAATCAAAATTGCTTATACAGTAATCTGTCTTATCCACGCTAGTCCGAACCACTAAGGCCTTAGTCCAGACCACGAAGGCCGATAAGTCCAAAACGAGCCAAAAACTACAAGAATGTCGGTGTCATGTGATATGCCCGTGTCAATGCTACATAGACCCTGACTGACTTAGCTAGCAGCACTCCAGGAGCCATTCTTGCAAATTCAAATTACAACCTTAACGCATTTTTCCTTTCCTTAAAGTCAGAATAAGTAAACATAAGAATCCAAATTAATTAGATCTATATTTTCACCCTTAATTTTCAGGAGCCAAACAACAAGACGATCTGGGAACTAATAACCAGAAGTCCACACAAAAAAGAACTGTCGAACAATTTACTTAGAAGATAACAAAACCTTTCTGAAGTCTTAAATATCTAAATCCACATGATCCATACATACCTATCTTCAAAGAGCTGCTTACAACTACAATTAGAGGACCCAATTATTAAAATTAGGGAACTTACCAAAACAATCTCCCTAATTACAGTACGTGTGACCCACTAATTTTTTTAAGGATGGATGAACTAATTAAGGTTTACAAATTAAAAACCTTAGAGTTTACTAATTGGGTACTTGGATGAACGTATAGGGTACTTATTATCCAATAAAAGGTAGGGTGGAAAAGGATCAAACCTGGTGAAGGTAATGGGCAGCGATGGAAGTTGAAGTCGTGCACGTGGGTGGTTAGCCGCGAGATCTGTACGGCGCCGGAACCTCTCTCTCTCTCTCCATTTGAACGAGGCCTGGTGTTGTGAGAAAGAGAGGTAAACGATTGGGAGAAAATGAGGGACTGGGGCTTTTTCTTGATATATATATGGGGGTAAAATTGTAAACTCAATTTGTCTCACCATGTGTTGGTCAATACTTTTGGGGATACCATGATGGTGGTGATTTTGACAGTGAAGACCATGAGTTGGTAATATGACTGGGTCTCCTCCACCTGCCGGTAATTTTCCCTTGATTATGCAGGTCCTTCAAGGCTCGAACAACCAAAAGGACGTACATGTCACAGTTACAGTACAACTCATTTTGTCAAAAAAAAAAAAAAAAAACAGTACAACTCATTCAATGTGGAATTGAATTTTTTTTTTTTTTTTTCCTTACCAGACTTTACGAAGCCCTTATTTTGCCACAAAATAAGGATCATTTTCTTTTGTATTTTTAGTGGGAATGAATTTCATTCAACTGCTAAAATAATGAAGTTGATATATTCTTATTGGAGGGTAAAGGATCATTTTCAATTAATTACGTAAATGAAAAGAAAAAGACAGACGTAGCCTATATTTCAATACCAACATCTTAAACAAGGAGGCTATTTTTTTTTTCTCGGCAAACGAAACATTTTATATAGCTTGAAAGGGTACATCGAGAAAAGAGTATCTAAGTATAAAGAGCTTGAATACTCCGGAAAAAAAACAAGCATCAAACAGAGGCTATTACAAACTAGAATAACAGGCATTGGCGGCTCTATGTGGAGCGTTGAATGGTCATCTGAACGCCCATACAAATTTTTTTTTGCTTAGAATAATGTATAAATTTTGAGCTAGTCTTTCCTTTTTTTTGCTAAGCAAGAAGAATTTATTAATCAATATAAAAGATAAAAAAATTCAAAGGATCAATAGCATATCGGCAAGAAGTCTCTAGAGACCTAAGGGAAGACAAAACGTCAACCGAACACCCAAAAAAAACCACAAAACCACACAGCCCGAAACAATTACCTGAAAAATCAAAAAAGACAAAACACCAAAAAAATACACACCCCAAACCCGCCAAAATACAAAATTAAAAATCTATAGAGAGAGATTCATCATCGTCACAATCAAGCTCTGTGTCCGAAACAAACTCCTCCTCAACGTCATCTAGAGATTGGTTTCTTTACCTTATTTCTTTCTCTCTTGCATTTTAACAAGTCTCTTCAAATTATAATTTCTTCCTCCTTTAATTTCAATACCCAAAGTGTGGCATGTATCCAACATCTTGTGCGCTTCCTTAAATAACAACGAAGAATAAGGACCTGTTTTGTTTCTAGGATTCACTTTATCGGACATATCTCCTGCCTCTGTAGTCTTGAATTTACTTGAAACTACCTCGTCAACATCCAAATGATCTTCACCCAAGATTTTCTCAATTGACCGAGCAGTCTTTGCATCATCAAGGTGAAGATTGTTAGTGCTTCCGGAAAAAACGGACAAGGCCTCAGCAGCAACCGAAAACCTAAATACCACGCATTTTTTCCTTTTTTCTCCCCCTTCTTTTCTTAGATTTAGGAATGCCCACCATTTTCTCCACCGACTTCTGCTTCCAATTTACTTTCTCCATATCTTTAGACTTACCTATTGAGTCAAGATCCACAACCAATTGAATACTATCAAAAGATTTAACCTGGTCTGAGTTAAGTTTAACCACTTCCATATGAACCGCGAGGCCGGGTCAAGAAACACAGGAGGAGTTAAAATCTCTGCAGCATTTGCGCCATCATCCAAGGCCAAATTGCAAGAATAACCCACCACAGATGTCACTCCCTTGGAACTAGAATCAGCCCCATACAGCCAAGAATCAGCCTCACCGCTAGCTAAGGAGGTTTCGTTAAAATCCACATCAGAAGAGAACCCCTTAAACACTTGTTACGATTTGATTTACCTTGATTCATGCAATTGAAGATTGATTGAAGACCAAAGAATTTTCATAAAAAGAGAAGCTCCATTATCTCTACTGATCTCCGGCATCTTTATTATTTGTATTTCCATTGATGTAGGATCTAGATTGCTTGTTACCTTGTATAGACTCCTTAGACTTAGCATTCAAATCTGCTAGTCTTTTTCTATATATATGTGTAGTATTTCTCTATCAAGATTATGAAAAGAAAGAGGATTCTCTTCTAATTACTTTCAAGTTTTCATGGTATCAAAGCGTTAATTCTAGCGCCTCTGCAAAGCTTCCGCAACCTTTTTTTTTCATAGAAGTTATTGATCAATGAAATAAAAAGCCTATTGATCAAGTCATGACTTCTGAATCATCCGATTCTAAAAAGCGTATTGATCCAACCATGACTTCCCTCACCATAGATCCATCTGATCCTATTTACATTCATCCCTCAGATCATCCAGGACTGATTCTTGTTCCAAAGGTTCTCGATGGAACTAATTATGCTATGTGGAGACGATCAATGACGTTGGTGAGTCTCAGTGCTAAAAACAAATTAGGGTTCATCAAAGGAACCATACCTACCCCAAGTGAGATTGATGCGGCACATCTAGCGTGGCAACGCTGCAATGATATGGTCCTCTCTTGGATATTCAATTCATTGAGTCTAGACCTTACCAATAGTGTTCTCTATGTCGAAACTCCCTCAGAAATTTGGGCAGACCTACAAGAACGCTTCTTACAAGGTGATTTTTCTCATCACTATCAAGTTCAACGTTCCATCGTTGAGTTGAGACAAAATCAAGATTCTATTTTCACTTATTATACTACGATCAAAATATTTTGGGATGAGTTGAAGATATATAGCCCACCCATTCCTTGCACTTATGGAGGAATGAAACATCTAAATGAAAGAGAAGAAAACGTGAAGACGAAAAGCAACGTGGACTAGTTGAACACAAGAGCATAGACCAAACTCATGCTATGCATGTCAAAACACACCCGCACTTCAAGCAACAAGGAGCTGATACTCAACGCCATGCCGATTCTAGTCCATGGACATCCTCTTCAAAATCCCAAGGATCTAAGAAACCACTCCTTTGTTCTTATTGTGACGGCACCACTCATACAGTGGAACGGTGCTATTATTTGATCGGCTTTCCTATTGGTCACAAGCTTCATAGCTAGGATATTCAACCTCCAAATCGAAACCGAAAGATTGCTGCCAATCAAATCGGCACTGAGCCCAGTCATCTCTCAACCAAGACAGCACATACATCTGATCCATCAATCCAGTTCACCGCGGAAGAGCTCTCACAAATAAAGGACTTTTTTCGTAATGGTAAAAACCCTCCTTCTGCAAATTATGCAGGTATTTCACCACCATTTTGTTCATCATCCACCTTGCAAAATCCCAAATATATTAACTGGATCATTGATAGTGGCTTTACCAATCACATCGCCTCTTCAATAACTAGTGCATCTTTTGTTCCCATATCTTCTCAAGTATCTTTGCCAAATGGCTCTCATGCTAAAATCACAGGTGTTGGGTCTACCCATCTCCTGCATGACTTGCATGTTAAAGATGTTCTTTGTGTCCCTTCTTTTCATATGAATCTCCTCTCTGTTAGTCATCAACTCACTTCTGATCTAAACTGTTCAATTCAATTCTTCCCTACTTTTTGTATCCTGCAGGACCTTGCTACGAAGAGTATGATTGGCTTGAGGAAGCAACATAAGGGGTTGTACTATCTTGCACCACACTCAGAGGAGTTGTCACCATCACCAGCATCCCACCATGTCTTCTCTCCACCAGATATCACTTGGCATCAACGGCTGGGACACCATTCCAAAGGCCATCTCATTTTTTGTCAAAACAAATCCCTTCTTTTATGTTTGGTTCTCAGCATTTGTGTGAAATCTGTCCTTTGGCGAAGCAAACTAGATTGTCATTTCCTTTAAGTTCAATTCAAAGTATGCACTTTTTTGACCTTATTCATTGTGATGTTTGGGAACCACATCGCGTTCCAACTTACACAGTAGCACATTATTTTTTGACTATTGTCGATGATTACACTCGATTCACGTGGGTTTTTTTTAATGAAGTTTAAATCTGAAACTCAAGGTTTGCTAAAATCCTTCATCACATTTGTTAACACTCAATTCAATCGGCAAATTAAATGTGTTCGAAGTGATAATGGCCTGGAGTTCACCTTGCTGAAATCATTTTTTTCTACACTTGGTATCTTGTTTCAAAGCTCTTGTACCTCTACACCACAACAAAATGGCGTAGTGGAATGCAAACATCGTCACCTTCTCAATGTTGGTCGTGCTTTAAGATTTCAAGCTAATCTTCCATTAAAATTTTGGGGTGAAAGTGTGCTTACTGCCACTTATCTTATCAATTGCCTCCCTACTCTGGTTTTACACCACAAATCTCCATTTGAACTACTGTATAACAAATCAACCACTTACACCCATTTACGAGTATATGGGTGTCTCTATTATGCCACCAATCTTCAGCCATTAACCAAATTCTCACCTCGTGCTTGCCAGTGCAATTTTGTAGGCTATCCAACAGGACAAAAGGCCTATCGCGTTTATGATATTGCCACTCAACAATTTTCTTCAAGTCGTGATGTTATCTTCCATGAGCAAGTTTTCCCTTTTTCCATCCAAAACCTGGACACACAACCAGATTCCCTTCCTTTGCCACAACTTCCACTACCAACTCTTGACTCTAACCCCACGATACAACCACTTACCCCAGACCTTATCAATTCTTCAACAGACCCATCTCTTAATCTGCATCCTCCTGCTACATCTCCCATATCTCTTTCACAATTTTCCCATGACAACTCATCCTCATCTCCCAATATTCTCTCTTCTTCTTCTCCCTCACCATCGTCACCCATATCTTCCTCACCTCTTCCCAATCCAACGCCCTCTGCCCCTATTCTTCATCGCAGCGATCGGCTGCGCCGACCGTCCGTGCTCCTACGTGACTTTCATTGTGGTCAAGCTAGTGCAGCTTCTGGCACTTCAACTCCAGGCACGTCACCCTCTTCACAGAAAGGTACTCGATATCCTTTATCAAATTTTATTTCCTACGGTTCATTATCTCCTTCCCACAAATTTTTTATTAACACCATTTCCAGCACTCTTGAGCCTACTACATATACTCAAGCCGTACAAGATCCTAAGTGGTGTGAGGCCATGAACTGTGAGCTCACTGCTCTTGCAAATCAAAACACATGGTCATTGGTTCCCCTTCCCTCGAGTCAGCGACCCATTCGTAGCAAATGGGTCTTTCGCATAAAATATAATTTTAATGGCACCGTGGAACGTTACGAAGCCCGTTTGGTAGCCAAGGGCTTCAATCAAAAAGAAGGTTTGGATTATCATGAAACTTTTGCGCCAGTTGCCAAATTAACAACTGTGCGGTGTCTCCTTGCTTTAGCTGCCATTTAAAATTGGCCGTTGTTTCAAATGGATGTCCATAACGCCTTCCTCCCTGGTGACTTGGAAGAAGAAGTGTATATGACTCCACCACCAGGTCTTTGTCGATAGGGGGAGAAGCTCGTATGTCGACTGCACAAGTCCCTCTATGGACTTAAACAAGCACCCCAAAATTGGTTTTCTAAATTCTCGAAGGCCATTAAAAAGGCTGGTTTCTCTCAATCTCATTCCGATCACTCGCTGTTTGTGCGAGTAAAAGATTCATCTCTAACAGCGGTTCTCATTTATGTGGATGATATGATCATTACATGGAATGATGCAAAGGCTATTCAAGATCTCAAACTCTTCCTTCACCAACAATTTCATATTAAAGATCTTGGCTATCTAAAGTATTTTCTTGGCTTGGAAGTGGCAAGATCCAAAGCTGGAATTGTCATATCACAACGTAAGTATACTTTGGAAATTCTGGTTGATGTTGGATTTCTCGGAGTTCAACCAGTTGATTTTCCTATGGAACAGAATTTAAAGCTTACAAATAATCAAGGTGATCTCTTGCTTAATCCTTCCCGTTACAGAAGATTGATAGGTAGGTTAATTTACCTAACAATTACTAGACCAGACATCCTACTCCGTGAACATTCTAAGTCAATTCATGCATGCTCCAAGAAAGTCTCATTGGGATGCTGCTCTTCGCATTGCAAGGTATTTAAAAAACAGTCCAGGACTGGGTTGTTATTCTCTTCCAATAGCTCTCTGACACTGAAAGCATATTGTGATGCTAATTGGGCTAATTGCCCTATGACAAGGAGATCTACTTTGGGTTATTGTGTGTTTCTTGGAGATTCTTTAATTTCTTGGAAGACAAAGAAACAAAAAACTGTTTCTAGATCATCATTAGACAAGCTTGGCCTATCTCTTCTATTATGGCCGGCTGGGAGATAGCGGTAGTGAAGGTACTCTCCCTCATCTATAAAGGAGAGGCTTTGTTGAGAGAATAGGGGCGATAGCGGTCACAACTGGATGACTGACAGGTTGGAGTTCCCTATTGATATAAAAGGGGATGGGTGAAATAAAGGTGCCGGTAAGAAGGAGAGGTAAGAGCGCTTTCTCTTCGGTTATTGGAAGACAATTCGGTTATGGAGCCCCTACTTAAGAATCCAAAGGTAACCTTTGGAGCCTAACCGAGCTTTTTGCTTAAGGGAGTTGACCGTAGAATCGACATCTGGAGGCTTGGATCCCCAACTTCGTCAATCTGGTTCGATTGAGTACAGATCAATGGTTGCTGCAACTTGTGAACTTACTTGGCTTAGGTACTTATTTAACGATTTACAAGTTTCCTTGGGAACTGTAAAATTGTTTTGCGATAATCAAGCAGCTCTTCATATAGCTGCAAATCCTGTGTATCATGAATGCACCAAACATATTGAGCTTGATTGCCATGTTGTGAGAGAGAAAATTTAGGCGGGTCAGATTATCACCAAGTTTGTCCCATCGTCTCTCCAGCTAGCTGATGTCTTCACAAAGGCTTTGGGAGGAAATATCTTCAAGAATTTAATGCGCAAGTTGAACATTCTTGACATACATGCTCCAACTTGAGGGGGAGTGTTATGATTTGATTTACCTTGATTCATGCAATTGAAGATTGATTGAAGACCAAAGAATTTCCATAAAAAGAGAAGCTCCATTATCTCTACTGATCTCCGGCATCTTTATTATTTGTATTTCCATTGATGTAGGATCTAGATTGCTTGTTACCTTGTATAGACTCCTTAGACTTAGGATTCAAATCTGCTAGTCTTTTTCTATATATATGTGTAATATTTCTCAGTAAAGATTATGAAAAGAAAGAGGATTCTCTTCTAATTACTTTCAAGTTTTCAACACTCAATTCTAATAGTCTTGAACGCCCAACTCAAAACCAATTGAACACTGAATCTGTAGCAGGCCGAATCAACGGCTCACGCCGTACCTAGCAAGATTCCAAACCCTACTTAGATGATCCATTTGAGTCCAAGCCCTTGCTCCGTTCCGATTCAGCAAGCCGATGATATCACAGTTGAGGTTCGATCAGAATCAAATTAGAGTAATCAATTCGGCTCAACAACCCTCTGACGGTCGGACACCACGTTCGGCCTTGAACGAACGTGGGGGCCATGCCTCTAACTTACCCACGTGGAAACAGTAACCCTGGCTATAATGGCAGTCATAATGTCATCCGAACGATTACCAGGATAAGGATGGGGGCACGTGAAGGTGCCAGCTCATCCTACAAATGGTTACAAAACCCGAATGTGACACATGGGTGACGTCAGCCGACGCGTGACCAGCACATGTGCATTCTTGGAAGCCAAGTTAGGAGATCTCTATAAATATCCCATTATGCCTTTCTTGAAGAGGTACACATTCTCTAGCACTCCAAACCCTAGTTCTTGGTTTTCATCTCTCTTGGCAACTGTACTAATTCTTGCACCGGAGGGCTATTTCGAAGAACCTCTGGTGTGGTCTCTTAGTCGTGCTTCCCTGTGCCGGCTAGGTGAAGATCAAGAGATCCAGTGAATATCGGTAAGTATTATTTTTGGATTCGTAGGTCAAAACTGCAAAACTGCACAATTTCACCCCTAAGATTCCAGAAATAATACTTACCTATAAGACTTTCATAATCAAGTATCTGCTTTATAAGGTCCAAACAGGGTTTTACATGACATTTTCCATACAAATTTCTAATTTCCGTTATCTATTGTACAAAGTAGGTAACGGTATGATAGTTGAGGGGATGAAATCATCAAATTGAAAGTTTAGGGACTAAGTATGGAAAAGGTGCATATTTTGGGGGATAAAAAAAATAACTCATGACTATATATACTTTCTGTTTTGTTCCACGAATTGAGATATACTATTAAAACTCGACTTGGGAACATTGAGAGGATTGAAGTTGCATCAGTACTGTACGATATACATCTCAACTAGCTAGGTCAGTGTTAGTGATTTTAAATGTTATGAGGTGTCTGTGAGAAACACGCATAGATGAGGGCATCTCTGTGTAATTTTCCTAAAGAAAATTCAAGAGAGTATAAAAATGTGAATCAATGGTGGGAAAAATTCAGACAGGACGATAGTAAAACTAATCTTTTTAATGTTTCTCATCCTTCGTGAATTGTACTGTACGATATACATCTCAACTAGCTAGGTCAGTGTGGGCGATTTTAAACATTAGGAGTGTCTATGTGAAATACGTATATACGAGGGGGTTTCTATGTAATTTTTCTTCGTGAATTGTTTTTCTCCTTTTGAACTAATTTTTTACTTTTTGAAATTGTTCTCATCTAGATAAATAATTAATTCAAAATATTGGCGTGAATCTAACAAAAACATAAATAAAATAAATAAATCAATCAAAACATTGAGACGGTAATTTAGGCCAACGTGCCCCGTAATCGGGAAAAAAAACTGCAATTACAAAGTCCACGCCACATAATTACGTCTAGTATTCCTTGGATATATTCAAACTCATTTTTATATATATGCTTAAACCTGTCAATTGTAAGCCATTCAATTATGTATATTAAGACCAATCCTTAGAGTCGTCGTTTGACCGGATATGAGTATCGAATCAAATTCTATTTCTTAATTAATTAGAAGTCACATAACAAGTTTTCTTCCCCAAAGAAGTTTGCTTCCTCCTCAGGTTTAGATTTGAAACCTCAGAAGTGCTATTAATTCTGTGGATCAATGTTGATTTTGTTCACAACTTAATTGGGCCCCTAGCTAATGACCTGTAAGTTGGATCCACTAGCAATCATTGGAAATCTGCGTAAGCTAACCGAAACACGTTGAAGTTGTTTATGCGCATTGTGCTTTTTATTACTCATTGATCATCTTTCAACTGTGTTTGGGTTTTGATGGTTACAGTAATAGAACAAAGCTGCTGAAGCCTTTGAGACTGGTGCGAGTGCTGCTGACGCCGCTAACAGTGTTTATGACCTCGGATCCACCATTGCGTCTGCGGCCAGCTTGTGAAATATCATGTAATAATGCTCGGAGCAACGAGTAATTATGGGAAAATTTCAAAAAAGCCCCTGAACTTTCTGACAATTTGCAAAAAAAACCTGAACTTTTACTATTGGCAAAAAGGCACCTGAACTTAGCATTCCGTTACCAATTAGACCCCTGCCGTCTAATTCCGTCAATATGTAACGGATGGAGTTAACGGAAGGAGTTAACTTTTTATTTTTTTTACTTTTTACATTCAAAAATTACTTTAACTCATTCTTTTTTTAGTCATAAATAAATATGCAATAAAGTTTTTTTTTCCCTACTCTTTTCCAAAAATTATTCACCCCCATTTTTAAACTATTTATGAAAATTATTTTAACACCCCTTGCTTCCCCGCACCCTGTCCCTTTTTTTTTTTTACTTTCAAATTTAACCCCACAACCAACTGATAGAGGAATTTTGGATTTTTCTAAACTGATCGATGGAGAGAAGAGGGGGGAGGATTTTCATCAGTGAAGAGAGAGAGAGAGAGAGAGAGAGAGAGAGAGAGAGAGAGAGTATTTGAAAGTAAAAATGGGTCTTAAAGTTATTATTATAAATAGTAAAGATTAGAGTTAAAGTAATTTTTGATAAATAGTAAGAAAAAAACTTTATTTCATATTTATTTACTACTAAAAATAAAGAGTTAAAAGTAATTTTGGAAGTAAAAAAATATAAAAAATAAGAATGCTAAGAAAAAGGAGGTTAAAAGTAATTTTGATTTTCTGAACTTAGAGCTAGAGCTTTGGCAGTTGATTGGTGGAGTGGGGTTAAAGTTCTAAAAAAAGAACTTTGTTACAGATTTATTTATGACTAAAAAAAATGAGTTAAAAGTAATTTTTGGAAGTAAAAGTTGTAAAAAAAAGAAAAAGTTACAAAGAGGAGGTTAAAAGAACTTCTGAATTTATGAAATTGTGGCTAAGGCTCTGGCGGTTTGGTTGTGGGGTTAATTGGTGGTGTGTTGTCGATTCTAATAAGAAAAAAAGGGAGGGAGAGAGAGGGAGAAAAGGTAAAATTTGAAAATAAAAAATAGGGTTAAAGTAATTTTCGATAAATAATAAGAAAAAAAAGAACTTTATTGCATATTTATTTACCAATAAAAAAAGAAAGAGTTAAAGTAATTTTTGAATGTAAAAAGTAAAAAAAAATAAAAAGTTAACGCATTCCGTTGACTCCATCCGTTACATATTGACGGAATTAGATGGCAGGGGTCTAATTGGTAACGGAATGCTAAGTTCAGGTGCTTTTTTTCCAATAGTGAAAGTCCATGTGTTTTTTTGCAAGTTGTCAAAAGTTCAGGGGCTTTTTGAAATTTTCCCAATAATTATTTAGTGGCCTTAGAATACTATCATGTGATTGATGTTCCAACACTTTCATCCATTACATGCACATTTTTGTAGGGTTCATGCACCTAATACTGAGCCCAGCCTACAAAAGCATGTAGTGGATAAGGATGTCAGGACAACGTGGTGCCCCAAGACCACCAAATAATTTTCCAGAGCAACTTGATTATTTATTTAAAGCCGAAATATATATCAATTGTGGCTTGGAAATTCAAGATTAATCCCACTTGCATAAATATTGTATGTTTCATTGTCCATCAGTATTTCAATATGCGGGGCTCTATAGCAAGAGCTTGTAACCTAAGTAGGGGCATTAAGGTGGTTGAATAAGTTGTCTTCCATGATGGTTGCTAGTGACATCCGGCATCCACACAATCAAAACAGAGTATTTCGATATAAAAATAAAAATAAAGTATCCAGGTTGACACAAAAGGCCCGAAATTCAAGAAAAAAAATCACGTTGAAAAAGCGCCAGAGTTTCATCTTGATAATGGATAGATCAGTAAAACTATTTTTTTTTAATATGTTTACGGATGATTGCCGTTATAACATGAGAATTATTTTGGAGATTAACCTTAGAGCACGTATGCCTACTCGGATTTTAAATAAACTATTCACCTGGTTCTACACGAAAGGGAGGACCTTTTCTGATGAATAAAATGCTCAGACTAAGTGATACTTATCGGGGAAGATCCGTAGTCACCTGGAAAATTGACCTCTTGTAGTGCTCATGATGTTCCTTTTTTTTTTTTTGTTCGATTATTATATACTATTCTAATATTTGGGGTTGATCCGTTCAATTATCGCCACTCATGAACTTGAATCCTAGCTCCATTCCAAATCCCTCCAGGGTCTCCAAGAAATTTAGAAGTTCAACCCTAATTGAGGAAGCTAGCTGGGTTCAACCTTTGACTCGTTTCGGGCTTGTTTTCCATTATGGTCAATGTATCTTTATTGGCTTTGTTCAAAGACTTTGGCCTTCATAATGGTTTTGTTTGTTTGTGTTTTGTTGCAGCCTAGCTCATCTGTTTTTTTTTTTTTTTTGATCGGCAGCCTAGCTCATCTGTTACCATTGCTGAATTTCCAACATCCACATCAAATGCTATTGTTCCTTGTGAACCCCAACTGGTGAGTACGTTTGCCAACTCAATCTCTGAGTGTTTTTCCTTTTGGGCTTGATTTCCATTATGGTCAATGTATCTTTATTGGCTTTGTTCAAAGACTGTGGCCTTCAAAATGGTTGTTTGTTTGTGTTTTGTTGCAGCTAGCCTAGCTCATCTGTTACCATTGTTTTTTTTTTTTTGATAGGCAACAAAATTTTATTGAGAAACTTGACAAAGGGTACATCAAGTTGGGGAAAGGGAAAGGGATATCCAACAAAGAGTTGGAAGAAACACCTGTTGGGACGAAGCCCAAAACACCCTATAGGCCTCAACAAGCCCAGATCAAACATTGAAGATCAAAACAACTAGGAAAACCCAAAACTCACAAATTGGGCCAGGCCTCAAAAAACGCAAACACAAATCAAACATATGGCCTGACCCAAAGATACTAAGCCCACTAGACTGCCCACAGCCACACCCTAAACCCTACCAACTCCAGCCACCAACCACCGCCTACAACCAAACGTCGCCACCCACATCAGTCAACCCACCGTTAGATCACCACCATCAACCACCTCTGCCACCAAAACAACACCTAAGAGGCGAGGCCCATAGGGAACATAGGCCCCACCCCAAACGGCTAAGCCCATAGGGTACATAGGCCAAGCCAACAGCAGCAAACCCCAACCCTCTAGGAACCAGATCGCCGACCAACACCCCAAGCATAGATGAACCAGCCCCGGATCGAAACCACCGAACGACAGCAGACAAGCCCTCCGCCAAGAGTCCCCGTGTGCAGCCGAAGACCCCAAAATGACCACCGAGACACCGGCGATTCGGCTCCCATATATGATCTGAGCCACCCGACCACAGTGGTACCAATCAACTTCGGGACGCCGCCAGCTGCCGCCACCCACGAACTCTGAGCCAGAAAATCGCACCTGAAACGTAAGACTACCACTTGCCGTTAGGCCCGGACCAGAACTACCCAGGAGTAGAACATGGTGGGTAGCCTCACGAACAACCCACTCCCCTCGTCCGAAATCCTCGCCGTTAAGCCGAACCAGTTACCTCAAGAGGAGAACCGGCGGACGCGAACGAGGGAGGAAGGAGGGGTGAAGCAGTCGACAATCGGAGAGGAGAGGAACGGGAAAAACAGAAAAACGGAGCCCGGGGGGAGGAGGGAAGAAGGGCGACATCTGTTACCATTGTTGAACTTCCAACATCCACAACAAATGATGTTGCTCCTAGTGAACCCCAACCGGTGAATACGTTTGCCAACTCTCAGTGTGTTTTTCCTTTTGGACTTGGTTGGGAAAGGTTAAATCTCATGTGTTATCAAATTTAATTTTTAACCTAGCTCTTATATCACCTAATTTCCAGATCAACGGTGTTAGAAAACTACCAGTTTCCCAAAATCCTGTACGCGACACCCTAAACGACTATAGTCCTTCTCGAGTACTATTTTAGTAATAACTTTGGTAAACTCTTAATTAATAACCAAATCTAGAGGGGCATACCCCTACAAGCAAATGTCAATTAAAGATAAATGAAACAACAAAAACTACAGAAGCATCTAAGAACTAGAAAAGAGAACTGGAGGAAGATGCAAAGAAAGGCAGAATAATCAGTTTTGATCATCTCACTTCTTCACACCCCTCCTGTTAAGGAAATAGAGTTTCACATTGTTTGGGAGTGAAATGAGTGATCACTTAATAACATTTGGGATATCTCTACTCATTGTCAATTGGTTTTGAGATGACTATAAAGTTTCTACATGGTATCAGAGCGGGGCTCGTTCCACCCCACATTTTAAAAATTTATAATCCACACCCCACGATGACAGACCAACGAAAAGGCTGCATGATGATAGGACCCATACGTGACAGACCTCAAACGCAATTGCACGTGAGGGAGGATGTTAAGGAAATAGAGTCTCACATTGCTTGGGAGTGGAATGAGTGATCACATAATAACATTTGGGACATCTCCACTCATTGCTAATTGGTTTTGAAATGGATATAAATTTCTACACCTCCGAGAGATGATGCAAGCCCTCGAATCAGATCATGAAACTCTAAGCAATAAGAACCAATGAAACAAGGGATTGCCTGAAATATTATTTTGTTCGTCTCGCACCTGAGAGATTGTTTAAATGGAGAGTTTAAATGAGGATCGAACTGCTTCGTTGTTGAGATTTTTTAAAAACCGGACCTGCTTGGCTTGTTCGACCGGCCCATACTCTAGTCCAGGCCAACCCTAAATTTGCCATTATTTCAAAACCGGTCTAAATTTTGAAGATTGCAACAGTAAAACCGAAGGATTGAACTAGAGACTTTAACTTCGTTTTACAGCCACATTAACTGTCCCGTTTGAATCAGTCTGGGTTGGGGCAAGCCGGACTGTTCTGAGTGAAACTCTTAACTTTGTTTTCCAGCCACATTAAATGCTCCATTGAATCAGTCCGTTGAATCAGTCTGGGTAACTTTGTTTACCAGGCATATTAAATGCTCCGTTGAATCAGTCTGGGTTGGGACAAGCTGGACTGTCAGGAGTGAAACTTTAACTTCGTTTACCAGCCACATTAAATGCTTCGTTGCATCAGTCTGGGTTGGGGCAAGCCGGACTGTCCTAAGTGACTTCGTTTTCCAGCCACATTAAATGCTCCGTTTAATCCAAGCCAGCCTCACACGACATCCGATTTATTTTCGGAGGTGTTTACAGTACTCAATCATGACCGTCCAAAAATATTTTGGACAATCGAGATGTTGATGAAACTTTTTCAAAAAGGAGTTAAACTTTTTTCCAAAAAATTTTATTAAAATCAGAACCGTCCAGAACATTTTTGGACAGTTATGATCGGTTGGTGTTGTAAAAAGCTGTTTGTAGCACAACTGTAAATAAGTATTTCTCTTTCCTCCTGCCCCAGTAGCAGGAATTCCTGCATCCAAGTACAGATGGCAGCTCTTCATAAGCCCACGTCCCTTCTTCTAATTATCCCATCACACTCGGCCTTTTACCTATCGGATCGAAATTTTACTCAATCCACCGTTGACTCCAATTTATTTATAAATATACTATAGGAATGTAGTTGAAGTCAAAGACTCTTAACCTATCCTAAATTTCTAGAATTTAGAGTGTGGGGGGGGGGGGGGAACGTGGGAGTGGGGATGGGGGTGGGAGGGGGAGGGGGAGAGGTAGAGAGAGGAAAAATCTTAAGGTGGGGGGGGGGGGGGGGGGGGTGGTGGTGGGAACGTGGGAGTGGGGATGGGGGTGGGAGTGGGGGGAACGTGGGAGTGGGGATGGGGGGAACGTGGGTGTGGGGGGAGGGGGAGAGACAGGAAAAATTATTCTATGTTCCAGCAGTGGTACTGTCACGTGGTATTTCAAATTTATTTTACACCACACATATGTCTCTCAGTGTACAGAATAAGACTAATGCTAATGTACATTGAACATGAGACCAAAAAAATATTAGATTATATTTTTTATCAATAGCGTTGTGCCCGTTTGATACACAGGATAAAAAAAAACTAATGTTAATTTCTTATCATGGGCATTGAACGAGTACAATATTTGATCTTTTTGTTACAAATTAATTTGATATAATTTTTTGAAGTAATTTAATTTGATTTAATATTTGTTGCAATTTGAGTCATCCATTGCCGAGCATGGACGGCTCGGATTGGCCCAACGCTCATGTTGTTCTTGAGGGACAGCATGCACCCCGGGTTCTTGTTCTATCAACTAGCGTCATTCTCGTTGGATGCACAAGACAATATTTGTGTGATTCTGCTACAAATTATCAAGCTCACACAAAATTTGTTGTTTGTCCCGTGCATCGAACGGGAACGATGCTAGTAATCCTTAATCTAAAGGAGAAAGATTTCCTGGACTCAGGTGGGATTTGCCACCGATGAGTTCGATTCTTTAGAATGCATATTTCTTCAAGAATAGTGTGTAATTCCTCATATTCCACTTCAAATTATGAGGGATATAAGTACAGTCCGAACAATATTTTTAAAGATATATACTATTTTATAGTCTAATAATAATATTTATACAATTAATATATATTTTAATATAATTAAGCAGATTTGTATCGGACCTTTTTTACAATGTTTTTTTTTTTTTTGATCAGAACAGAAACATAGCATATATATATATTAATAAAAAGGACACTACCTTTTTTTTTTACAATGTTGTGGACATTGATAGACATCTGAGCCCTCTCACACATTTCAATTAAGCAGATTTGCATAGTAGGAATGGGCCGGAATAATCGACAAAGGAGTTCATTTTTAATTTCTTGGCATTTAATTTGTAACGAGGTGATCAGTTCCTTGAAATTTTGGCCCATCACCCGTGCCCTGATACCCGATGGAAGGAGAGAGATTGATTTCACGTACTCCACCACACAAACGCATTTACAGAGTCACATTTCTCCTCACATTTTTTGCGCTGTCTCAACAATCCCTTGGAGTGGGAGATGGGGTGCTTGGCAACGGTGCCGAGCAGTTGATTTGGCCGTTCATCTCGACAATCAACGGCTTAGATCTTAATCCAAGCGCCCTGCTCTCTCACTCTCACTCTCACTTTTTCCTGTCCCACACAAATCATGATACATATGCACTCTAATTTATACCCCCTCCGTCTCCATTTAACAGTTCTTTTTGGGAGTTCGTGTCATTTTTTCAATTGCTTATATCTCATAGTATATAATGATTTATGTGATTTTTGAAAATAATGTCTAACAAAACTAATTGATCTCTATCAAATAAGATCCATATTACACATAGAATTTTTATTAATTGAGAAAGAATACCTCATTTTTATTAGGTTAGAATACAACGAAGAACCATTAAAATGAGAACGGAGGGATTACTATGAGCAAACTATAACAACCACTCAATACAACTCACACCAATCATTCTACCTTCCCAACATTTTAATAAAATCAACAAGGCTACTTGTATAAGCACTAACTAATTAATAAGAATGTGGATAATGTTCACCAACTTTCAAGGTATGTGAGAAGAATTCCTTCATTTCAATGCACTACGTTAGATCTGGCTATCTCACGGGAATACGGCATCAAATGATGCCTCCTTAATGTGTTGGACAGCTAATCTTGGCCGGTGGATTCTTGGACTGGACCTTGGGTCCCACGACACCCACCTCATAAATATTGGAGAGAGAGAGCCTAATTAAGGAAGAAAATCATACCAATTAACAATGGAAAAGAATCATTATAATTACAATCAAATCCAAGCCTCAATATCATGATATGATCACGGTATTATTTAGTATCTCCATTTATTCTAACATCGCCTCTCAAACGTAAATAGGTCTACCAACTTGAGCTTGAAAAAGCCTAGAGAAACCAGAAGTAACCAAGTCAAGTCAAGCGGGAATATGGCATCAAATGATGCCTCCTTAGTGGATGCCTCCTTAGTGGATTCTTGGACTGGGCCTTGGGTCCCACGACACCCACCTCATAAATATTGGAGAGAGAGAGCCTAATTAAGGAAGAAAATCATACCAATTTACTATGGAAGAGAATCATTATAATTACAATCAAATCCAAATCTCAATATCACGATATGATCACGGTATTTTTATTATCTCCGTTTATTCTAACATCGCCTCTCAAACTCAAATAGGCCTACCAACTTGAGTTTGAAAAAGCCTAAAGAAACCAGAAGTAACCAAGTCAAGTCAAGCGGGAATACGGCATCAAATGATGCCTCCTTAATGTGTTGGACAACTAATCTTGGCTGGTGGATTCTTGGACTGGGCCTTGGGTCCCACGACACCCACCTCATAAATATTGGAGAGAGAGAGTCTAATTAAGGAAGAAAATCATACCAATTAACTATGGAAGAGAATCATTATAATTACAATCAAATCCAAATCTCAATATCGCGATATGATCAGGGTATTATTTATTATCTCCATTTAGTCTAACATCGCCTCTCAAACTCAAATAGATCTACCAACTTGAGTTTGAAAAAGCCTAGAGAAACCAGAAGTAACCAAGTCAAGTCAAGAGAAATCAGGAGCAGCCAAGTCATACCAAGCCATGAAATTAGGAGTAGTCAGGAATCAGGAGAAGCTGGGAAGAAAATTAGGAGAAAGAAAATCAAATCCTATACTATGGAAAGATAATCAAATCCTTGATTCTAATCAATTGTAATTGATTCTATCAATTATAATCAATCACAATATTTTCATTATTCTAACATCGCCCTCAAACTCAAGTAGATTTATCAACTTGAGTTTGAAAAAAACCCCAGAGAAACCAAGAACCAAGCCAAGAGAAGCTAGGAAAGAGAAATGATTATAGGAGCCAAGAGAACAACAAGGAAGAAAATCAGGAGAAACCAATAAAAATTGAAAAACGAAAAAGCTTGTAATCGAAAAGCCATGAGCGTTGGTGGGTGTAGGCAACCGAAAAGCGTGGAGAAGATTGACAAAGTAACTTTTTTTTTTGTTGAACGGCGAAATTTTTTTATTACATTGACAAAGTAACTATACCAGCGCTTGGTATAGTAACATGCAATATTACGGGTTGTGTTGCGCTATACCAGAGCTTTGCGGACCATTTAGCAACGCTTTTGGCCGTGGGCATAGTCCGATTTTCTTGTAATGGAAATAAACTTAGCGGGAATTAAAAGTGATGTATTGTGAGAGAATGACCTGTTTCGTAAAACGAAAAATAAATACTTAAAAAATAAGAATCTTAGCGGAATTAGACCTAAGGCAGAATCAATTTATATCAACCGGAGTACATTGACAAAGACGAAGACTACAGTCAACGGAGACGAAGACGGAGACGGACACCCATTGAGCAAGAGATCAAGAGAATTGAAGCACCATATATTTTTTTTTTGGGTAAGAGCACCATATATTTTCCTTGTCGTATATGAATATTTCGTGTGAACCCACGACTTTGACGAAGACTGTGGAGTCTGGCCCATGTAATGAGCGAGAAGCACCATGCATTGTCCTTGTTCACATGGACTGGCTGACAATCACTAGATATGGAGAAATATCTCAGTACTATGATCTTGCGGAAATTAAGCTGTAAGTAAGTAACCTATAGATAGCTCTTATTTAAACAAAGCAAAGGCCATCTCATATTTTTTAAGTGTGTGTATATATATGGACCTTCTTCTGCTACAGATTTGATCTGTCCCGTCTAGTCTAAAATTTGGATCGGAGAGAAACCGAATCCAATTCAATCTAAAAGTTACGGTGTTCTCAAAATGATCGAAGACACTGAAATCATTCCCTTTTTGTTTTCCTGATAGATATGATAAACATGGGTATCCCACTTTGGGAGGCTTAATCCCATTTAGTTTCCGTAGTAATTCTCTACCCATTTATCATCGATCTCACGAGCTAGCTAACCTTGTCAAGTTTGCATAAAATGTCCTCTTCGCCGAACAAGTGAAACTAGAAAAGAACTATAGTAGAAAATTTGGAAGCTAAGCTATAGCTTAATTAAGGAACTTAGAAATTCAACCTTTAATTGAGGAAGCTAAGCTATAGCCTAATTAAGGATATATCTCCTCAAAAGCCAATTATTACCGATTTCGTTGCACTCACGTCGTCCTAGACATGCAGCCTAGACCAATAAGAGAACATCCAAAACAACATCCAAATTCATCTTAGGATTGAAAGAAAAAAAAAGTTCATCCCAATAGATCAAAACATGTTCAAACTAGATTATAATTCTCATCCGCATATATTCTCAGTTGAATTCTCGATCCAATGAATTTTATAAGTTGGTTCTGATCAAGGACAATGTCGCGCTGGCAAAGGCAAAGGCAAAGGCAAAGGCAAGAGATAAATGGCGAAAATTCTGGGAACACACTACCCAAAAACATCAAAACACCCACACCTCCAACACAAGAAAATGCTACAACTAAAATGTCCTGACCAAAATGCGCATGAAACTATATATTATTCGATGAGCCCTACTATATGAATGGATTAGATCATTGAGGAGAAATTCAAAAATACACGAATTGCACAATGCACTCCCATTTGAAACCATATATATAGAAGCAAAGTCCACTTCAAAAAGTTATGTTCAACCAAGCCTATTGTCTATCTATGAGCTAATGATTAAATAAATGTTACTACAAGGCTCATCAAGGACTCTATATCATATATTGTGTATATATGATATACTCCTTCCTTCCCATTTTCTTTGTTCTTTTTTAATATTCGTGTCAGTTTTCAATCGCTTAGAGTAACGGCACCAGATTCTGTATATCTTAATTTTTAGGTAAAGTAGAGAACCAAGTGTTGAAAACACACTTACAGCAGCCGAGGGATCAGCCTAGGTATTATACATTCGCCAAAAACCTCGACACTTTCAGTGAGCCACTGTTGCGAAGGTAAAGAATTATTTCTTTCGCCTCTTGCAGTATTTTATCCCCTCTCTAAATATGTACCCCTCCTCTCCTCTACAAAAGTGGCAGCTTTTTGAAGTAGTACTACCTCCGTTCCAAAATATTTGTTCAGTCGGCAAAATGATGACTAAAAAATAATGCATTCCTTTCAATAAAAAATTCAAAGTTTTTTATAAATTAAAAGAACTCATCGATATCTAGCTAGTAAATTGTTGAAAAAAAATTAAAATTTTCTTGCAAAAATTATATTAATTTTTACGTTCATGTTTTGCAGACTAGACAAACATTATGGGACGGAGGAAATATTATTTTTTACCAAATAGAGTTAAAATACCTACCTTTTTTTACCAATACAATCTTTTTTTGTAGCCCCCAATTTTCTTCTTACGAAAAGTTGTCCTGCAATAATATATATATATATATATATATATATATATATATATATATATATATATATAAAAGATTCTAATGGTACGTAGAATTCAAATAGATTCAGCAGGGAAATCAGTCCTTCTCAAATACGAGAATGATTGCGCGTGTGAATATGCTCATTCAATATGCAATCGAAACATTTCGTTTGTTTCTTTAGCAGACTTTCAGCGAAGACCCCTGCAATCACAACATATGACATATGAGGCCTTGCCTTGTTTGCCACCTGATAAAGTGGAACCTAATTCAATGGGAAATGAATTTCATTTATGCCTTTTGATTCCCACGTTCCCCAATGAGTTGATAATTCTCTCACCCAAACCATCATTCTCGATTAAAAGAAAACAAAGAGAGAGACCAAGACTATTTGAATAGTAATCACACGAGTCCGATTTTGTTCACCCTCGTTAAATGACAGTAAAGATTACCCTCATTTTTTTGGTTCCCTTTAATTTAATTATATGTCTCACACATTTTAACCATAGTTAGCATTAAGAATACAAAATTATGGGAAGTGCACTTATGCGGATTTCTCTCCTTTTGACCTAAAAATAACTTATGCGGATCTTTTATGCTTGGGAGTGATAGGGGCGTACGTGGTTGGACAATTCACAGTGATCACCGATGAGAAATGATTCGGATCTTCTTGTTATGTTTGTGTTCCTTCAAAAAAAAAATTGAGGAAATCACTTTTTTGTAATTTAATTTCATTATTTACAAAAACTCTAAAAACATTTATAAAAAATAAAAAAGTAGAAACATGTTACCAAACGAGTGGTTTTGCTCGAATAGGCAATAACACGTTTTCACAACTTTTACCGCCACATTAATGAGAGTCATAAAAAGTTTTCCCATGACGCAGATCCCAATTTGTGCATGTTTCAACTAGTCCAAAGGCATTAATTCCACTATCCACTAGCGGAGAGCAAATTAAAGTTAGGGCAAAGCCCCTTATGAACTAGCTAGTCCCATAAGAGTCAATAGTACCCGTGAAGTTTTGAACCCGAGAGCTTTGATTGGTCCAAAGGCATTAATTCCACTGTCCGCTAGCGGAGAGCAAATTAAAGTTAGGGCAAAGCCCGTTATGAACTAGCTAGCCTCATAAGAGTCAGCAGTACCCGTGAAGTTTTGAACCCGAAAGCTTCGATTGGAATATATTCTTTTATATAATTTTTGTTAGGATCGTCACACACATACGCACAGTATACGAGTATAAACAACAAAGAAATCAACATAGAGATATATGTGGTTCCTCAAGGCCGTGTACGTCCACGAGAGCGAAAGCGACTGCTGTTCTTTATTATCACTGTATGAAATAAGGTTTACACCATAGAGTATGTATTAATATATAATCTATTCTAACCCCAACCAGATTTGGCCTGTATCCCAAAAATACCCTTGTACGATATCGTACCATATCGTGGGGAGCTACGCCCCCCGCACCCCCAATTATGGAATGTCTGGGCTTTCGGCCCCATTCTACTTTCAATGGATCATCGGCGATGGGTCAGATGCCATTGCTCCGCTCCGCTTCGTTACTCTCCGACATTTGGCCTTCTTTCTTAAACTCTTTAGTATCTTTTCATACTTAACATATGAGCCACAATTCTAACAATTGTCGTGACCGTACCAAAACATACTCTTGGTTGTTGAGTAGTCATACATGCGGTAGTTTTTTTTGAACCGGTCATACATGCGGTAGTTGGTCCATGCCATTTCCCGACCGCACAACATTTTTTTCCTTCTATAAATACAATGACATAAGCTGTCCCGCTCTTCATAAAAAATTTACAGTAAACAAATACTTTGATAGAGAGAGCGCGCGCTCTATAGATCTAGAGAGATGGAGGAGATGCGGAGGGTGGCAATGGCTTATTACGTGAAGATGTCCAACTACCAACAACAAATGGTTCGGGGTTTCTACAGATCGATAGACACAAACGGAGACGGGAAAGTGAGCATCCATGAGTACTTGGATTTCCTCACACAAAACGGCTACAACCGACACGTCCCGCCCAACCTGTTCAAACTCCTGGACAAAAACAACGACGGCACCCTGGATTTTGAGGAATGTGTTACTCTCTTCTACATGGTCACCTGCCATAGGCTCGTGATCTGTGATGGATGCAGGTCCTACTTGTGGGGCCTCCATTTCCTCTGTGTCGAATGCCACAGTGCAGGTGGGAGGACATTCGACCTCTGCTGTTCTTGTTATCGGAATAACAACTTCAGACATGCACACTCCACTTTCTTGGACAACTATGCTCTCCTCCGAACCAAACCACGGAAGGTACTAATTAACTATGTTACATATTAGGTATGCGCGTATAAGTACATGTATGCTTATACGTATTTTAATCTCACTCAAACTTTTAGATGCAAACAACCTGAACCAAGCCTGGTAGAAAGGTAAATCTTTCGGTAAAAAAAGTTTTTTTTTTTTTGCTCAGCGATCCGGTAATAAAAGTTGTTGAAATTTTGCGATGAGTTTTATGAGTGTTTGATCTGATTTCAAGCGAGCTTCAATTGAGTCGGTCATGAACTATATATATTTGAGCTCAAGTAGCTTATTTTAAATTTTTTTTTTATCGGCATGCATATTTTAGTTCGTATTGCGTAAGCCTGTGGGGCTAAGTTGGGCCCAGCCGATAAAGTTCAATTGGTTAAATTTTTGGATGAGAATCTTAAAAAATTATGCAATAAGAACCTCAATTTTTTTTGTGATACAAAGTTTTTATAATCATAAAAACAACGGTATAAATTAAAAGATACAAGCTATTAGAGCAAAAAAGACTAAAAGAATAACGGACAAACGAAAATGGAGGAAAGTATATCCTAATTGGGTTAGCCCATTCACGCACATGCACATGCATACTTTATGCATGTCAAGTTCGATCATTCTTGTTAGAATTGACAAAATTAGTAAATCGAAATAGAAGTGAGAGAGAGAGAGAGAGAGAGAGAGAATCTAATTGTTCTATTATTTCCTCCAACTGTTTTTCTGTCTTTACAGAGAAGAGAAACCCCTATTTATCTCTCGTGATGAAACAGCTCCTATTGGACCACAAGTACACTGCTTGGATTGATGAGCTGGCAATTCAAACTTACATCTCAACTAACTCACAGAGAAAGCACAAATGAAATACAATCAAACTTTCAAATGAATTTGAACAAACTACCAAACTAACTTCTAACTGTTGTGCACTGCTGTGCTTTCCTTTATAAGAATTACGTGAGATTGATCTATATTATTTGATATTAATCTTTTGAGCTACAAGTTTAGGCTAAGAGCTAGCACGTCAGCTGGCGCGAGTCGTTACAGGTTATACATTATAATAATGCAATATTATAATGTTGCATTATTATTATGTATGTCTAATTATCATTCATTCTGCAATATTATAGTGTATGTCAATTTATTACAAATCTCTCACCAAAACCGCAATCAGAAACTCTTAACCAAGACTCTCTCTTAAATCCAAGTCTCGCAAAATACTAATTTCCAACAAAAAAAAAAAAAAAATTACTGGCTTCTCTAATCCAAATGGACGAATCTTCAATCAAACAAACAAACAAACAAATTAATGAATTGCGGTGTTTTCCAATATTGGATTTGAGCAAAAAAATTTCATACATGGTCCTTCTCAAATACGAGAATGACTGTGTGTGGGGATATGCTCATTCAATGTGCAGTCAAGATATTTCGTTTGTTTATTTTAGCAAACTTTCAGTGAAGACCCCTGCAGCCAGCTTCAAAAATTGTGCGCACTTTCTCTCTTTCCTTGCAGCCGAAACAAGAAGTTAGTCCTCGTGAAGAAGAAGACGACGATGATGATGATGATGATTATGATGATGATGATGATGATGATTATGATGATGATGATGATGATGATGAAGAGGATGATTTCGTCCCGGTGATTCACAAACGCGTTGTGATTCATCACTATGTGAATAGCCGTACGTAATATCAAAGTCACTGATTTAGTTTCTCATTTGACGTTGAAAATTCTCACTTTGGTTTTAATGTTGGTATGATTCTTGATCAATTGTGCAGCCCCAGAGAATTGGCCACAGGCTCCATCAGCCTCCAGTGCTGCTCCAAAAAATGTAAGTTATGAAAACAAAACCTGACATCTGAACATAGAAGTTTCGGCTGAATTGGACTATACATCGTATGTGTCACCTTAGAAGTTTCTTCCTCGTTAATTTTAGATTTCTTTGATTGAAAAAAAAAAAAAAGTTTCCATATTATTTTATTGATAAAAAAACCAGTTGTAACAATTATAGGTTTTAGATATGAAACCACTTAAGAGATATCAATTCTTGTGGGTTTAGGTTAATTATATGAGATTTTTTCACAACTTTAGTTGAGTCTCTCGCTAGTGGACGATAGGATAGGTACATACTCTAGTACCGCTAGTTAAGATGCGGGTAAGATAAACCGGGACACACTTAGTTTATCAATAAAACATGCGTAGAAATTCGATCCCTTTATGTACGTATGAAAAATGAATATACAATCCATGTGGTTTCAATTTCAATTTTTTACCGGTACCAACCAGTAATTCTTCTGCCAAACCCCTGATGATATTATCCAAAAGTACCATGTATTGACAACTGCACCCTTTTGATGATAAAATAAATAAAAAGTTCTTAATTCTCTAGCTATTTTTCGGACCTAAGGTTATATGTCCTGTCTGACCAAACGGTACTTTCAAGGAGTAAAAAATAAAGGGCTAGCTATTTAGTAAAATTCACGCTATCGGATCAAAATAGCTCTTTAAAATGGGGAAAAAAATAAAAAATTATTGTGATTTAAAATAAGTGACAGTTGAATTTTTTTTTACTACCTCTATTACAAAAAAGGAAATTTTCGGAAATAAGTCACTTTTGACTTATTCTATCAAATGATTGGACAAACAATTATCAATTTGAGGTGTTGCTGAAACACACATAGAAGTCATGGAAGGTTCATTGTCATTTCTCTTACCTAAAGGGGTCACTACAAGAAAATAAAATTTGGTGACAAAAAAGTGGCAACGAAATTTAATTTCATCACTAAATAAGTACATTTGGTGACGAAAAAATAAATTTGTCACTATTTTGACAACTTCTGTGACGAAATACATTTTTCGTCGCCGAAGGCTTAAAAAAGTTGATGAAATTATTTTCGTCACCAAAGATAATTAATTGGTGACAAAAAATATATTTCGACGAAATTTTTTTTTCTTCACCATTTAACGCTTTCGGTGACAAAAAATATATTTTGACGTCAAATGAGTACCTTTGGTGACGAAATTTATGAATTGTGCTGTCACTAAATGTATTTCGAACATACTCTTTATTAAGAACTCCGATTGAAATATTTCAAATTGAGTTTGAACAATAACTCAAATGCCTACAACTTTCATGTTTATCAAAATTACTAATTTTAATGTTTAAATGTTCAAAACTATATTCGAAATATATTTTCATGTTATACATATGTGTTATATATTAGATATTTCAAATATGTACTGAAAAATGTGTGTCATGCAGGTAGCCAAAACTTATGCAAAAAACTCAAGGGACTCGGGTTTGAAACCCAACAAGAGCAAGAAAGAGGTATTTTTTTTAGAAATGATTTTGCCACTCCCTTGTTTTGTTAATGCCACTCTCCTACAAGTGTATTTTTGGTGCAAAAATACACTTGTAGGGCGTGGCGTTAACAAAACAAGGGAGTGGCAAAATCAACAGCTTTTTTTTCCATATGAAAAACGTCTTTTGCAACGAAATTTTGTCATCGATGTGACTCATCGGTGACGAATTTTTTCGTCGCCAAAAAGAATAATTGATTACAAAAATTTTCGTCGTCAAAAAGCACAACAGTTGAGGAAAAAAATTTCGCCACCAATTATTCTTTTTTTGGTGGCGAAATATTTTGTCATTAAAAGGTACTATATGTGACGAAAAATAGATTTTGTCACCAGGTAGGAATCCTCGACAACCTTTAGTCGACAAAATTTTTTTCGTCACCAAAAAAATACAATTTGTAACGATTTTCATTCGACACCCAATATAATTTTTCTTGTCGTCCCCGTCATTAGAGAAAAGTTAACCTAAGGGGGGTCAGAGATTTACCCTTAATAAAAAAAAATAAAATAAGGAAGCAATTAAAAAGCATTGGAGACCGGTTGGAAAATTGGTTACACCGCTTACCCTATTGTCTATTTGTGACGTGATGTAAGGGAATCCACAATGCAATAATAAAAAATTGATAACCAAAAGTTGTCACATCAGCTTTTGATTATTCATTTAAAATATTGCTAAGATTAACAATGTAGATATCTACAGTGGCATGATCAAAATTGGATAACCAAAACTTGTTCTAACATCATTTTTTAAATTACAAAAAACTAAAAACTGTGAAAAGTATAAAATAGTTTTTCAAGAAATAGTTTTGAAACTAATAATAAGTATTTATTGGAAATTGAAAATAGTTTTTGAAAAAAAATTGTTTTAAAAAATTTATTTTCTAAAAAAATTAGGAAAATATTTTTCTTGAAAAATATTTTTCGAAAGAAAGAGAGGAAAAAGGAAGAGAGATAGAATAGGTGTATTTGATTGAAAATATGTGGGTCTATTAAATTTGGTTATTGTCAAAAGGTTGCTAATTTTGGTTATCCAAAGCTCAAAATTTAATTATTTCAAAGAAGGTTGTTAAATTTAATTATAGCTTTATGAGCTATATTATGTACCAACATTATTAACTTTAAAAATCTTTTACATTTAATTATAGCATTGTGGATATTCTAACACATGCGAAACACAAGAAAGAAACAAGATGTAACACGAAATATCGAAGCGCTCGTCCTGTTTGTGGTAATTATTATGCTTTTTGTGCTTCCAGGTGGAAATTAAGGAAGTAGTTGACGCTATTAAGACGGGCTTGGAAATCGGAACAAATGTTGCTGATATTGCTGATATGGCTGCTAATGGTGATTGTACTATTATGTAATACAAAAGTGCTACACATATAACGGTCATGTAAAACATAATAAATAATTAATCTCTAGCAGTCCATTGCTGTAATAAATGGCCAGAATTAATATTGGCTCAAACTCCCTCCGTCTCAATTTACTTGTCTCAGTTCTATTTTAACTGAATAAAAAAATTAGTATGTCTTTAAATTGGTAATGAATTTTATATTCAATATGGATCTTATTTGATAGATCTCGATTTATTCTATAATTCAATGTGTTCAAAATCACCTAAAACATTATAAATTACAAAAAATAATCAATTGAAAAGTAACAATTAAATCTCTAGGAGCCAAAATATCAATTGTGACTTGACAGGCTTTGATGTTTTCCTAATTTGTGTGCATCACTAGAGTTATGTATTTTAATGTATATGTATGCACACTTGATTCCCGGCCATTTAATCCCATCCCTCCGGTATGTACAGCAATCGGTTACGAGCGGCTCAATTCTGAGCTTCAATCATGGCTGTGGTTATAACCGAATCAAACCAAATTTTAGTAAAGACAAATAAATTGGCTTATCAGCTTATTTTTGTCTTTTTTTTCAAAAAAACTAAGTTTTAATCGTAATTTTTTAACTTTTTAGATTTCTCTCGGAAAAAACTAAGTTTTAATCGTAATTTTTTAATTTTTTAGATTCCTCTTGTCACGATAAAGCAATAATCTCCAAAAAATTGACGAAAAATTAACAAATGCAAAAAAAAAAAAGAAAATTTGTATAAAGACAAAAAATAAGCTACTTGACTTTTTTAGCCAAACAATGCTATGGGTATCACACTATCACTCTAGCTATGTTTTGCAACTATTTAGTGGGTCCCAATTTAAACTTTGGTTAAGAATTTTTAACACGTCAAAATCGAGCAGTATAGATGGAATATTGTTGAAGTGTAGTGTATGCATTTTTTGTACGTTGAGCCACAAAAAATTTGCATTTTAAACTAGACAAACGTTTTGAATTATTATTTTTTTCTTTATTAAAAAATATTATAGTTTGGTTAATATTTTTTTTACTTTAAAAATTCTTCTTGTCGAGTCAAGTTAATAATGCATAAAAAATTAACGCAAAACTAACAAATGCAAAATTTTCATGAATAAAAATAAAAAAATGTGAATTAATTATTCAGCCAAAATAGGCTTTTGCATGACAAAGATTAAACTGCTCTTTCTACTAGTTAAACCCAAGGAATTAGCCAAATGGTGTTGGCCTGACACTTAAGGATTTGCTCACTCCTAAGGAATTGATTGAGAGAGAGAGACAGAGACGAACAAAGTCTCTGTTCGTGGATTGGAATGGGGACTTGAGATGCAGACGAGGATGAGGGAGTTTTGATTGGAAAGGGTTATACATACATATATATTGGCATATTGGTAGGTTAAAGACATAAATCCCTTTAATTGGATGAGGGGGTTAGACCTGTTGCGTCCATGAATTGGATGGGAATTAAGGATTGGATGGAGTGGGTGACGTTTTGAAAGTTAGAGAGGGAAATGGTTTCAATAATTAGTTGGAGGGAGAAGTAACTAAAATTGGAATAGTTAGATGGGAAAGTAAATATTTAACCCTCAAATAAACCGGAAAAGTACCACGTGTGCAAGAACACCGCCGACACCACTACGTCGAAGTAGTTATCGGTAAAAGAAGCCTCCTCGCGTCGCCTTCTCTGCACGTGACGAACTCCTGCACCCCTTCAATGCCGGCTGTCCTGAGCGTGGAAACGGTTGTCTTTTTCTTCTTGTCCAACCCGACGACCCGGCCCGAGCTTCCTTCTTTTTTCAATTGCAGTGCGACGGCGTTCAGAAGGATGCCGTGGCCGCAGCCAATGTTGAGGGCGTGCTTGACGGCGGAACAGTCGACGACCACGGCGACCATGCGCTGGGACATCTCCCAGTGGAGGGAGACGGAGGAGTAGAAGATGTTGGCGGCACTCGGCAGCGAAGAAGAGGCAGACGGCAGAAGAGGCCGGTGACGGAGCCGGTGAAGCCGGCGGCGGAGGGCGGGAGGAGGAGGGAGAGGGAGGCGCAGATCGGGGAGAAGTAGTGGAGGAAGAGAAGGGAGAAGAAAGAGAAGAGGATGGCGTGGAGGAGGAGGAACACTGGGGTTTGCCAGTCGTCCATGCCGTAGATTGCGTAGATCTGTGTCCAGTCTCTCCCTGTTTTCCCCATGTTCACCGCCGCCGCTAATCCTCTTTTTTTTTTGTTTTTTTCCTAGCCGAGAAAAGGGAGGGGGAAAAGGTATGGGAAGGTCCGCCCATGGCCGCCGCTGCCTGCGGTGGTCTGCGTAGGGAAAAGAAAGAGAGAGAAGAAGGAAGAGGAAATTACCCAAACAATTTTCCGGAACGACGCGCGGTGGTGCAGAAGATGTACGGTGAGTAGGAAAGGGTTTTCTAGTTCTCCTCTTCTTTTCTACTGTTTTGTATCTCTTTCCTTTTTCCGGTTTCTTTGGCTATTTACAGCATACTAGTGTTTTAGCAATGTGCGTTGCACGCTCGGTCATGTTTGCTCGTCTAATAATGTTCATGATTTTATTACTTTGCAAATATTGTCTTGTGTTGGCGAAAATTTTATCGCGAAGATTTATTTGTTACAATAAAGTAATGTGCATACAGTATGTATATTTATGGCATTCTTATCATAGGTAGTCACACATAATCATTTTCATCACAGGTTTTTTTTTTTTTTTTTAAATTTCAAATCCGGTTCAAAGTGATGGTGTACAAAAGGCGTTATTAAATCCATTTTTTTACTCCAATTTACAGAAATCAGAAATCTCTACATTAATTGTAAATAAAACTTTAAAATTATAGCAAAGGAAAATAGAGTGGGGAAGATAAAGTGAGAAGAAGAATGGGGGAGGGTACAGAAAACAACAAACCAGTAACAAAAAAGTAACAAAAAGTGTTGAGAATTATACAATACAGTAAACAACAAATCAGTAACAAAAAGTAACAACACTCTGAATTGTAACAAAAAATTTCATTTCATAACAAATGTGATGAGAAAGCCTAACCATATATTTTGCCTTCCATTATCTTCTTATCCATTATTATCCTTGTTACCACAATAGCCTTAGACACTAAAACAACCTTTCCAAACACCAATTCATGAAGATGCATGTCAATCTGGGGAAATTGTTGGGGAAATTGTGGCCAGACAGTAATTTAGGGCTAAATTGTCTTCCAAGACTCATTAGAAATTACCACGCTAAGAATTATACAATATAGTTAGATATCAGCAACCGTATCCCCTTTCACCTCAAAGCTAACTTGAATGCCAATTCTGAAACTATGCATAATCAGAATACTCTGTATTGAATAAATAACAGGTGCAGAATACTTTTTTGGTGGTAGCCTAATGCAAGGCACTTCTTTTGCTCCAATCTTCTGTGTGTCAATTTGGATAACCCATTTCTTCACCCTCCCCCAATTTTCCAAAGCAAAAATTTAATCCCCACAAAGGAGGGCAAGAGCTAATTGGGAAACCCCATATCTGTCAGCAATGAAACTGTTTTTCAAACGGCAGATTTCATCACCATAATAAATCTCTGCTCTTGCTTTCTTTGTCTACTGTAAGGGTAGAGGCATCAAACACCCGATAATAAAAAAGGAAAAGCAATTGAGAAAGCGTGTCATGTTTATGTGTGATTGAGACAATGGTTCCCATGGGACCATCCTAATTTGCTCTCCCCTTGTTACCAGGAATGTTGCCCAACCCCTCCCTCTGGTTTGCCGCCCATCATATCTGGTAGCCCAAAAGGGAGGCTAGTTTCCGAATTTTTTAGGTTCTTTCTAAACCCACATCGCTTGCAACGACCCCTTCCCCTAAATGAATGTTACCTTTCTTTGATAAGTGGAAAGGAAACTTCATCGAAAGGAAGTGAATCCTAAAAGATAAAAACAACTACCTGAAGTTTCCAAGCATAAAGCCCACAGTTGAATTGCCCTGGAGAGAATTTCCAACTAGAAATCTGCATTTGTTATGATATTCATTTTCAAGTGGTGATTCGAGTAAGTTTAGGGCACAAGGCAAATTCAAAAGTTACTGTTTAGTGTACACACTAAGTTTGCCAAAGTGGACTAAATGAGTGCTGATAATACCCTACAAGAATACTAAACCCAAACCAGTATCGCCATGAAGCACAAAGCTCTAATAATAGGCATCCACCTTGTGACACACATTCTAGAATTATAGTTTCTGAAACAGATATTTTCCACAAATTTCTGCTGGAAAGAACAATGAGAGAATCACTTTTCCCAAAAGCAAATCTAATATCCCATGCAAATGAGAACATGACAAAGAAAACCGACATGCCATACGCTATTGCTAATGACCTTAGAATGAAATGAAAAATATGAAATTTCAGAAGCTGTAAGTGGTTCTTGACTTGCAGCTCAATTAACTCATCATATGTCAAATGCAAGTGAAATTTGAAATTTCTTGAATGTGACTATGAATGTCATCTAAGACAGGTCTCTCGATGTAAAAATCTTTTTACCCTACACTGAAACCTTGAGAAAACTAATTTTCCTTCAGGAAAGGCAAGGTTGTAAAGCATTAAAAAACTTCAAAACCTCACTTGGGCCCCTTCGCAGAGAAAATAGAATTGACAATTTCACTAACACAGCATTACATCCCTATCAAAATCAATGGTCAAAAGCTTACTCTTCCTAATGAAAAATCTATCACCAGAATAGTCGAAACAAAGTGGTGAAGCTGTCTATAATAAGTGCACCGCAGTCCACTGAGGCCCTGATCTGTTTGCCTTAAATAAGACCGGATGCGGCAAGGAATTGGAGATAAACATTGCAGCAGCTAGTCTGGTAAAGAAATAATTCAGAATTTCATTTTGGTAATTTTCCCTCCATTTCTCACCAAATCATTCAATAAATGATTGATTTGGAGACAAACTCTAATCCGTTCTTTTCGTTTCTCACAAAATTACTCAATCCAAAGGGGCATGTGGGTATGTATCAGGTTCATATTTTGCCAAGCAAAAACACATACATACTATACACATCTAGCGATTCAAGACACACTCAACTGAATTCAGTAATGTCCACCTTCAATTACATAGTCACCAGACATGTGTGGAACTTAATTGTATAATCATAACATGGCTAACAAGGTAATTAGAGTCAAACATGAGAAAATTGAATAATCATTACATAGTCGTTCTAATTATAAAGGGTGGGGAAATATGAATAAGAAAGTGGAAAGGCTTGAAACATTATGTACCTCGTAAAGTGCAGCATAGAGGACATCCATTTGAGAGTGAACTGGAGATCCATTGGAAATTTGGGAGTAACCTACAAATAATTTCAAATTCTTAAGATTCCCATATCTAGTGGTTGTTCTGTGTTTTGAGAATAGTATCAATACAAAGCCACGCAATATCTAGTAGTTTTTCGAGCGACCGAGGTAATGAACAACAACAACAACATAATAGGAGTAATTGGATAGGGAATCAGGAACCATCACTCTGAAGATAGCAACCTGATCTTTCAATGTGTGGTGGTTGGCCCTAATTTACTGAGCATAGGGTGTTTAGGCATCACATCCTCAAAGGTTGGAGATTAACAACAAGAAATATTGCACATAAACTTATTTAAAAATCAACTTAGTTCGCAGTCTATGCGAGTTTTTGTTGCAGCTATTTACTCATTAAGCCGAAATTAAGGAAAAATCAATTTTTTCAATTTGTTTTAAGCTGGTAAGGATAATGAAAAAATATAAGCTCTCACACTTAAACCTCCACCTTTTCAGATTTTCGTTCGTCGATGAGAACCAAATTAAAACCTCTGAATACCATACCAAATACCAAAATTAATCAACACACACAAGAAAAAATAATCACAGACAATAACCTCAGTCGTATAAAATAAAACAATCCATTGAAAACAGAATTCAAACCCAAACAAAGAAAAAGTTGTGTGTTAGCTTAGATCCAAACGAAACGCTTTGTGTTTTCGCTTAAATCAAAACTCAAAAAAGGGAAACCCTAATAGAGAGCAATACCTGGCTACCGGATTGATTCGAACAAACCAGAAGAGCCAAACGGATCGATTCGCGCCAACTTTTTAACGGAGAACGGACAAAGAAAAAGCAAAGAGAGAGACGCGACAAAGTAATTAAAGACGATGACGGTGAGGATGATGAATCGGAAGTCGGTGGAGATCTAGTGGCTTTGGCTGGAGATCGATCGAGAGAGGGAGAGAGAGAGTGAAGCCGGTGGAGATCGATCGAGAGAGAGAGAGAGAGGGAGAGAGAGGATTGCAGAAAACGCGTGATTTGTCAACGATATGAAAATCTAAGGATTTGGAGATCCCGCAATCACGATCCACACCAAAACCCCAATAGGTAATGCCAGAAACTACACCATAATCTTGTTCTTACTTCTTTCTTCTTTCACCTCTACTGTTTCCCAAGAAATCAGATTATTTTATCTTGTCCACTCCAAGCCTCACAGATCTGTCCCTAAGAAACCCAAAAAAAATTCCAGCTAATCTGAGTTTTTCTATAAGGGAAAACAAAGGCTTCCACGCTATTGCCACTATTAGAACTCAAAAGCTCAACAAGTCTTGTCTGATAATACAGATTACTATTTCTTAGGGCTTTCCAAAAGTTTTGCCTTTCACGTGAAATCAAAGCAAACAAGAAGAACAGAAGATACCAAAACCGCAAAACCCAAAGGATTTTGGTGGCGTCGTCGAGTTGTTCGTTTCCACCGCCATTGTCGATTTTGCTGTCGCCGCGGCCGTCGTTGTTGACAGAGACGAAATCATACGACGCTATTTCAATATCTTGATAAACTGTTTAAGCTACCCAAAATCACAATTATAAATACCATGGGGAAAGAACAAGATTAACTTTTAAGAGTTCAACTAAGTGTCAGTTAACATCGCTTGAGTGTATACAATTTGAAGCCCATGAACACAGCAGATGATAATACACGATTGGAAGTTTGTTTTTGCGAACTTTTTATACGAACCCAACCCAAACATTGAAACCAAATCGACTATTTTATCACTGATCTCCCACCTCTCAGTTAGGGTTTTGAAATAGGTATTTCTCTCTCTATGTTTCGGAAATGAAAGAAATACAAAATCACAATCCATATAAAAATAACATGAATACACCAAGTAAGAAATTGAAATCGCATAAATGGAACTTTTTATACGAACCCAACCCAAACAAAATAATATGCGTGCATCAATCAATGGGTCCAAAAACAACCCTATATATGATTTTGTAAAGATCAAGAGATAAAGGGAAGAATCAAACCTCTATGCAATGGTTCAAAACGGGCAACCAACACCCTTATCTCGATGCGATCGTGCTCCCAAACTCCAACACCCTTCATCTCGGTTGCGTCGGTGGCTGTAAATGAGAGAGAGAGGGAGAGATGCTTGATTCTCCTCTTTTTTGGTTCTGTTAGTCGCTGGAAAGAACAGACAGAGAAAGAGAGAGAGAGAGTTGCAGCGAGCTTTACAAAAGCAGGTTTGCAGGGATGTTAACGTGTCAGGGGTGAAAAGGTAAAAAGACAAAAATGCCCCTAAACAAAACCTAGAATACCAAACGCAAAAAGACAAAATAGAGCACCTTTTTTTGGGACACAACTGGAAATGTGCAAAAGTCAGAAAACCCATATTAGTCTTTTGGTAAAATAGCTAAATAGTACGACTGGCCCACCACGAAATACCTGTGAAGACAAAATTACCCCAGTGCATTACACTACAACCCATCTCACCAAAGGGTTTAATTGGAAAAATTGGCCAATTATGGGGCTGGCAGAAATCAAGTTTCATGCCTCACCAGTCCTTGATAGTAGAGAAAAATTGGAGTAATTTTTTGTTTTTATTTTTTTGATTTTTTAAAATACTATTTTTGCCTTTCATTTTAACAGCCAAGAAAGACGGCGTTAGGAATGGGGACCAAATTGACACGCGTTTTTAACATTGGGTATGAAATTAGGCAAATATTTAGATTGGGGATGAACTTGGCGGCTCGTTAATACTTTGGAAACTTAAAAGGTAAATAAGCCCACTGCGGTATATATAGTTGGTGTAGGCATATTGGAGGAGTGAAAGGACCGAAAAATTGCTACAAGGAGATGGATTACGACAAGATCAGGGGTGCCGCCATGGCCTACTACGCCAACTTATCCGACGAGGAACAACTCCATGCATGGAAATTCTTCAAATCCCTTGACACCGATGGAAACGGGACTGTTTCCCGCAAAGAGTACCTCAGTTTCCTCGAAAAGGAAGGGTACGCCGATACCCAGACAGCGTTCAGAATGCTGGACAGGAATGGCGATAGCGGCCTGGATTTTGAGGAGTGCACCAGTCTGTTCTACATAATCAGAGTCCACCAGGGCGCCGTCTCCTGCAAGAACGGTTGCGGGGCCTACTTGTGGCCGTGGGATATATATTTCGTTTGTGTTGAGTGTTATGCAAAAATGCTACGGATACATACATTTGTGCACGTATCTTGCACATACACTTTGATGGAGCCCACCTCGGGTCCCACCAAAATGATCCAAACCGCTCATTATTTTTAAAATAATGTTTTAAGAATTTCTGTAAAAAATCAACTTGATAGGATATCGGTAAGGGTTTTTTCAAAAATCGCAGTATGAATCAGACTGTTTCACCCTATGATTTTTAAAAAAGCCCTTACCGATGTCCTATCGAGTTGATTTTTTACAGGAACTCTTAAAAAATTATTTTAAAAATAATGAGTGGCTCGGATTATATTGGTGGGACCCGAGATGGGCCCCATAAAAATGTATGTGCAAGATATGTGCAAAAGTGTATGTGCAAGTAGCATGACTGAGTGTTATGAGGCTGGTGGCAAGACTTACGACCTATGCAGTGATTGTTACCGGAAAAAGAATTTTAAACACCCACACGCGGTGTTCTTTGATAGCTTTAAGTTGCTCCAGCGTATGCAACCCACAAGCGCAAGTCGGGTAATTAAACATCTTAAACATATGCAGTTTCCCTTTCTTTTTCTTTTTTATTGGCCAAAGAAAATTAGGATCATTACAATAAGTTTGACAGATATATGCACACAACTGATTTACACACACAATCAAATTAATAAAATGCTTATTAACTGAAATTAAAGCTATGTGAATCGAAAATTTTAAGTATAAATGCCTTTTTTTAAAAACATTTGGGTCGTTGCAACTCTCAATCTGCAATGCATTTGAAACATTTGGGTCGTTGACATAGATTCTGAAATATCTATGTTGCTACTTTCTTTTCCCTCGGCAAAAGAAAAGATTTTATGTAGCAGAAAGTCTACCCACACAGCAGGTCTGTGCACAGATTGTGCACAGATTTTGTTGTGGGGCCCACCACGGGTCCCACACAAATCATCCGAGCCGTTCATTAAATGTAAAACATTTTTTCAAGGGTCCCCGTAACAAATAAGTTCAATCCGATACCTATAGGTATTCGATCCAACCATATAACTTTTCACTATCTGGAAATCTGAATGAAAAGTTAGATAGTTAGATGAAGCACCTATAGGTATTGGATTGAGCTTATTTTTTACGGAGACCCTTGAAAAAATGTTTTACATTTAATGAACGGATCGGATGATTTGTGTGGGGCCCGTGGTGGGCCCCACAACAAAATCTGTGCACAATCTGTGCACAGATCTGCTGTGTGGGTAGAACGGTTCTTTATGTAGTCTCTCTTCTGTTACAGCGTTATGTCAGATTGACGACCCAATCAATCCATTTGAATCCGATGAAAAAAATTGAGAGTCTCTTTTCGCACCCCCTCTAACAAACCCCCTCCTCCGGGCCCCATTACCTTTTCCCCCCTTTTCCTGCCCTGCCCCCACCCCCGTTCAGGTTGTTTTTTTAGTTTCTTTTTTGTTTTACTTTTCAAAGACTTTAATTACTATTTTTTTTTTTACTTTCACTAGTTTTTTTACTAAGACTTAATTACTGTTTTAGTTTTTTTTTTACTTTAATTACTATTCCAAATTTTAATCCGTTTGAACCGGTAGAAAGATTTTAGTTTTCTGATCATTTTATCTTAAATGGTCATAATTAAATTTTGACTCTAGGGCTCTTGTTGATTAACCCTAAGAGATATTTGACTCTACGACTTTCTTAGGGCTATTAAACGAGAGTCTTAGAATCAAAATTTAATTATCACCATTTAGGATAAAATGATCAAAAAAACTAAAATCTTTCCACCGGTTCAAACGGATTGAAATTTGGAACACTTAAATTTTTTAACCTATTTAGACAATTTATATAATTAAAAAATTAAGTGTTCCAAATTTCAATCCGTTTGAACCGATGAAAATATTTTAGTTTTCTAATCATTTTATATTAAATGATTATAATTAAATTTTAACTCTAGGACTCTCATTTATTAGCCGTAAGAAAGTCGTAGAATCAAATATCTCTTAGGGCTAATCAACGAGAGTCTTAGAGTCAAGATTTAATTATAACTATTTAAGATAAAATGATCAGAAAATTAAAATCTTTCCACCGGTCCAAACAGATTGAAATTTGGAACACTTAATTTTTTAACCATATTTTTTATGGAGTAATATATAAACTGTGTACTGAGGTTAAAAATTAAGTATTTCAAATTTCAATCTGTTTGAACCAGTGAAAAGATTTTAGTATTTTTGATCATTTTATCCTAAATGACCATAATTAAATTTTGACTCTATGACTCTTATTAATTAACCCTAAGAATATTTGATTCTACGACTTTCTTAGTGCCAACAATTTATTATGACTATTAAAGATAAAATGATAAAAAAATTCCACTGATTCAACCGGATTGACAATTGGAACACTAAAATAATTTTAAATAAATAAAAGAGAAAAAAGATACAGAGTATAAACATTATTATGTAAATAATAATAAAAAAGAGAAAATGGGTTTGGTATTTCTGGGGTGTGTGGGGGCATTTTTGGAAGAGGGGAGGTGGGGTCGGGGGGTGTGTGTGTCAGGAGGGGTGCGAGAAGAGATTTACAAAAAATCCTGGTAAAGGCCTAAGACTTCGGGATTTACTCCAATCTAAAGTCTCAGGCTAAAAACTTCTAATGTATTATTAACTCTTGAACTGTGCTCGTCAATCCATACGGGGATGTGAGCCGAATTTACTGAAGCCTGTACAAAACAATGAAATTGGTCTCACGAATTTAATGGAGGTGCGTGTAATTAAAGTGCATCGAACACGAAAAAATATTCAAAAATAGGGACCTTGAGGGTTCGTTGGAAATTGACTAGAATTCCTAAATTGATTAGGATTCGTTTCCTATTCGGTTTAGGTTTATTTAGTGTTTTCTTATAAATAGGGACCTTGAGGGTTCCTAGGGTTACGGTCTTTTGTTCAAGGACTTAGATATTAGAGTTTTGTTCATCTCTTAGGGTTCCACCAAGGGTTTGTGTCTCCCTTTTGGGTTCCACCGGAGATTTGTCCCTTGATATATGTTTGGTGCTTCAAGTAGAGTTACGGATATAGCCGGCTCTTTGTTTCTCTCCCCGTTTATAGTGAATCATCTTGCTCTTTTTCCCGTGGAGTACGTTCTTGCTTTGTGCTAGAACGGAACCATGTATATTCTTGTGTTCTTGCTTATCGCTTGTTGATTTATTATATTCTCAATTTCGTGTTCGACACAACGAATAAGATGAACGAAGTGAAGCGAATTTGCAACCCAATCATTACTAAGATGTACTAGCAAGGTGCCGTGGTGGTACGGGCCGGGGAATGGACAACGTTGGTCCTCCATTTTGTGGTGGAAGCGGCGTTGCACGGCTGGAGTCCAATATTCTTCGATAGGAAGATATTTTCACATTCTCTTTATATCCGTATGCACTCCTCTTTCCGTCTATTTTTTTTTTTTTTTTTTATGTATAATCACAAGATTATCCTTACATTCTAATTAAGCTCTTCACTCATGACGGGCACTTTCGAAACTTCATATGAATAAAGGCCGAAAAAGGAATGCGTACGGATAAAAGGAGAGCGCAAAAATCACTTTCCTCTTTTCGAGGTTTGAGTATTTCAGTCATCCCTATGTCCCCTCTGGAAACTAATTACATGTACCTTTTGGGTATTTCCTTTCTGTAATTTTTTGTTTTGGGTTTTTGGTTTTGCTTCATGAACACTATTAATTTCTCCATATTCACTGCGTCATCTCCAGCAACTAAATGGAGAAATTAATATTATGTGAAATGTTATCTATATCTACTTTTGTCAATAAAATTTGGGATTAGTACTGCTTTGTCAAAGGGTGGTTGGATAACTTGGATTGCTGATTTTATTGCAGGAAGTACTCAGGAAAAGTACTAGTAGTAAAACGTTAAACCTTCTGGCTAAGACTCATGCAATTCTTAATTAAAATTTGTTAGCCCAGAGGTTTCTATGGACTCCTTGTTGATTTTGATGATAACAAAGCATAGAATATTAATGGAGAAATATAATTGATTTTGAGATATTTCATACTGATTTGAATAAATGTTAATTAGTTTGTAGGATTTGATTAAGTTGAACAAAGAGAGAGTCTACATGAAATCGCTATCTTTAATGAGTCAACATTTGAATAGAAGGATACAGATTAAGGACAATTCTTCTCCGTATTTTCATTTGGCTACATGGTCTCTTCTGAAAGGAAAACATTAATCAAGGAGGAAGGTAGAAGATTATGTCTTTATTATCTCTAACGGCTAGTTGATGGGCTCATTGAAAAAGTGGAAGATGGATTTGGATACTCTCGTTTTTGACACACATACGCCATGCAAGGCGCGGATGCATTTGTAGGCGTTGGTTGATTGAGTGCTAGCGTACCAAGACTTGTAGCGCCTAACTCTAGATGAAGATTGCCGTGATTCTTGGCTTCTAACTCATGAAGCGATTTGCGTGTGATTCAAATGGTAAAGATCACAAGTTGGTTCGTGATTTGGCACACGGTTGTAGACTTAGAATTTTCTTGTCGTCTAGGAAATGGAACGTAAAGCGTAAACTTTATTCCTATATCGGAATAACAAAATTGAGTACAACGGGAAAGTAAAATCCAAATTACTTGAAGAAGTAAGTTGAATGGGGTTGAGTACAAGGTACTTTGCTGAAAGTAGAAAAGCTTTTGAAGCACTGGGTTTAGTTGGTGCTAGACCCTTTTTTCTTTGTTGAAACTAGTATTTATAAGCAAATACTAAGCTGGTCCAAGTCTTAATCAATTCTCTTGCCTCTCTCTTGTCGCCAAGTGTCCCAAATTGGTCCTCCTTTTGTGCACGTTGGCGGTTATCAGCTGTTAACAAAGATTGAGCTTGATCATGGGCTAATTCAATAACTGCCCCACTTTCTTTTTTCGTGCAAGTGCTTGTCATTGGGCCATTTCCTGAGTCAAATAACCCCTTGACTTGGAGGAAAATAACTGCTCTCAGAAGAAACCAACTCTTCTTTTATTGTGGGCTGCTCTTCAATCCGAAATGGGTTCCATCTTTCTGTAGGCTGTGTTTCTTCTTGCATGAAGGAACAATTGGGCCCAAGAATATCACAAAGTCACGGCCCAAAAAACCTTTTAATTCAGCAAACCTATGAGCTTGGCCCAATTTAATTAAACAATTTAATTAGCCTTTCACTGCTACTCCGATCCGTGTTGCTAAAAACGGGTATAAACAGGATTTCAAGTGGAAGGAATTATTGACTGCATAATTTGTTCAATGATCGATCAAGATGGAAAGAATTACAAGGAAAATCGTTTTCAATTAAGTTGCTTGAATTCGAATTAGAAAACATTTTGATTTCTCTTTTCAAGACGAATAAAATTTTCACAAGAAAAAGTCTAATAAACGTAGTGAATCAAAGCCTTAACAAGGTAGTATATAATATAAAGGGCATCAATCATTGAAAGACTTGTGATGTAGTGTTTTGTGGTGATTGGTGTCAGATGGTGTTTGCAGGCATTTTAGTATCTAGCCACGCTTGATCAACAATTAGGTTCCAACATCTGCATCATGATATTGCGATCCTCAGAGGTAGCAATTCTCAGAGTCACTTGGATTGAAGAAAGTTCTCGTTTCGCCGGGGACAGTGCATTTGTTGTGCCCTTGGGTGGATCAAACCAAAGCCAAAAACACACACACAGAGACAAACACAGAGATATACGTGATTTCCAAAATCAGGTACTCCACGGAGGAATTGGGCAAACACACACAATAAATGGATGAGCTTTACAAGTGAGGTCGTTCACCTCACCACACTCTCATCACTTTGTGTTTTACATTGCTAACAGAATCTTACTCACACTGAAATTTACCCTCGCATGTCTCTCACTCGAGATAGATACAAAAAACAGAGGCAGAAGCTCCAACTTATAGGAATAAGCTTGGAGCCTACTACTTCAACACGCCACACAATCCAGTAACTCCTTGGCTGGCTGAAAAGGACTGGGAACAGGGAAGTGGCTGGCTTTGCACACAAAGTCTCCTCTGGTGTGCTAGCAACAAGAAGATGGGAGCCACCCAAAGTCAACAATCTCCACCTTGGTGAGATTTCTAACAGATACAGATGCTCTCAGAAAATAGACTCGATCAGAACTGGACAGCTAGATCACGGACAAAAGAGTACGCACTCTCATAAGAGTCGACTACGAAACAGATAGGCTCCTTCTGAAGATCAGAACACACTTCAGACAAACAGCAATTTTTGGAGTATCGAGTAAACTCTAGAACAGATACAGAAACAGTACACAAGTTCTGATTAACTGACAGAACCTTGAGACACGCCATCATCTCCAAGGCTATTAAGATAGATATCAACAGTACCAGAAAACAAGTTAGACTTGACTGAGCCTCCAGAAGATCTATCTCCACCAAACACAAACTCCTGTGCAAAATAAGGTTTCAAGGGAATAGATCCTAGGTTTCTGATGTTTCAAGCTAACTTTCAAAAACGAATTCCCAATGAGTACATCTTTGCTATCAACCATTGCAAAATACCCAAGACAGAATGGTGGGGATACAACCTCCTTAAAAACTATTTTCCTTCAACCCTTAGGTTGTTTTTGCAAGATAACCACATTTCAAATAGGTTCTAATAGCAGATAGAACAACAGATGGCACCTGAGATGCACCATCGTCTCTTACGACATTAACGAGATTGAACAACAGGTCCGGCCCATATCGAACATAAACGGCTCCATCATGAAACAAGAACGGACTCCACCTATCCCAAGTCCCATTTATGTGATCAGCATCTACAAGCACCAAATGCGCTTGATTAGAACGCCAGATTTGATAGGTGAATCCAGAATACCACTCCACATAATAGCTAACAGATGAACACAAACAGAAAAAATCATAATCTCCACCATCAAAAAACTATAAACAAACGGTTTAACCAGATTTGCTATCGAGCAAACAAAACCAGCAGACAAAATGACAAACACTCTAGGAGGTTGAACCGATGGCTTGCTCGCATCAAGACATGTCTTGCTCACACCAAGACTTCCAAAATTCCTCCAATGAGCTTCACAATAGCGTCATAATAGGTTCCCCTTCCAAAACCTCTGCTAACAGAGGATGCACCATCCTTAAAATAAGAGAATCGACCAATCAGGAATTTACGGAGTCGAATCTTGGGAAATGGGGCATGGGGTTAGATCCGGAACGTCGAGATAGTCACTCCGCAAGTGTATTAGGTGATGCAAAAGTGGTCATAGGTGCTGCATTAGTCGTTATTGGGTGTTTTGTTTTCCTGATCATTTGGTTGTCTCCTAGCCTTTCTTTTTCCCTACTTCGTGTTCATTGGCATATGCTTGTGTGGGCTACCCGCCCGGATTTGAAAAATTGAAAGAGTCGTCACCCGGATTTATGGTTCGCCACCCGAGAAACCGTTTTGATTGAAAATGATAGTTTGAAATTGAAAACCAGAGATTGCTTTTGGATTCGGAAGCCATGTTATGAGAGGGGAAGCGTTTTACGGCACCCCTCTTGCCCAACGCGATGTCGGTCTCTACTCAAAATTTGTGGGATTTTATTAAAAATATTTTGTTTCATTAAAGCAACTAACAAGTATTCACAGATATATCAAATAAAGAGTATGCCTATGTAAGTGTACAATATATAATAATGAAATGATACAAAGTAAAAAAAATGACAAAAAAAAATCAACCACTCCACTGGAACCACTCCCGAGCGCACGGGACTGCACTCCTGAGTGCTAAGGGGCTCTACTGAGCCACCCTGCAAACCTTGTTAGCACAGATATAACATGATGTTTTAAATAGGAACACAAAAACTATTTAAACATGAATATGCTCAGCTGAGGGCTTAAATGGCCAGGCACAAGTTCTAGCTATCCAAACTATGCCTCCTTGCTACTAGAAAATGAATCTGGAAGGACCAGTGCACAACTAGAACTTACTGAAATGCAGGAAAAGCAATATTTAGTGATAAAACAATTTTTTGGCGACAGTAGCACTCCAGAGCGCTCAGGAATGGTCCCGAGCGCTCAGGAGTGAACACAGTGCCTAGAAAAAGTTTTGTTTCCTTCTGTTCCTCTTGCCCTTGTTACTAAACTAAAATCAAATGAATTCATAAGCAGTATGAGGAACTGGTAGGAGTCCCTGATCCCCCTCAGAAGTAGAAAAACAGTAGATTTGAAGTATAAAGTGAGCCTTTATATCTTTGCTTGATTTGAACTTGGCTTCTTGGACTGATTTATTTGCTTGGAAATGGATTGAAAACAGTTTGAGATGAGAGAATTTAGGCCTCCATTTCTCTTAGAGATTTTCCTTGAAAATAAATGATTTCTCTTAGAAAATGGAGATTGTTTTGAAAGAGTTTGAGAGAGCGTTTTGAAGATTGATTTTTGGCAGCAAAATGGGGAGTTTTTCAGGGAAAAATTTCGTGTCCTTTGATGTGCTGAATGAGGGGGTATTTATAGGGGAGTGAAAATTAGGGTTTTGATTTGAAAATCAAATAAAAAAAATGAAAAGAAAATATTTTGGAGGGAAACAAACATGACTGGTCTATTGCTGGCTCAGGCAGACATCTGGCACACGCAGTTTTGAACTGCAATTTTAAAATCTGAACAAAAACGTGTCAAAGATTAAGCTCAACATCCAATACCCTGTCAGTACTTTCGAGCGCTTAAGAGTGAAGTCCCAAGCGCTCAAAAATGGTCCCGAGCGCTTAGGAGTGACTGCCCAACTTCAAAAAGGCGCCACGGACACTTCCGAACTCGGATTTGGGTGTTTTTCGAAGCGTTGGAAAGCTAGTTAAGTCCTCTTTCTAACCCAATTGGTTTCATTGAAAGAAATTTTACACACTGAAAATGTGGATCAATTTTACGCTCAGGGTGTCGGGAAAAACAATGGTTTTGGTTTGTAAAAGTCCAAGAAGCATAATCCAAGTTTTAGCCGGGTCCCATTTTGATTCCTCTTCCCTATCAAGGAGCCTCGAGGGCACAAAAGGATAGTTAATAGGTCCAAATTAAGGTGTCTACAGTTTGTCAAGGGATTCTACACAAATTTAGTTGGGATTTTATCTCCGTATTGTAATGCCTTTATGCACGTGCTCACTTTCGTCTTTATAATCTTCAATTCAAAGATTAATAAAATTCTCTTTGCCGTTCAAAAAATAATTCAATTATCGAAAGACCCAGGAAGGGCCCCGGAACCGGAATGACCAGGATAGGACCGTCCTGTTCCATGTGAAAATCCCGGATTTCTTGATCTGAAATTAACGAGTAATTCATTCTTGGAAACACGGCAAAACACCTTTTGACTCTTCCCGTCCACTTTTGGAGACCAAGACCATTCCCTCGCCTCTTCTACCAAGTCTATCAAATTCCAAATATCCTTCCAATTTTCTCTTCTTATTTGTTCTACTTTTTGGGATGGGGAGATTTTTTATTGGAAACCTTCCCCATAACACCATTTCGATTAAATCTCTTAATCAGAGAGAGATGGGGGAGAGACGCCCGGCGGCAGCGCAGAGCTCAAACCAATCGGAATCCGGAAAACGGGAGGTGCAAAACGGATGCACAGAGATGGACATGGACGGAGACGGGGCCGTGGGCAGCCAAGAGTACTCGAATTATGTCTCTAAAGACAGGTACGAGTTAGACGTAGTTGATGTTCTCGATAAAAACAGGGACGGGATGCAGGAGTACTTGAACGAGCGCCTAACGTGCCACGATGCGGGGACGACGAATGAATTGTGTTGCAAGTGTTACGGGGATAAGACTTCTGAACATCTGGATGATCATACTTGTTTTACAGATGTACATGATTTGATCCAGCTCAGAAAACCCAAACTGGATTCCCAGAGTCAGGTAATATTCATTGTTGATTTCTTCATCTTCGTTTCATTGTCGATTTCTTCATCTTCGTTGTTGATTTCTTTTTCTTCTTGGTCTCCTGACAGAACAGCAGGCAGGCCGCGAGAGCGGAATTCTCTTTCATATAAGGAAAATGCTAACCTCCACCCTAGAATAATATGGAAAATGTGCATTAATTGTTATCCGATAAAAGTGTATTGACATTTGTGAAAATGTATTATTATTAGTGAGATATGTATTAATATCCGAAATAATTTGGAATTATCATCATATTATCTTTCGTCTAGTGCTTAGTGGGCAGAGATTAACAAGACCGATCTCACCAGTACCGATGTGGTATCTTGGCGGTCGATCAATGGATTACTCCCTCGTGGTTTGGCCCTAGAGAGGTTGCATGTTCGAGACGTGTTAAAGACGTCACCCGATCCTGGCCTCCGGCCTCACGCCTATACTCCCTGCTTTTCTTGGGTGATATATAGTTTCTGTGATTCTTTTGTTCTCCTTCATAATTCAGTGCAGATTTAGAGTTTCTATAGTCACGCAAGATTGACTCAAGAACATTAGACGGATAAAATCACAATAAAAGAGGGGCCTTTTTTAGCATTTTTTTATGTTTCTCAATTACTTATCTGAAATGCATTTTTTAGTTTTTTAAGATACAAAAATTGTGAATTATTAGTCAAGGTAAAAGAAATAAACGAGGTGACCGTTCGTAGTTACTACTAGATCGGAGGCATAAAACATTTTTTTTCGAAATATGTACGAACTCTTTTTGCCTTTTCATTCTCACTTAAACCGATATTATATAAATAATAAGAGTGGTTTTGAATATTAAAAATTACTTAAAACACCAACACCTTTTCCACTCGGGAAAATGCTAAAGAAGCGCAAATTTCGAGCAACATGACCTGCCCACGGACTCACACAACATGAATGGATGGTCCAGCACACAAAGCACCACTCAGTTTACATGGGTCCCTCTACACCCTTATAAGACTAACAAATTTATATGATTGCACGTACGTTGTATATTGTTGTAGTAGCTACCAGGGTACGTACTGTGTCAATAACTATACGATTTATCATGTATCCAATTGTTGATTGTGCTTTTCATACATGGATGATTTCAGGGCACATTCAAGGTAACTGCAAGTACATTACATACAGCTAAAATGGTGGCAAATCTTGCGGCCGGATCTCCCTTGTGCAGCATTATGTAATGGTGAATTAATGTACGTAGCTAGCTAGTAATTTGTTGTGATATTTGTGAAGGCTTTCACAGTAGATATGATAATATTCAGCGAGTGGCATGCAGTACTATTCCAGCTCTATGGAGTTAGTTGTATTTTCTTTACTCGAGATCCATTACTTCTGATCGATGCTTGTTTTACTATTTGTTGCTTCATAATATAGAATAAGGAAATGCTTCAATGTAAATCCCTTATTTGGGTATGTATACAGATGCGTCCCCTAGAATTGCTTTGAATTAATTCATTACGTTTTGTGTGGCAATTCATATGGCTGTATCGAATGAGATTCTTAACAGTCGTATAAAGATTCATAACATGCATTAGGAAACTAATCCGAACATTTAATATTTAAAGACTCATAACATCAAGACACAAATTCGTACTTGTTTGTATGGCCTTTACCTTTTTAGGTGTTTCGGGCTTGGCCTACTGAGTATTTTTTGGCTTTGTCCCATTAGATGGTTTTTTTCATCCTGTTTTGGTTGGATCCATGTCCCTTCTCCCTCAATTTGATGTACTATTTGCCAAGTTTTTTTAAGTAAACTTTTTTGTCTATTAAAAAAAGTACCAAATCGTCTTTCACATCGATAAAGTCACTCAAGAGATAAGGGTAATTTAGTAGTGTCACATGAATAAAAGACAAAATTAAAGCTTCAATGGATATATAAAAGGAGAATTTTAAATCATTTGCCCAAAATGCGTTGGAAGGGAGAAAGTTAAGATAGAGAAACAAGTGTTGAAAACACCTCTACAGCAGCCTAGGGATCAACTTAAGTATTATATATTTGTCAAAAAACCTCGGCACTTTCAGCGAGCCACTGTTGCGAAGCTAAGGTAAAGAGTAAAGAATTATTTCTTTAGCCTCTTGCAGTATTTTATCCCCTCTCTAAATATGTACCCCTCCTCTCCTCTACACAAGTGGCAGCTCTTTGAAGTAGTACTACCTCCATTCAAAAATATTTGTTTGCCCCGCAAAACGAGGACTAAAAAATAATGCATTTCTTTTGAGAAAAAATTCAATTTTTTTTTGTAAATTAAAAGAACTCATCGATATCTAGTGAATTGTTGAAAAAAAATTAAAATTTTCTTGCAAAAATTATATTATTTTTACGTTCACGTTTTGCAGACCGGACAAACATTATGGAACGGAGGAAATATTATTTTTTATCAAATAGAGGTAAAATACCTACCTTTGCCGTAGAGGTGAGGAAAAAAGTGGTTGGCTAAATTACAAACGTCAACATTTTGAATAGCCATTTTACGTTTTATTGGTGTACATGCTCTTCTATCTTTCAACATGAATCTCTAAAAATATGCAGTATGAATATTGTTTGATAGTTTTCGATTAAGTTTATAATATAAAATTTTTAAAATTATGAAAACCATCATAGACACAAATAACGAAAATGGACAAAGAAAATGGGACTAAGGGAATAGTACCTTTTGATGTACCCATTTAAATTTTGAGCGGTCTTGGTTACGTCATTTTGAGCGGTCTTGGTTTCGTCATTTTGAGCATTCATATTGGACCAACACTTATATTAACGTATATATGAGTATGTTAGGTTTATCTCGATAATGGCCTGCCCGTGATTGGATGCTTAAGAACCGTAGATGAGCAAACAAAACTTGTTTATATATGTCGGGAATTTCTAGGTGGCCACTACGGTCACTTCATGTGTTCTGGATCCAAAAATAATTTCAAAAAAATTCATAATCGCTACGATCAATGCACGCTACATATTATTCGATACTCTTACTATCGGTGCACAGCTACCACAAACTTTTAACATTGAGACTCCCTCTCATGACTTGGGAGACCATTCAAACCAATACGTGTGGACAAAGTCAACACCCTCAGCTCTACTTTCGATTACATATATAGGCTTGCCATGTTAAAATGTATACAAAAATTATACAAGGACATGCCCGGTACTGTCCCTAAATAAAAAAGACAAATACTTTGTAGTTGCACAGAGAGAGAGAGAGAGAGAGAGAGAGAGAGAGATGGAGGAGATTCGCGGGGCAGCAATGGCATACTACGCCAAAATGTCCGAAGACCAACAACAGTCGTTCAAAAGATTCAACAGGCTAATGGACGGGAAAGGAGACGGGAAAGTGAGCTTCCAAGAGTACTTGGATTACATCAGCAGTCAAGGCTACGATCACGTGCCATCGAACCTGTTCGAACTTCTCGATGAAAACAACCGTGGATATCTTGATTTTGAGGAATGTGTTACTCTCTTCTACTTGATCACGTGCAATCGGTTTGTGTTCTGTGGCGGATACAAGTGTCATTCCACTTGTTGGGCCTTCATTTCGTATGCGTCGAATGCTACAGGGTTGGTAAGGGAACCTTCAGCCTGTGTTCTTCTTGTTATGGCAATACCAACTTCGACCACGAACACTACACCTTCCTGGACAACTATGATCTCCTCCACTCCAAAGCATGGGAGGTATTGGTTTTTTTACTTGACAAGGTGTATGTATTATTCATTTAAGTATTTCGTGATCTAGAACAAAATTTTAGCTGTAAGCGATTTGAAACCAAGCGATCAGGGTGTTGTTCTAATATGATAGTAGAAAAGATTGTGAACTTCGAAATGAGTTTAATTAGGGGTTGGTTTTGGTTAGTGTTGATAGAGTCAGCCATGAGCCTATTGAGCTCGCCAGATTTCTAACCTCTCCGCTAACTTAGCCGAAGTTAGAAATTTGGTGAGCTTCAAAACATACTCTTAGTTTTATTTTTCGTATTGAGTTGGCCACTCTCAAACGATCTCAAATGAGTTTGGAAAAGGTTTCTTAGGTTGGTTTGGGTTTTTTGTGATGTTGTTAGTGGCTTGTTTGATTTTTGGCTTCCGGTTGGTGCTTTGGTTGTTTGTTTGGTCTCGGTGGAGCAGTGGTAATGGAGAGCAGATCCGATCTATCTTTGGTGGTCGGTGGCTAAGGTTTCTATTTTTGTTTTTTTAGGTTTGGACATGGCCCATTAGGTTTATGGGCTTGTCCCAATGGTTGTTATGGGTTTTGCTCTTTAGGTGTATAAGCTTTGTCCCAATGGTTCTGGACTTTGTCTTAATGAGTGTCCTTGGTTGATTTCTCTTCAATCGAGGATTTGGATTTCATACAGGACACAAGATTATTCATAGCTTAGGAATATGATGCCGTTTTACATGTTTCAATAAGTCTTCGTTACCATTTCAAAGATCAATAAAAAAAAATAAAAAATTTGCGTTTCAAAAGATCAAAGCTTGCACTCACATACATCAAGGAGTTCACCTTTTTAGTGGTTTTGGACGCACGTTAATTTGACTTTTCATTTTTCTCAACACGTTTATATTGAGCCCACAACTAGGGAACAAATATATTGGGTGCTCACGGGCATTCTTACTCTTCTTGACCACACAGTTGTGTTGGGACCATAACTAAACATACGGATCCACAAAAATGTGTGGTGAAGAAACGTATTGGGACACCGCCATGGGGTGAGGCTTGGACCACTTGATAATCTCCAGTTAAGGTGCGTAAGAATTTCACATTAATTTGTAGTCGTGAATGTGTGATTGGGGTAATGGTGCCTCAAGATCGATCACTTAATTATAATTTTCCTCCAGCAATTGTACAGTTCTTCGTTACATTTCTTTCATATTGTCAAGAAGATTTAATTTACGCTACACATTCCGATTGCAGGGTAACAAACTTTCAATCACTTCGGGAGAGGTTGGTAGTCTCAATAAACGTGTAAGTTCTATTGAATAAAAGACATGTTTTTATGCCACGATAAGAACATGAACTATTGTTAAAACTCGACAAGTGTACATTGATAGAGGTCGACTGAGGTTGCATTGGTTCTATAAATACACATCTCAACTTGGTGTCTATACCACATTTGGAGAAAGTTTTTTTGTCCTGACAAGAGGAATCTGACAATATAATGACAATATGTTCAGACAAGGCAATAGTAATGAACGAGAACAACGAACCAATAATTTAGTCCACACCACATAGTCAGATTATACACTGGGTAATAAATACAAACTCAATTATAAGCTGAATTAAATTTGCAGCATTTCAATAATATAAGACCAATTCGCAAGAGCTGTTTGTTTTGATTTGGACTACACACATAATAAGGAGTCACGTACGTATCCATTTTTAGTTAAATTTTGATTGCCCTCGTTAATCAAAACACACCGTCGATGTATAATCTCACCAAAGTGTAAAATATACTCCAACCGTCTCAATTGGTTTGAGATTACAAGCAACAGACCTCAAAACACATTGCAAATGATAGGGATGCTAAGGACACATAAAATCTCAAATCTCACATTGCCTGCGTATTGCGTATGAAATGGTTAATCTCACTTCATATAAATTAAAACCTCTCCACCTAATAGCTTAAGCTTTTGGATTGGATGTTTCTACATTGAATTATGCTTCTCTATTTTTGTTTTAGGCCATGATGAAGGATTTGGTCAAGACTGCGAAACTCTACTACGATAAAAGCTCATTGGACATAAAAACAGCAGCAGAGGATTTTTTCTCGTCACTTGACAACAATAACGATAGGAAAGTGAGTCTCCATGAATTTCTAGGGTTTATGTGGGACAAAGGCCACGTAAAAATGGGCACTAGCCAATTTTTCAAAGAACTCGACAACAACAACAATGGAACCCTAGATTTCATGGAAGTTATGGCTCTTTTCTACATAATCAAAAGTGGGAGGCCCTTTTGTGGCGGGTGTGGTGAGTTCATCCCAGACATGTATTTCACTTGCTCCGTATGCTTTGACAACGGCAACGGCTTGTTTTGCGTATGTTCAAACTGTTTCCAACGCAACCACTTTAGCCATCACCATTCCCAGTTCTTGGATAACTATGCCTTGTTGGAAGCCAAGAGAATGCAAGGGGTCGCTACTTGTTCGAACCAGCCCAAGGTAACTGAAGCAAGAATTAACAGTTAATTATTCAATACTGTCGGAGTATCCTATGGCATTGTTCAAATGATACTACGAGCAAATCAGGTAACAAACATATGTATGTGAGAAAAATAGCCCTTTCGTGATGAAAATAGAAGCATGGGCGGAGCCAAAATTTAAGACAATGGGATTAACTTAAGTTACTTAACTATAACTGAAGTCCCTGTCACAGATTGTCGTGTTTGATAGATAAAGGGACAATTTTGTAACTGGTGGCTACTTAATATAAATTTAAGATATTTTACGGTGTTAAGAATGTCAAAAACCAATAAAAATCGATGGACATTTTAAGCAATTTTCCAATTTAGTAGGGTCAAAAGACTCAAGTGACCCACTTTAGAGAAATTAAAACGCAAATATATTGATACCACATAGTATTTCTGGTCTACACAAATACTTTCCAGAAATTAAAACACATATCTAATGCTCCATTCTGAAAGTCCGAACCTTTATTTTTTATTTTATTTTTGTAATGTCTTCTTATTTTTGTAATGATTATCTAATTCTTCGCGGCTAAGAGTAATTCTTCGCGATCATGAGTAATTATTTGCAGCCAAGAGTAATTCTTCGCTGCCAAGTGTAATTATTTGCGGCCAAGAGTAATTCTCTGCAGGCATGAGTAATTATTTGCGGTCAGGAGTAATTCTTCCCCGCCATGATTAAATCTTTGTCGTTAAAAGTAATTATTAGCGGCCAAGTGTAATTCTCTGCGGCTAAGAGTAATTCTTCGTGGGTGGCTGTCAGTAATTATTTGCGGCTATAAGTAATTCTCTGCGGCTGTGAGTAATTTTTTGAGGCTATGAGTAATTCTTCGAGACCAAGAGTAATTCTTTACGGCCAGGAGTAATTTTTCGTGGCTAGAAATACTCACTATTGGAGCCAAATAATGAATTTGTAGATCTTTTAACTTTTTTATTTCATTATGTCAATGCATAAGTATAGCTTTGTTCAGAAATGGTGGCCTTCATGTGGTTGTTTGTTTGTGTTTTGTTTCAGCCAAGCTCATCTCTTACCATTACTGAAGAACCAACATCCACAACAAATGCTGTTGCTCTTTATGAACGACCCAAACCAGAACGACCCAAACCGGTGAGTACCTTTTGCCAACTCGCTGGGTGTTTTTCCTTTTCGGCTTGTTAGGGTTGCACGTAATTCGGCTTAGGCCCAGAAGATTACGTTGTACCAACGTTCCGAGTACGGTACCAATGTACAATACCGCGCAGGTATGATTCCGGGTATTAGTTTATACTCCCTCCGTCTCAAATTCTTTATTCAGTTCGCAAAACGGAGCGTTAAAAATAATACAATTTTTGCAAGAAAAAATCAAAAGTTTTTCAAAAACTTACTAGATAACAATGACTATTTTTAATTTGTAAAAAAAGTTTAAATTTTTTCTTGAAAAAATTGCATTATTTTTAGCACTCTATTTTACGGATCGAACAAAGAATTTGAGACGGTGGGAGTAAGTATCAGATGTAAATAGTAAAAGGAGTCTAAGGGTTGGTGTCTATTAACTAAAATAGTAAAATTTGGGTCCCATGCCACTAATGCTCTTATTTTTTAAGTACTTACTTTTTGCTTTACGAAAATGGTGATCATTCTCTCACAATACAAATAACCTTTAATTCAAAAATTAAATAAAGTATTTATTTTCCTTAGCAGAACGAGACCTTAGTCTCTTTAGTTTAGCTATGATGCATATATTTTCCCGTTGTATACCTACTTTACCTTTTTTTCTTGGAGTTTTACATAAATTATCTTGGCGGATTAAATAGATAACCCTTCAGTGTCATACTAGTTGAAATCTTATGCCGTACGGTATGTAACCGTACCAATAAAATAATAAAGAAATAAAAACTCTTTTTTTCTCCATATATATAATGCGTTTTGGAGTGGAACTTTGATTATTGAAGTTGGTGGATACTTCAATGTAACGACAATGCCAACTCAATCGTGTCGGTTGTGAGAAATTGCTTTGATAATTGAACGGTGGAGAGAGCTACAATCTGAAGGGTACAATGGTCTTGATGAAATTTTTTTTTTTTATCAGAATCAATTATTGCAATCAATAAAAAGTCATCCGGCACTTACAATTTCCATCCAAAAACAGAGAAAATAATCTACAACCAAACCCAATACTAACGACAATCAATAAACACAAAGAAGTGATCTTATGTCAATCTTAAACACAAGTCTCAAGCTCTATCCACACCTATAATAACGTTCAACATAATCATTAAACACAAAGAGGCAGTCTTGATGAATTTGAAACTCATCTTGATATGGAAACTTTCTTTGCTGATAAAAAAAAATTAAAAAAAAAAAACCTCATCTTCGCAGGAGAAGTTGCCCAAATTGTTAGTTTCCTGCATGCACACTATAATACGTTCATTTGTGAAATTCCCGCTGGTGTATTTTTCAAAATTTTTTTGGTCTCAAGCTAGCTTCATATTCATGGTTGCAATTTCTAGCTGTATTGTGTGTCCGCAATGCTTATGTGATTGTATTTTCAGCAATGGAGCCATCTTGCGCCCAGAGCAGTTGAAGTATCGTTGAACGCGCTTGACTTTGCATTGAACGCAGCCAAGATCTACTGTACCAGCAACTTCTGTACTATTATGTGACAAGAAGTGCCGGCCTGCCGGGTGTTAGAGTATAAGATAAACTTGATTGGAGGCATAGATACGTTCGGAGTCATTCGACATGCATGCACGAATCTAAGGAAGGTATCGTAGAACTCACGTGTACTATCAGACTTCGGATTCTTCGCCATCCAATTAGTATTTGTTTCCGAGGCATTATTTTTATTTGAGACATCGACTCCACGGCCGCAGCCATTCACTCAGTGCCGAAGTTTATTGCCTTTGAACCTCGATAATTTGAACTTTTAAGACTGTTCGGATTTTGCCATATTGTTTTGGACCTTTGGTTATAAATTAATGATCTCTAGTACTGTATTGTATCACTTTCTTGATCGATAATCGGAATTTCTTTACAGCTATTTATTTCTTGCCATGCCGTATGCCACGTGTCCTAGGTGTGTTAATGTAGCGTGCAAAAGAAGGGTCCTACAAGGATTTAAAAATTGGCCGCTACAAAAAGTAATATATATGGCCGATACATAATGGTTTTGGCCTTCCAAAACTGTTACGTACAAATGTATAATGGCGGCTCCAGAATTTTATAATAGGGTGTTCAGAAATTACTTTAACTCTACTAGTTGATCTCTTAACCAATAATATAAGTATAAAAATGTAGTGTGCAAAAGAAGGGTCCTACAAGGATTTAAAAATTGGCCGCTACAAAAAGTAATATATATGGCCGATACATAATGGTTTTGGCCTTCCAAAACTGTTACGTACAAATGTATAATGGCGGCTCCAGGATTTTATAATAGGGTGTTCAGAAATTACTTTAACTCTACTAGTTGATCTCTTAACCAATAATATAAGTATAAAATGTCATGTATTAGTATAAACAAAAAAAACTAACTACGAGGCGAAATGATAACTTAAAAATATGTACTTGAAAGTTGCATAGTAGATAGTTTTTTTGAGAATAGAGGAGGATTTTTTTTAGGGGAATTTTTAGGCCGGCCCAAAAAATTAGGTTCGGTCTTATTTTCGTCCTATACAATTATTTGTATTTTTTATTCCAACCATGCCCTTCCAAGCGCATCAGCGCACGAAACTAGAGAACATCTAGTATAGAAAAATTATCCAATGCTCCATGAGCACTGGTGTACCATTAAAATATTGTTTAAATTTCAAAAAGTCATATCTTTTATTGTAGATATTCATTTTTTTAAAAAATTATATTTTTGGAATCTATTCGACGATATCTATTAAATAAGATCCTTATTGAATATGAAATTATGAAAGATTAAAAAAATACCATTTGTTATGAAAAAATTCTATGAGAATTGTTTCTATGAGAATTGTCCATAAGAACTATTTCTATGAGAACTATCCCTATGAGAACTGTCTTTATGAGAACTATTTTGGACAAAAATACTCTTAGTTATGTGAATTGGCTATGAGAACTACCAATTCTCATAGTCGGTTCTATGAGAATTATTTGAAATGACTATATGAACTGAAAAATACACAATTCAAATAATCTCAACACACACTAAAATACACAGTTCTCATAAAAAATATGTAGTTGTCATAGAAATACACAGTTCTCATGGACAATACTTAATTCCCATAGAAAAATACACAGTTTTCATATATAGTTGTCATGGACAATACACAATTCTCATAAAAAATATATAGTTCTCTTCGAAAAATACACGGTTTTTATAAAAAAAATACAATGTTTTCATAGAAAATACACAATTTTCATAGACAGTTCTCACAGAAAATATACAATTCTCATAGAAAATACACAATTCTCACGAAAAATTCATAGTTCTTATAGACAGTTCTTATGGACAAATACACAAATCTCATAGAAAATACACAGTTCTCATAAGAAAAATACAATTCTCATAGAAAATACACAAATGAATAAAAATACCTTTGAACTATGGCTATGAGAACTGAGGATATGAGAGCTATATTTTTAGAATCAATTCTTGAATCATATTATTTTGAACAAAGATACCTTTGGTTATGTGAACTAGCTATGAGAACTGTCAAGTCTCATAGTCAGTTCTATGAGAATTGCTTAGTTCTCATAGAGAGTTGACTATATGAAATGAGTTATGAGAATTGACTATGTGAATTGCCAATTCTCATAATCAGTTCTATGAGAACTGCCAATTTTCATAGTCAATTCTATAAGAATTAGCTATGAGAAGTAACTGTTCTCATAGAGAACTAGCTTTCTGAACTAGTTATGAGAACCGGATTATGTGAACTGAAAAATACACAATTCACATAGTTTTACCACACTAAAATACACAATTCTCATAAAAAAATATATAGTTCTCATAGAAAATGCACGGTAACAAAAATATCCTTGGCTATATGAATTGGCAATGAAAACTGCCAAGTCTCATAGGCAATTCTCATAGAGAATTGGCTATGTGAACTGAATTACGAGAATTGCTTATGTGAACTGCCAATTCTCATAGTCAGTTCTATGAGAATAATACACAATTGTCATAGACAGTTCTCATGAATAATACACAATTCTCATAAAAAATACACAGTTTTCATAGAAAATCAGTTCACATAGTTTTATCACACACTAAAATACGCAGTTCTCATAGACAATACATAGTTCTCATAGAAAAATACACAATCCTCATGAAAAACACACAGTTCTCATAAAAAAAATATACAATTCTCATAAAAAAATACACAGTTCTCATAGACAGTTTTCATAGAAAAATATACAGTTCTCATAGAAAATATGCAATTATCATAGATAGTTCTCATAAACAATACACAATTCTCATAAAAAAATACATAGTTCTCATAAAAAATAATAACACGCACAAACTGAAAATACATTGTTGAAGTTGGGATTTGCTTTATAGCATGGGGTTTCAAATGCAATTTTCTCAAATCTGTGGACGCATTTTCTGCATTAATTTCTTGTTTCGTAGAGCTCGATGACTAAATTGTCCATTAATTTCCTCAAAAAATCTGAGTCAAAACTAGATCTGACAGATCGAGATCGATACGTATCAAAATCGAGTCTCTCGACTCAGGCAACGCTTTCAAAACTCTGGCCGTTGTGATCGGCGAAGGATTTAGAACGTCGTCATCGCCGCAGAGGGCAGTGACGAAGTCAGATCTTGACTCGGAGAACTCTAGTTGTTGACCATGGTCTCGTCGATCTCCGCCGATGGTGTGGCGAAGAAGGACCAGGCGTGGCGGTGTGACAGCGACGTTGTTGAAGAGGAGACGGCGATGACGGAGGTGGTCGGAGCTGCTCCATTGGTGGAGTGAGGGAGAGAAACAAGGAGAGGTGTTAGTGTTGCTGGGAGTGCTTTAGAGAGAGAGAGAGAGAGTGCGAGGGATGCGAGAGAGTGCGAGGGATGCGAGTGGTTTAAAGAGAGAGTGAGTGGAGCAAAGGAAATGATCACAGGAGCAGTTGATTTGGGCAAAAAAGTCTTAATGCAACCTAACCGAGCCTATTTAGATGCGGGAATAATATTCAGGGTTAGGATCAGAATGAATCTAAAAAGGAGGACCGGCCTCTAATTTTCTATTTTTTTTACAGTTGTTAAAGATGAGATCTCATATTTTGTGCCAACATTTAATCGGCATATTAATCTAGTAAAACACTTTTGAAAAAAACTGCAGCGAATATGTTGAAACTAACATTCTCGAAAATATGGTGTTCTTTAGGATAACATGATGAAATTTAATTTTCTATCGTATAAAATTCAAAGGAATATAATTCAAGTTAACGGGGTTTGCAATTAATGTAGCTGAATTTTTTTAAAGTTTTGTCTGCAATTCTATTAGCTAACAAGGGAAAAACAAATAAAGTAGTCATAATTGTAATGAATGCGAAATTAACACATTTAAAACCATCAACAATAACGGTAGAGAGATAACGCAGAGCATAATACTTACACCAATAGATTCTTCCTTTTTCAATTTCTTTATTATGATTACAAGTTTTATTTGAAGTAATTAATGTGTCAAATGTTCAAATATGAATTACGTGGATTGATGGACCGTGATTGGGTTATGATTGAGTGTTCAACTAGTTTGAGTTGGGTGTTCAATTCTTTTTGAGTTAAGTGTTTAAGACTATTAAGATTGAGTGTTCATTGATATTTAAATTGGATGTTCAAAAAAAGGCTAGTTCATAATTTTTACATGTATTCTAAGAAAAAAAAATTGTTCGGGTGTTCAATTGACCATGGAAGGCTCTATATAGAGCCGCCTGGTGGGAGGGAAAATCGCATGCATATCAGCTGATTCCTATTTATGTATGGGTCTCTTCGTTCCTTAATGCTAGCTAGTCTCTCTGCCGGAGACTATCCGTGGTTGTGGCTTTTTCGAGGAATCTCGCCGAAGAAGTGCCGGAATCGCTGTCGAATTGCATCACTTTGCGAACGCTTCAGCTCTGCAACAACTTTCCGGTGAGATTCCGGCCGGTATTTGCACAATGTTCAACTTGTCAAGTTTGACGACAAGTAACGTTCCTTTACGGGTAATCTTCCGAGTGAATTGGCTTGGAATTTATCATGATTGATGATCGGTGATAACAAGTTTTCAGGTCAGATTCCAAGTGGGGTTTCCTCTTGGGTGAGATTAAGTTGCGTTCATGGCAAGTTACAATCAATTTTCAGGCGGAATGCTGGTAGGTTTGACTAATCTTTCGCAAGGGATTACTTTGAAACCTAGAAGGTAATTTATTAACTGGAGATTTTTGCACGATGATTTGTGGAGGGGTAATCATTGTGGGAAAATCTTAACCCTTCAAATAGGAACTGACTCTCCGATTCATTTCCGGCAGTGATCGGAACTTTGCTGGACCTTTAGGACCTTGATTTGTCGGAAAATTGGTTTTCCGGTCAAATTCTGGGGTTAACATGGTTCCCAGTGGACTTACGATCAAAGTTTATTCCAAATAATGGTCATATGAGGCCTACTAATTTTAATAAACTAGTGTAAAGTATTTGTTTTAAAATTGTTGTGTACAGTAGGCAAATAATATATATGATGAAACGCAACTCACGTGTAACAACATACATGATCATGATAAATCGGGACTATTAAAAATACAGAAGGCTCACATTTTCCTGCGTCGATTGGGAACCACTTGTTGTCTTCTTCTTCTCTCACTTGGAACAAGCACAAGTTGTTCTCTTTCGTAGCTCATGGAATGATCTTTATTGTTCCCCTACCTCAATCTCACCGGACAACTTCTTGTTATTCTTTGCCCCCTCTCTTGCAGGGAGACCTTTTACACAATGTTGTGGACATTTGTTAAAAGTAATGCCTTGTTGTAATTTTGTATTTGGGCTTAATATTTATGTAAGTGGGCTATAAAATGTAATTTGTATGTGGGCCATGAAATATTTTGTGTTGGGCCTCTTATATGTTTGTGTGTTATTTTGTTAGGCCCAAAGTTGTGTATATATAAGTCAATGTAAGAAGTCTCTAGACGAATTGGAATGAAAAAATCTGAGTGCTTTCCCCTGAGTTCTCTGTTCTGTTCCAGGTTCGTGCGTCTTCTTCCCCGATAAAAGCTACGGCAAGTGTTTGCTTGTTTTGGTTGCAATTTCTAATCAAGTAAAGGCTAAGGCTAATCTCAGCCAACAACATTGATAGACATCTGAGCCCTCTCACACATTTCAATTAAGCAGATTTGCATCGTAGGAATGGGCTGCAATAATCGACAATGGAGTTCATTTTTAATTTCTTGGCATTTAATTTGCCGAGAGGTGATCAGTTCGTTGAAATTTTAGCCCATCACCCGTGCCCTGATTACCCGATGGAAGTAGAGAGATTGATTTCACGTACTCCACCACACAAACACATTTACAAAGTCACATTTCTCCTCACATTTTTTGCATTGTCTCAAACACTCATACACATCAGTGGGGTGACCCCCTTGGAGTGGGAGATGGGGTTCTTAGTAGCAGTGCCGAGTGGTCGATCCAGCCGTTCATCTCGATAATCGACAGCTCAAATCTTAATCCAAGCACCTTGGTCTCTCACTCTCACTTTTTCTTGTCCCACACAAATTAATCATGATACATATGCACTCTAATTTATACTCCCTCCGTCCCCATTTAACAGTCTTTTTTGGGAATTCGTGTTATTTTTCAATTGTTTATATCTCATAGTATATAATGATTTATGTAATTTTGAAAACAATGTTTAACAGAACTAATTGAGTTCTATCAAATAATATCCATGTTACATATATAATTTTTATTGATTTAGAAATATACCTCATTTTTTATCAGATTAGAATACAATGAAGAACCATTAAATGGGAACAGAGGGATTACTATACAGGAGCAAATTATAACAACTGCTCAATACAACTCACACACCAATCATTCTATCTTCCCAACATTTTAATAAAATCAACAAGGCTACTTGTATAAGTACTAACTAATTAATTAAAATGTGGATAATGTTCGCCAACTTTCAAAGTATGTGAAAAGAATCCCTTCTTTTCTGTCTCCGCACTTTGTTTCTTTCTCAAACTTTCCTATCAGATCGATTGTACACAAACACACATATGCAAAGGGAACGGGGAGACAAAATCCAATGCACGCTACAATAGAGCTTTGGCTAACTCACGGGAATACGACATCAAATGATGCCTCCTTAATGTGCGGGACAGCTAATCTTGACCAGGGCATTCTTGGTCTGAGCCCTGGGTCCTACGACACCCACCTCATAAATATTGTAGTTACCGGGGGATTTTTGGTCTGGGCCTTGGGTCCTACGACACCCACCTCATAAATATTGGTCTGGGCCTCGGGGATTTTTGGTGAGGGCATCTCCAACTTTGACCCATTTTAAGATCCAAATTTAAAATTTGGACAAAACTCACAAAAAATCATCTCCAATGTTTGACCCAAATCCTTCCTCATTATGGGTTTTACCCATTTCCTTTCCCAAATTTGAGACAACCCAAGTCTCTCCCCCTTTTTTTCCCCAATATTCCAACGGCTCTTTTCTCTTTTCAACGACTCTTTCATGTCATTCTGAGAGCATGGTGTTGGCTTTCCCAAACTTGAATACTTGCAACTCTCTCTCTCTCTCTCTCTCTCTCTCTCATGGCCGCTGTCGTCCGAAACGAGTTACTATAGACGGAAAAGAATGGAAGATATATGGATCAGAATTCTGTGGGTGGTGATAACTGGTAGACTGTTTGGGTGGTTGGCGGTGGTTATGGAGGTGGGCCGAGTTCTTCTTCTTCTTTTTCTTCATAGCAGTCAGTCACTCTCAACCCCAAATCAAATTTGTTCCCTTCTATTATTTACATTATAATTGCCATTCAATACTTAAAAAATAATATATTTGGGTAAAAAATCATTTTGCCATTAGAGAGAGCCTGATCCAAAATGAGTTTTTACCCAAAATTTGACCCAAATTTGAGTAAAATTTTGGGTCAAGGCTGGAGATGTTCTAAACTACCCTATTTCATGGTCAAGCAAACATGAGAAGCGTTCAAGTAGTAATAGGAAGAGAAGAATAGTTCAATTAAACAGCCATATATATGGAGACAAATCAAACCCTACAAAACTCAACAAAATTACGAGATTTTTTTTTGTTTGTTTTGTTTTGGTAAGGACTAAAATTACGAGTTGTTTCATCGAAACCCAGTCGCAATCTCCCAACCAAAATTCTCTTATCGAGTCTCACAAATGTTAGTTTCAACCAAATGATTGTGTTAACATAATATTAGGAAATACTCCATCCGTCCCAATTTATTTGTCCAATTGTCGAAATACGTGTTTTTCAAAAATATACGTATATCTTACTCTCTCCGTCCCTTTTTAAGTGTCCTGCTTCGTAACTCCAACTTATTAAAAAGACATCATCATTATACCTTTCAAAATGGAATACCCATCATCATCATTATACCTTTCGTAACTCCAACTTTTTCCTCCACTTTCCCTACTTACCCATCATCATTATACTTTTACTCACTTACTTTTCAAAATAGAATCTACTTTTAGGGATAAAATAGACAATTCTTCAACTTTTACCCACTAACTTTACAAAATGGACACTTATTAAGGGACAACCCAAAATGGAATACTGGACTATAAATAAGGGACAGAGGGAGTACATTTTATAATATTTGTTATGATTTTGAAGATTTTGTATAATAAAACTAATTGAGAATTGAACTATCAAACAAGATCCATATTGCATATTAAAAACATTACGAATTAAAAATTATAGCCAATTCTTTGAGAGATCAAACGCTCTCAAAAAGTCAAAAAGGGAACAAACAAACCGGGACGGAGAGAGTATTATACTGCCCAATTTTCTAAGCTTTATTATTTTGTTTCTAGTTTAGGCAGATTATTATGTTTTCTAGTTAGTCTAGGTTTCCTTATTATGCGTATTTTTCTTGTTATGTGTCTTGTAGGCCATATAAAGGCATACTAGGTTATGATTTGAAGACAAACAATAATACATCATTTCTCTTTTCTTGACATGGTAAGATCCGAATGATCGAGAACGGAATGGAATTCCATGCCACCAAGTAAATGAAGGCCTTCCCAATAGGAAAGATAGATATTCCAATTAGAAGGCTTGTGGCCAACGCCTCCCATGGGGACAACCAGGGAATGAATTGATGAAGATTAGTCCTACTCTTGAGTGTTGGATGTATGTTTTTTGTTTTCCTGGTATATATATATGATAAACATGGGTACGTACGTATCCCACTTTGGGAGGCTTAATCCCGTTTAGTTTCCCTAGTAGTTTCCCTAGGAGATATAGCCTAGGATATATCTCCTCAAAAGCCAATTATTACCGATTTCGTTGCACTCACGTCCTAGACAGCCTGTACCAATAAGAAAACATCGAAAACAACGTCCAAATTCATCTTAGTATCGATTGAAAAGGAAAAAAAAAAAAAAAAGTCATCCCAATCGGTCAAAAGTAATGTTCAAACTAGATTATTCTCAAAGTTCATTTAAGCCCAAACAAAGATGGGTTGACCTGATCGAGGCTAAACAAAACAGAAGTCCAAATTTCTATGCGTCGAGCTGAACCCAGACTTAGAAGTCCAGGCTGAGCTAATTAGAAGTCGAAACGCAACCAAAATTCAGAACTGTTATTGTCAAGTAATAGAGGTAGTGGACCTCAATCAGCTCAAGTCCGTCCAACTGAATTGTTAGTAATTTATTTTAATCAATGGGTATTTATGATTTTAACGTGGGGAGATTAATAAGTATTTAATAACATGGAGTTCAAAATATAATTGAGATAAGGACGGAAGTGAAATTACAATTCTGTAGTGGGGTGAATTGTAATTTGTGTGATAAGAAATATAATCCTGATGGGATTAAGATTTCTTATTTACACAAGGAGCCCAAATTTATTTCTCCTTAGGTCCCTACCCTAACCCTATAAGTATACTGCTTCGTTCTCTAGGTCGATGACACGTTTTTTGAGAGATCAGAAAAGTGGATTGTGAGAGAGAACAAACAATCACGTAGGGTTTCCACAAATGGGTACGTGATTCAAGGTATAAGGGAATATGGCAGAAGATCGTAAGGTACGGTCGAGCAATATTCGTGGCATACAGCAAGACGTGCTGTAACAAGTTCAACCAGCATTTGTGACGTTGGAGTTGTAGTAAAATTCTAATTCCGTCTTATAGGGTTTTTGCAATTTTTGTTGTCTAATCTGTACGCGTTATTACTCGGTCTTGGGGATTCAGTTTCCAAATAGTGGTATCAGAGCAGGTTGTAATCACGTGTATGGATTAAACAGGCCATGTTATCCGTAGTTTATAGAGGGTAGAACGTAGAACTGTGCTAACCCTTGTTTTGCAGCGTTCTTACCCAACTACTATGGTCACATGTTTTTAGTTGATTTTGTGTGATTGGATCCCACGATTATTTTTTCGTGGTTATTGTTATTTATTGGATACCACAATTATTTTTTGTGGTTGTAATAATTAACGTACTATGTGTTATTTATTGGGTGCCACGATTATTTTTCGTGGTTGTCAACCCCAATGGAGACATAAGATCGATGTATGTATGGTTCTTCGATTGTAATAACACTTGATGGTTATTTGGAGATCGAAGATGGTAAATACAGAAGATACAAATTGTTTGGCTCGCAACAAATTTTTTTCAGATTCGTAGAATCTGATTGCAAGGCTATTTCGACCCAGTAAACGTTGGAATTAGAAAATTAATTCTTCACGAAAGTTGTAGATAATTGAATTTCGAAGCAACTCAATTTGAATCACTTTAATTGGAGGTTGGATGAGGAAGATATTGCCAAAATACTAAAGGATGTGCAGTTCACACAGGAATATGATAAATCGAATTTTTCGCCTAAGCACGGTTGGATTTTGATTTCCTTTATTGATTCAAACTATCTAAGTTTTCCACACAAAGTATTGCTGAAGAATTTTCAAGTTTGGAATGATTGCTTAAGATTTTTAAGTTTGGAAGGACTTTTTATTGCTTAAGGATTTCAAGTTTGGAAGGATTCCTTGTTGCTCAAGAATTGCATCTTTGACTATAATAGCTGGATTCTTTATCTTGTGTTTCCTTATTATTTGTGTTTCTATATTGTTTGCATATGTGATAATTTACCATATTAGAACAACATGGTAATATTTAACTTTTGACCGAGATCACTTTTTTTGCAAACTCAAAAATTTGATAATCCTCACAAATTTTTTAAATAACTAATGCCTTGTTCTCTTCACAATTCAAAAAGAATTTTTCAAAAAATTCCCTCTAGATTCCATCTACTTTTAACATTTCTCTCTCTATCTCTCTCAACTTATTATCCCTACTATTTTTTAAATTTTTTTTCAAACATCAATCCAAAGAAAGCATAAGTGGGAGAGGAAATTTATTTTGGATAAATCTCATGGTCTCTATTCCTAATCTGTAGATGATATAATTAATTTTGTAATATGTTGGTTTCAGAACCTTCCTGCCTATCGGATAAAATTAATTGTGGTATTATCGGTACAAACTTCCTACATGGATAGTGTAAGGTCACGTTTTTATTTGGCAAATCCCATGACAAAAATACATTGATTTGTATCGCTTATTATTGAGTTGTAGTATTTATTTTCCTTTTAGAGTGTCTGTTTAGGAAGTGGATGGAAATCAAATATTATGTAATTGATAGGTAGGTTTTATTAAGGAAATAGATTGGAAGAAAATCATGGCTTTGATTGATTGTGGGAGTCTTTATGGAAAGAGGACCAACGGAATCGGTGGCTAAAAAATGTGGGAATATGCATCAGATTCGTGGCTCGAGCAACTCCAGTAAAGCTCTCATCGGTGCTTGAACAACTTATCAGATTTCTTCTATCTATTTATATGCAACTCATTTGGGATTTCGAGACTACCGAATATATGAGTGCATCTCCTCTCTTGCTCCAAAACTGAGAAATACCTAAGAGAGATTTTAGTTTGTCTCTTGGAGTAAACATATGATTCGTTGATCATCAGACTTTCAGAATAACTCCATGAGCTCTTTTCAAATTTTGTTCTATTGAGTGATTTGTTCTTCCGGTGGATTCTGGAAGTATATCGGAAGGCTTGAGCGATTCAAGGCAACGGCGGTCAAGCACTGGGTGCGGTGAACGAGTGATTCGGCAATCAACCTTGGTCAACCGAGAGCGATTCTAGGTTGTAAGTATAGGTTTGTTTGTAACCGTACAATGAGTTATAATGCATGATTCCTTCCCATGGTTTTTACCCATTTAAGGGGTTTTCCACGTATATCTTGTGTTCATCGTTTATTATTTTTCGATTCCTATTATTTTGCTTGATTGAATATTTAAATAGCAAAAAAGGAATTTTCAGATAGCTCTAAGATAATTAATGTGTCAGTTATTTCTCCATCTGAAGTGGTTCATAACGGAACAATAGGTCTAACAGTTAGGTAATGGTATACACTTAGTTATAAATAATAATATCCTCTCTAACTGAGTCACTGTTATTATTTATAGGACCGAAGCAATATTGGCTATTTAATTTTCCTTGGCATAGTATAGTGTCTAGATAGTAAAATTAAAAGATTGTACTTATCTACACGAATGATGAAGAGTAGACGACCTTCTCATCGAGGCATACTCTTCACGGTGTGTAAGATTGCCAATATTTTTCTTTTAACATGTGGTTGAGAGAACCAATATTAAAATAAAATTCAAGTTTTTATTGCCTTTCATAATTGTTGTTATGTGATTCTCAAATTAAAAAATGAGTTATTTCAATTCACTTGCAATTATTCTCAAAGCAAATAAACTTACTGGATCTAATTATATTGACTGGAAAAGGAACTTGGATATTATGTTAACTGTTGAAGGGCACAAATTTATTTTGTTTGAGCCTTTGAGGTGTGCCCTCCGAAACCTTATGAGAATGCCACAGAACAAAAAGCAAAATTTTATAAAAATTGGTGAGTATCACCTATGTTGAAGGGACCCCGATTAGGGATCATGTTCTGAAGATGATAGCTTTTCTTAATGAACTAGAGATCCTTGGAGCTGAAATTGATGGAGAAACCTAGATCAATTTCGTTCGTAACTCACTGCAATTTGAGAGTTTTAAGTAGTTTCACATGAACTATTCTATGAACAAAATGCATTTAATTTTGGCGAAACTTCTTAAGGAACTCCATGCAGTTGAGGGTCTTGTGGGTGTAAACAAACCATCTGTATTAGTAGCGGGAAAGGATTCTACTTCTAAGTCGAAAGATAAGAAGAAGCAAAACAAGTCTTAAAAGAAGGTGAATTGTAATTTGTGTGATACGAAATAGAATCCTGGTGGGATTAAGATTTCTTATTTACATAAGGAGTCCAGAATTATTTCTCGTTAGGTCTCTCCTGCACTAACCCTATAAATATTCCGCTTCATTCTCTAGGTCGATGACACGTTTTTTGAGAGATCAGAAAAGTGGATTGTGAGAGAGAACAAACAATCACGTAGAGTTTCCACACACAGGTACGTGATTCAAGGTACAAGGGAATAATCTACGGTCGAGTAATATTCGTGGCATACAGCAAAATGTATTGTAACAAGTTCAGTCAGCGTTCGTGACAGGGGAGTCGTGGTAAAACCCTAATTCCGCCTTATAGGGTTTTTGCAATTTTTGTTGTTTAATCCGTACGGATCATTACTGGATCTTGGGGATTCAGTTCCCAAACATGAAGAACAGGAGCCAGCTGGCAGTTCAGTTTAGGAAATGAAATTTAGATTTAGTAGTGTTTCTTGATATTCATTTCAGTTTCATTCCAACTGAATTTAGTTGTATTTCTGGTATAAGTAGGCTGCGTACAACTCCTGTTATTGAATTGCGGACATATTAAATGAGAATCTAGAATGAATTTCTTCTCTCTCTCTCTAAGAAAGTTCATAGTTATATCTACAAAACAAACAAATCAAGGGCAGAGTTTTCCAATATCAGATTTTTAGAATTTTACATGGCCATTCAGAAAGAATAGACTGTTTGGTCACCAAATTTTGCCAAAACGGTGTTTTTGTTACCGGTTAAGAACAAAAATTTTATCGGATATATTAAATCTTTGTCACCAAAAATTTATGCACAAATCGAAATAGAGTCATTCCTCTTCTCAATATATGTGGTTAAGAACCAAAATTTTGTGGTTCAAAACTTCTTGTTGAATCAAAGTTGATTATGTCCTCAAAAAACAAAAGGACGTATATGTCACAGTTACAGTACAACTCGTTCAAAGACTTTACGAATTCCTTATTTGGTACGGAATAAGTGGGACCTAATCCTAGATGTACTATTCTTTTCTCGTGAAAGTGAACATGAACTATTGTGTATATATGATATACTCCCTCCGTCCCATTTTCTTTTTTCTTTTTTGACATTCGTGTCAGTTTTTAATTGCATAAGACAACAGCACCAGATTCTGTATATCTTACTTTTTTAGGTAAAGTAGAGAACCAAGTGTTAGCCTAGGGATCAACTTCAGTATTATACATTTACCAAAAAACTTAGACACTTTCAGCGAGCCACTGTTGTGAAGGTAAAGAATAAAGAATTATTTCTTTAGCCTCTTGCAGTACTAAAAGATTGACAACGAAAACAATAACTTAAAACTAAAAGATGCAAGCATGGATGATCTAGTAAACAAGTGACACGAGATTATAAAAACTCAAGGAATCTATCTCCAACTATTCTTAGGACTTTGCTCCTACTATAATCAGACTCTTCGAAAGTGGAAGGTGGGATTGAGTATGCAAAAGTTAATAGAGGTGTGCATAACTTGTTCCGGACTCCCTAAGTTATAAAATAGCACAATTCTTTTTCATTATTGAACCTATACTTAAATCAGATTGGACACTTAATTTTGGTTAGCTCGTTAATATATATAGGTTACAAATTACAATCACATAGTCATAATAAAGCTATTTCGGTGGGAATTCTGTAGGAAGCTTCTCCCACGGCTATAAAAGGACCCTAAGCTTTAGGTTTCCACACAACTCATAAATTAACTATTTTCTCTTTGAAGTCTTCTTACAGCCTTTCCATTCTCCAAAAACAAAAATCCAATCCTTATAAATAGACTAGAAAATTTCAAAAAAAATCCATTGCTTTAATCCACTTTCCATATTCCAAAACATACTGAAAAACCCTTTCTTTGTAATCCAGGTCGTCGAAGCATTAGTCGAGGAAAGTTCTTTTACGGCGGAATCGTGCTTATCCGCCAAGTTTGTACTTTGAAGGAAATATCCGGGGTTGATCAAAGAAGTTAAATCCTTCGTCTAATTTACAATGTTCGGTAATATTTCTCTTCTTTAAATGCCTTATGCACTTTTAATTTTTATCTCTTATTTACTTATTTCCCGTTCCATTTGTTTAATTAAATCATCTTCAGAATTTCAAAATCTCATATTCTTGAAATGGTTCAAATCTCCTCTTAAGTGAAGAAAGAGCTTAATTTATGATCAGAAGGAAGCAATTTAGGGTATCTCCGGCGTCACAATCAAAACATGCATGCCATATCATTTTTTGGTCATCCATCATAGGGGTTGTTAATATTAACAATGCGAAGTCTCACAATGGTGCATAACCAAAAATTCATTTTTATTAGAGAGAAATAAAGAGAGATGCAAGTAAATGTAAGTGCGTGGGTGCATTGATATTGATGGGAGAAGAGAGAAAGAAAAAGAATTAAAGGAAATAAAGAGAGTGTGGTTTTCATAAAATTTGATTATCTGAAGAGAAAAAGTTTCTAGTTTTAGTTATTCAAAGGGCAAAATTTGATTATTAGTTAAGGAGTTTGCTAAGTTTTGTTATGTCATTGTGAGTATTTTTTTTAAAAACATTGCTAATTTTAGAAATATTTTATATTGATTATGCTATTGTGGATACTCTTACTGATAAAGCTATTCATGTCATATCGGTCAAACTGTTTCTTCTTATAACTAATTCTATTTTCTAAGAGGCCTTTAGTTCAATAGCGTCCGTGGTTCAATTTCTCTAAGGTGTTAATCTAACTATTCTAACAATGCTGACTTTAGTTGAGTAAAAAATAAAAATCATTTCAATTACATCTTTAAAGCCATTTTTTGGCCTTTGCTTTGGGCTTCCATCTAAATTTGGCCCTAAGTTAATTTTATTAGAAATTTTACTACTAATTTTATGCATATACGTACTATAAGGGCATCAACTATTTGGGAACCTCACAAATTAGAGAAAATTTGAAGCTCGATGCGGCCGCATCTTAGGTCTATGCCTAAAGCGAGCCCTAAGTACTATGTACCAACTACCGCATCATATTCTACCACCCGTCACTTGTAAGTACTCATATTCTAGAAGTTCGCGTTGAAATATCACATAGGACTGGTCGGGGAGCGTTGAATATAATAATAATCAACCATTAATGCGTCATGTGCTTACATCAGTTACATGAGGCATTGATTCGTAATCGTATTGAAATAGCTTACGAACCCACCTCCGCTTATAAGGCCCCGATGTGACACATTTGCCTTGGTTTGGCAACACAATTCACACCTAGATGAGTTTTGGCCAAGTCACTGTTGGGAGTATTATATATGGAAACCCGATCGGGTTTCGTGGTGTCCATATTTTATTTCCTGGATGAGGCCCAAATAATACTCCCTTCCAGCCTCCATTATAGCTACAAAATAACTTTATCCTTTCATTTTATTCTTCATCTAAACAAAGTACCAGTATTATTATTATTATTATGCTTATCCAAAAAATAAAAAAGTTACCAGTATTATTTTATCACTTTTTTTAAAAACCTCATGTAGACCAACTAATTTTTTATTTACCTTCCTTAGAAATCACATCAATAATATCGAGTAACATCTAAAACTCATCCTGAGTCCAATAATCGGGTCCCCAGTGTAATGGCGGAGGAGCCTGTCATGGCCATGTGACTATGCGGGGCGCTGAAAAGTCTCCCTATCCTCGTCCTCGGAAAAACTATTCGGTGCTCCAGATGCAAATTTTGAACAATCACTACGATAAACCAGCTGTATGGAATCAATTTCTTGAACAATCTAGTAGAAGGAGAAGGGGTGAGCATGGGTCGGGGCGGATTGGGTTAGGTCCCGATCCACCACCCGACCACTCGGATTGACAATTTTTGGAACCGAAACCGAACCATGTAACTGAAAGAATTGTTCGGGAAACCAATTCTTTTCATTGGGGCTGGTTGGTGGGGTTGGCCAATAAAGACAGAAGTCGCACAACGAAATACAGATCAGAGGAGATTGAGGAGTAAAGCTAAGAAAATGAAGAAAATTTACCGATTTGCAAATTGGTGGAGTCATGGACGCTGGGTGCATTTTTTTTTTTTTTTTAACAAATATCACAATTGTTGGTAAAGGCGAAAATAGTGGAATATGAGAAATGACATGGTTATTTAATTTGGGGTTAATGTGATAGATTCATTGGTAGAGGATTGCAAGTGTTAAATGTAATGGTATATGTTGATATGTGTGTGCGGGTGGGGAGTAGGGAATAATTTTTCCCCTCCCATATGTTTCTTTCTCCCCCGCCACACGCACAAACCACACCACACCACACCTTTTTTTTTTCCTCACTTTTCCACCTCCGAAAACTCTCCCTCACCATCTCTCCTCGATTTCATCTGCTCGGGGCGTGATTTCGGACAAAATCCAAGAATTAAAGTTGTTCTACGGAACGAGGGCTTTCAATCCATCAAAGAAAAATTACGATCGGATCACGTGGGAGCTCAGTGGACTTGGTCAAAGGGTCGGGTTTTGCTCAAAACCCATGAGGTATGGATTTCTTACTTTTGTTATGCGTTTATATGGTGTTTATGTAGCTAGATCATGCCTTACTTTGTTGTTTGAGGTTGTTCTTTTCATTTTCGAAATTCTGCAGGTCAATGTTTATAGGGCTTTTTCGTTATCTTAAACTTAGAATTGAATTTTGGTTCCTTCATATGAAATAGAGTAGACTTAGAGCCTGTTCTAATGCCGCTGGAATCACCCTAAACCGTTGAGAGTTGAATTAATGGTGGATTTTAGAAATCAGGTCACGAATCTGTCACGTTGTTGTTCGACAGATTCGTATTGCTTCATTAAATGCCTGTTTAGCGATATTTTGAGTGTGAATCTGACTAGGGTTCCTTCGTATCTTTTGTACTTCGTTCAATCGCGCAACTATCGGGACCGGAATTACTCAAAAATATTAAGGACTCCATTTATAGTGATTTTTAGAAGATTGAACTGAAAATCTGGAAATCTGGGCAGCATACAGAGCTGCGTTTTTCATCGTTTGTTATGGTTAAATGACCCTATTGGTTATGGGTCCTTATGGGTTTTAAAGATTGGTAAGTTGGTGTTATTTGGACGTTGAAATCATTGAAAAATATTAAGTATGCAATTTTTAATGAATATTCGAACACGGACTGCTTTGTTGGAAATCAGGATTTGCTTATGCGTCAATTTTAGATGATTACGGTACCCGTTTGTTGTCTAGGTATTCGGGGTGATTATGTGGGCATTGTGGCATGTTGTGATGAATGTTATGAACTTGTTACGTGTTGAGTATGATGTTATTAAGTAATGTGAGGGGTAAAACAAAATTGAGATGATAGAACGAACACGAAGAAAGCCACGGATCCACCGTAAAGTGTGATGCCGGAAATGGGACGCACAGGGTCCTAAATGCCCAGGGTCCTAAATGCCCGGAATTGAATGAAAGAATTTTGGTGGACGCACGGGGTCCCAAATGCCCGGAATTGAATGAAAAAGGAAAATGGCTAATACTTGAGAAATACAAGACAATTCGATCGATTATGTTCAAAAAGAAAATCCAATGATATGTTCGTGTTGTTCTACTGATAGATATACTCATTATCATTAGTATCTTGGGGTTCGTTGTATATATATAATATAATGTTGCTCACATATTACTGTTGGTGCATATCATCACATATACGTATAGATTGAGGCAGAATCAAGTAATTGCATAGCGATGGACAAATGACGGTTGAGGACAAGTTGTGGTCTAATTAGAATAATTCGAGTCAATTTTTGCTTCTAGTTTGACGTGTGTGCTATTGGGGTTATCTTGTGCTATTGGGGTTATCTTTATGAAATCATGATTCCCTGGTTGTAGTATGCTCGTTCGTGGTGGAATACCCATATTTCTTTGTGGTATCTCGTTGTATTCACTCACTCTAGATGCATGATTTATCGCATTTTCATATAGCTTATGTATAGATTTCTCCACTGGGCTAGTGTAGCTCACCTTATAATTTTCAGGTACAATTCAAGGAAGTTGGCATGGCGTACATATCATGCTTGTTGATCATGTCTTTCAAAGGTATAAAAGAGGCAATTATTTGCATTTGAATCGAAGAAATATTTTGAAAAGACTTTTGTTACAACTGTAATATTATTTTCTTCAGGCATAACGATAACTTGGGGCCATTGAGCCAAAAATGTAATATTTGAATCTTATTTGAGAATAGGGGAAAAGAAGATCTTTTTGGTATTAATTGTATTATTGAGAGGACCTTATTTATCAAAAGGGTATACAATATTTATGTTGAAAATCAAGGACGTGAGAACTTGTTATCAGTGCGTTAGGTCAGAATACCTCGAGACCGTGGCGAGACTTATTAGTCTCATGGGGTTCAAAACTTACTGTATAATTTTTTTTCAAAAAAAAAGAGAGTTTTTACATGACGGACGTGTGTACATCGAAGTGGCATTGCATTTATTTTTGTAGGGAACATTGAAGTGTTGATGGCCTGTGTTAAAAAAAAAAAAAAAGGGAAAGTTTGACTTCGTTGTATTGGTTGTGTTGAGATCTGTGGCTGTTGTAGTTGTTTTTGTTTGCAGTCTTATTTATGAGATTTTGGGCGGTTAGATGTCTTTTGACAAGATGATAGATGGAAAGAATTTGGAAACCGTGATGGTTATAGTAATCGTGAGTTACGACAATGTTGATGTGTGAAAGAAGACGTCTTTTAGTATATGATAAGAGAGATAGAATATTAATGCAACTTAGGAGATAAGTGCTAGATACGTAATTTTATTTGAATCGTACAGATTATGTACTAGATTTTATAGGCGTTTGGTTAATTCCATGTGATTGGAGCTGTATTGAGTATATGTATAAGGAGAGTAATGCATGAGTTGGGAATTGAGTAAGCGAGTGTCATGATGTGCTTAAAATGGTAATGACCTATTGTGGTGATGATTGAGGTTGATTGATACAGGTTAATGAGGCAATGATAGTGATTAAAGGTAGGGCAAGTCGAGCCCACATGGGGAGGTATTCGTATTTAAGGATGATATAGGAAAAGAGGGTTATGGGTAGGCTGTCGGGATACTGTATGTGTCTTCTGGACACCCAGAGGACTACCGGTGAGATCCAGTTGGAAAAGCGCTTGATCACCGCTCTTTCTAGATGGAAGTCTCCGAAAGTCAATTGGACACTAGGATTGTGTATAAGGGGCTAGATCTCTAGGCTTGAGATAGATGACTGTATATAAGAATTTTGTAAAAGAAAAAAGAAGAGAAGAGTTATAGTGTTGTAGTCGTCATTGCTGAGTTGAATGTCATGATGGTGTCGTTATGATAGATTGATAGGAAATAGTGAAGACATCGCTTGGTGAGAGGGACAACAAGACTTGGGGTGAACTATATCAATGTGACTTTAGTCTAGTGATTGATGTAAGTGTGGTGAGAAACTTGTTTTGAAGTGAGGGCAATACAAATGTGAACTATTAAGGTTGATAATGAAGTAGAGTATAGTTGGTGTCACAGATGGAAATGGTGAAAATTTGGAGTGATAGGCATGCGGGAAGATGTGACATTGTGAGTCGAAGGATTTGGGCATAAAGATTTTGTGTGATGTGTATTCGGCGATGTAGACTAGACTGATGATAGTCGATGATATGTTTGTTCGAGAGAGATTAATGGATAATAGTAATAGCGATAGCAGCGATGGTGATGGGAATTGTGTGGTTGTTATCATTGAGGTTAAGTGCAACTTGAGGAATATTGATGTCGGTATGACTACTTAGTGGAGAGAAAGAAGTTTGTGAGCTGTTAAATTTGGGGTGAGTGGGACCGTTAGAAGTTATCTGTGCGAGTGAACTTGATTCTTGAGTGATGAGGTTGTATAAGTCTTAGAATATAACTAAGAGTATGGACATGTGGTTTGAAACCCGTGAGTCTTGTGAGCATTTAGGGGGAAGTCTATCAATTCATTTGTGTTAGTGTCTAAATTTTAGTATAGAGATAATCAATAATATTAGATGTTCGGTGGTGCACCTATTGCACACATTGTGTGAGTGTTTGAGTGACGAGATGCTGTTAAGTTGTAATGTTGTCGAAATAGAGGAATATTTGATGATACGTGTATTTGATATGTGATTTAAGATTGTGACCATAAGAAATTCGTGACTTGATTAGACTAAATGAATGAGAGTATTTTTGATTGATATGAATGTGATTATTGTTGGGCTTCCTAGAGCCATAATTATGAAGTGATGGATATATTGTGAGTACATGGATATTTGGTGAGTCCGTTGGATATTGAGTGAATCTGTTAATGCATGGGTATGTTTGATGCTATGTAAGCTGTTAAATTGTACCATTGGTTTGTTGATATAGTTCATATGTGAAATGTGCTGTTTAGCTTTAACCTACATGTTTGATTTGTTATGTAATCTCACTGCGTGACATTTGCTTTTAGTGTACAATGTAGAATAAACGGTGTTGCGTATGTGGGTGTTTGCTACAAGGAGTTATTGTTGTAGTTGTAATCTGGTGTATGTCTATCTGGAGTAGCAACAGTGATATATGAAGAACTGGGTTTAAGGAAAATAATGGATTGGTAGTTTACCAGAATGGTTTTAATGTTGTGTTGTGAAGAGTTACGTAGAAATGACACGTTACAATAGAACTGAGTTTGGGTTTCCGAAAATAGAAACCTGTAGTGATTCAGAGCGGGCTAGGGAATGTGAAGTAGTGTTGGGCTCTTAGTTGTGTTTGAATCTTTGATAGACAAAAAAAATATATAGTTGAGGTTTAGCCAGACTTGGCAAAAGAGTTATCTGAGTAACTAGAGGTGTGAGTTGGAGATTGTAGCTAGTGGTTTGGTTTTGTGTGTATTTAGTGGTGTTGTCAATTATTAGCAAAATCAATAAAATTGAATCAATTGTGAGGAGAGGGTAAGGGTCATTGTGCGTTCTAGACGTTGGACTTTGAGTTTCGTGGTTTTATTACGGTAGAGATTACCTGGGTTCTCTAGTTGAATTCATTGGTTGACGTTAAAAAAAAAAAGATGAGAATTGGAATATTAGAATTGGAGTTTTATAAGCAATTCATGCCTTGTTTGGATTGCAATTTGAAAAGTGTTTTAAAAAATAGTAGGGGTAATAAGTGGAGAGAGATAGAGAGAGAAATGTTAGAAATAGGTGGAATTTAGGGGGAATTTTTTGAAAAATTCTTTTCAAAATGCAAAGAGAACAAGGCATCAATATTTTCTTCTAGGACGTTTGAAAGATATTTAGTCGAATGAGATGCAAAGAATGAGAATGTTGGATTCCTGAGTTTGGAGAACGTGGGGTTGTTGTTTGTTAGATCTCGGTGTGATTGTCATGTAGATATGTGGGGCAAAGGATTTTTGTACAAAGGTTAGGACTTGAGAATTTGATAAAGATGATAGAGGTGTGTAACTGAGTGTCGGGTGGTAGGACCATACCACTAGTGAGGGTTTTGAGGAGCAATCTGAATATAAAAAAAAAATCTACCTAGGGAAGGGAGGATGAGGCCTTAGTTATGGAATTGTGTTTATAAGGATTGGTGTTGCAATTGATGACTCGGTTGGAATTGCTTTAGCAAATTTTGAGGACAAAATTTCTTTAAGGAGAGGAGAGTGTAGAGACCTGTAATTATTATTTTTTTTTGAAGAAATATCACAATTATTGGTGAAGGCGAAAATAGTGGAATATGAGAAATGACGTGGTTATTTAATTTGGGGTTAATGCAATAGATTCATCGGTAGAGGGTTGCAAGTGTTAAAATGTATTGGCATATGTTGATATGCGCGTGCGGGTGGGGAGTAGGGAATAATTTTTCCCCTCCCACATGTTTCTTTCTCCCACGCCACACACACACACCCACCACACCACACCTTTTTTCTCTCCCTTTTCCACCTCCAAAAACTCTCCCTCACCTTCTCTCCTCGATTTCATCTATTTGGGGCGTGATTCTGGACAAAGTCCAAGAATTAAAGTTGTTCTACTGAGCGAGGACTTTCAATCCATCCAAGAAAAATACGATCGGATCACGTGGGAGCTCAGTTGACTTGGTCAAAGGGTCGGGTTTTGCTCAAAACCCATGAGGTATGAGTTTATACGGTGTTTATGCAGCTAGATCGTGCCTTGCTTTGTTGTTTGAGGTTGTTCTTTTCATTTTCGAAATTCTGCAGAACAGGTCACTGTTTATGGGGCTTTTTTGTCATCTTAAACTTGGGATTGAATTTTGGTTCCTTCATATAAAATAGAGTAGACTTAGAGCCCATTCTAATGCCGCTGGAATCACCCTAAACCGTTGAGAATTGAATTAATGGTGGATTTTAGAAATCAGGTCATGAATTTGTCCCGTTGTTCGACAGATTCATATTGCTTCAGTAAATGCCTATTTAGCCATATTTTGATTGTGAATCTGACTAGGGTTCCTTCATATCTTTTGTACTTCATTCAATCGCACAACTATCAAGACTAGAATTACTCAAAAATATTAAGGACTTGATTTATAGTGATTTTTAGAAGATTGAACTGAAATCTGGAAATCTGGGCAGCGTACAGAGCTGCTTTTTTCATTGTTTGTTATGGTTAAACGACCCTATTGGTTATGGGTCTTTATGGGTTTTAAAGATTGGTAAGTTTGTGATATTTTGACGTTGAAATCATTGAAAAATATTAAGTATGCAATTTTTAATGAATATTCAAACACAGACTGCTTTGTTGGAAATAAGGATTTGCTAATGTGTCGATTTTAGATGATTACGGTGCCCGTTCGTTGTCTAGGTATTTGGGGTGATTATGTTGGCATTGTGGCATGTTGTGGTGAATGTTATGAACTTGTTACGTGTTGAGTATGATGTTATTACGTAATGTGAGGGGTAAAACAAAATTGAGACGATAGAACGAACATGAAGAAAGCCACGGATCCACCGTAAAGTGATGCCGGAAATGGGACGCATGGGGTCCTAAATGCCCGGAATTGAATGAAAGGATTTTGGGGGACGCACGGGGTCCCAAATGCCCGGAATTGATTGAAAAGATTTTGGTGGACACACGGGGTCCTGAATGCCCGGAATTGAATGAAAAAAGAAAATGGCTAATATTTAAGAAATACAAGACAAATCGATTATGTTCAACAAGAAAATCCAATGATATGTTTGTGTTGTTCTGCTGATAGATATACTAATTGTCATTTGCATCTTGGGGTCCGTTGTATATATATAATGTTGCTCACATATTACTGTTAGTACGTGATCATCACATATACGCAGGGCCGGCCCTGAGGTGAAGCCCGAGGTGCGGCCGCTTGGCCTCCAAAATTCGACCAAAAATTGGGCCTCATTTTTCACATAATACATTGATATATTATATATAATTTCTTCCGAGTTATAGCGCAAGCAGAGTTCTGGCAGTGATGGTTGATGCATTGTGCTTAAACTGTGAGATCTGCGGTTCGAATTCTAGGAGAGGCCTCATCTGGCTATACTTTTTTCCCCCAGACATGGCTTATACTATTATTATATACTCCGTATATACTAATATTAGTTGTTGTAAATGTTACTCAAGACTAAGATTTAAAACATTTTGCACACGATAAATGTTTCGATAAGTTTTCTTTTTTAATTTTATTTGGTCTTTTTTTTACTTTTAATGTCTATTTCACAAAGAAAACACTTTTGATAAATAAAAAAAAAGGGTTTAAAATAATAAATTCCATCATTATTAAAATAATATTTGTTCAATTAAAGTTAATAAATAATTAGTTAGAGAAAACATAGTGTATGAGAGGTACGTTTGAATCATTTTTTTCGTAATGGAAAAAAAAATTAAAAATTTTATTTTAGTTAAATTACGAAGCTAAAATAGTATGTTTAATTTTTTTACCTTATATTAGACACTTACATTGATTTTTTTTTTTTTTGTTAAAAAATATAAGGCCTCATATTTAGAATTCGCTTTAGGCCACCAAAATATCAGGGCCGGCCCTGCATATACGTATAGATTGAGGCAGAATCAAGTAATTGCATAGCAATGGACAAATGACGGTTGAGGACAAGTTGTGGTCTAATTAGAAAATTCGAGTTGGTTTTTACTTCTAGTTTGACGTGTGTGCTATTGGGGTTATCTTTATGAAATCATGATTTCCTGGTTGTAGTATGCTCGTTCGTGGTGGAAGACCTATGTTTCTTTGTGGTATCTCGTCGTATTCACTCACTCTAGGTGTATGATTCATCGCATTTTCGTATAGCTTGTGTATAGATTTCTCTATTGAGCTAGTGTAGCTCATCCTATTATTTTTAGGTACGATTCAAGGAAGTTGGCATGACGTACATATCGTGCTTGTTGATCATGTCTTTCAAAGGTATGAAAGAGGCGATTATTTGCATTTGAATCGAAGAAATATTTTGAAAAGACTTTTGTTACAACTGTAATATTATTTTCTTCGGATGTTGGCATAACGATTACTTGGGGACATTGAGCCTAAAATTTGATATTTGAATCTTATTTGAGAACAGGGGAAAGGAAGAACTTTTTGGTATCAATTGTATTATTGAGAGGACCTTATTTATCAAAAGAGTATTCATTATTCATGTTGAAAATCGAGGGCGTGACACTGGGAATTTGGACGCCGGACGGTGTTCGTCTGTGCAAGAGACTGAGGGAGACGGTGGACTGGACGGCTCACGGCAGCAGCATCAAATCTGGAGTGGAGGAGCGTGGGGGTGTACTGAGACTTGTGGGCTAGCTTAGGCGTTTTTCGTTTGGGAAAGTGAAAATGGGAGACCGACAGTGACAAGGGTTTAGGATTATAATGTATACATGTATATATGTATTATAATGTAGTGTATATGTATGTATGTATGTATGTGTATATATATATATATATATATATATATATATATATATACTATATGGTCGGGTCGGGTTCGACGGGTTACCTAGGCGCCGACCTGCATCCCGAACCGAAAATCAAAAATTCTGCACATCTCAAACCGTAACCGACGGAATCACTGGTTCGGAGCCGTTCGAGACCCCTCGGGTCGGGTCAGACCCGTGAACCCGCGGGTAATTTGCACACCCCTAGGAGGCTTAATAAATCAAAGCCGGGCCCAAATAAATTGGCCTATAGGAGCTTGCAGAACATGAAGTTTTGAATCTAAGACTCTAGACCATGGATAACAAATATGACGTGGCATGCCAAGTGAAAGCATTGGGATGTGAAACAAGTTCAATCAAAATGTCAAATGTTTGATGTATTATGTCAAATTTGACATTGATGTCAAAATTTATCTTTGATTACTTTATTCTCTAAAACTTCCTGAAATAATAAATTTGACATTTTGGTTAAAGTCAGCATCTTGAAGATGCCAAATTCAACATGTCAAATTGTCACAAAACCTTCAAAAAATATTGGCATCCTCAAATTTGAAGCTAAGGTTGGAGATGCTCTGAAGTCTTAGATACAAAACTTATCTTGTTCTATCAGCTTCTATAGGGCTAATTTATTCGGGCCCGGCTCTGATTAATTAAGTCGCCTCCTCCTGGATAGCTGGATAGGACTCCCAAAATTAATTGGCGCGTGGAATATATTGATCAAAACAGCCTTAGAATAATTGAGATATCCAAAAAAAGAGAAGAAAAAACTCTGCAAAAATAATCGGAACTGAATTTTGTTTCTCATTTTTTGTTTAGGCCATAATGGAGGATTTGGTCCAGACTGCTAGACTCTACTACAATAAAAGCTCACCAGGCATCAAAGAAGCAGCACACAAATTTTTCAATTCGCTTGACAACGACAATGACGGGAAGGTGAGTCTCCATGAATTTCTAGGGTTTATGCAGCAGGAAGGCCACACAAAAATGAGCAATCGCCATTTCTTCGAAGAACTGGACAAAGACGGGAGTGGAACCCTAGAATTCATGGAAGTTATGGCTCTTTACTACGTAATCAAAAGTGGGAGGCCATTTTGTAGTGGGTGCGATGAGTTTATTCTGGGAATGTATTTTACTTGCTCAAAATGCTTCGAAAATGGCGACAACTCGTTTTGCGTTTGTCCAAAGTGTTTCGACGATGATCATTTTGTTCATGAGCATGACCAGTTCTTGGATAACTATGCTTTGTTGGAAGCCAAGAGATTGGAAGGGATTGCTAATCATTCGAACCATCACAAGGTAATTGAAGCAAGGAATTAAAGGTTAATTATTCAATAGTACTGTCCCATCGAGTATCCTGTGGCAATGTTCACATGTTACTACCAGCAAATCACGTAACGAACATTTGTAGGCGAGAATTTATGATGAAAGTAGAAGCATGGGCAGAGCCAGAATTTATGAAAACTTATGGGCAATGGGATCAACAAACTGCTTGTAATCGGAGTCCGTGACACGTATGATCGAGTTTGATATAGATAAGAGAAATGCTAGAGACACATCAATGTGTTACACCTCATAATTTTGATGGGTTCTTAAGAGAAATTTCAGATATTTTATGTGGTTAAATATGTCAAAAATCAAAACTCCCTCCGTCCTATTTTCATTGTAAATTATTCTGTTCGTCTCTTTTGTCTATATCTTTTAGTTTGAATCTTGAAAAATATGCAATATGGATCTTATTTAATAGATCTCGATAAGTTTATATAATATAAAGTTTTGAAAATTATAAAAAATATTATAGATTAAAAGATATAAATAATAAAAAAATGACACGCAATTTAAAAATGAATAATAAAAATGGGACGGAGGGGATAAAATCTATGGACATTTTAAGCAATTTTTCAATTTAGTAGGGTCAAAGACTCAAGTGGCCCACTTTAGAGTACCTACTCCCTGTTCCCTTCCGTGAAAGAAAATGGGTGATTCCAGGGGCGGCTCTGGACTCAAAAAATACACTAAAAATTTGGTAGTATATATTTTTTTCAAATACTAAAATCATGGTGATTCACATTTTGCATGCTATGGTTTTTCATCTATCGGGGGTACCACAAATATAGATATAGTAGTAGTACTTCTGGACTACCCAAATAACTTTCCAGAAATTAAAACACATATCTAATGCTCCATTTAGAAAGTTGAAATTTATTTATTTTCGTATTGTCTTCTTATTTTTCTAATGGTTTTCTCATTATTGGAGCCAAGTAATGAATTTGTAGATCTATTAAATTTTGTATTTCATTATGTCAATGTATCTGTGTATTGTTCAGGGTTGTTGGCGTTCATAGTGGTTGTTTGATTGCTGTAAATGGATAAAAACGAATGGTGCTTGTGATAGCACACAAAATGTAACGGCTACTCGTGCCTCTTGACCGGATACCCTTGCATGTCGTTGGAACCCTAAATTTACAAAACAGACAAGGGGTGAGCGCACCTTTGCCTCTCGTGGCAAAGGCCCTCCGATGCCTAAGTTAGTATCACTTACTAATGAAAACCCTAATTATCAGTAGGAAAGTAGAATGAATGCAATGTATCACGTACCTTTTGTCTTTAGGCTAACCTCATTGATATAGATGTACGTATGCTTGCTGCTTAAGCCTCCTTGTTGCCCTAAGTTTCCTATCCCTTATAGGAAATTTAGCTCTCCAGGGATCCCTCTTTCTCAATAAGCCAAGATCCTGTTCACACAGGGATTCCTCTTTATATGGGATTCACCTATTCACGCAGGGATTCCTCTTTATATGGGATTCGCTTCATACTAGGACTCTTTCCTTGCTTATCAGGAAAGAATATTCGGTTTCTTTACTTGTAAGATCTTATTCTCTTCTAGAATACTCTTACCACTTTATCACTTAAGGCTGTCTTTGAACAAACTGCTCGCTCTAATGACCTTTTATGTCATTTGTCGTCGTGCTGACCGCCGTCCTCATCAGCGGTACAACCTAGTTTATCTACCACGTGGTCCCACGTATCACATGTTCGGGCACCTACTAAGTCTGTTCGGGAATACCTCCCTACAATTGCTCCCGAGCTTTGCCCACTGTCACTGTTCGGGTACTGCGAGTAAAGCTTCAAATGAACTTTGAGCCTAACTCTTTGGCTCTCGTGCAGTCATGATGTCTGTATTCATTAATACTTTTGGCGTCTCTATCATCATGCGTTCTCAAGGGAAAATATCCACATGGTGCGTCTCGTACACTTTGTATTTAATTCGAATTGACGTCCTAGCTAAACGGCGTTAGAACGGCGTTTTTGCTTATTCCTCTTTCCTTAGCATCTCTCGTAACGGCATGAGGGGTGTTGCTTTGCTTACATCCCCCATTTATACCCCCAAGGGTTCATTAGGGTTTTCATCTCCCCCTTTTCAAATCCTCTTGCGCTCTCTCATCGAACCTAGGTGAGCTTCTCTTGCTACTGCTGCATCAACTTCATAAGCATCTTATTCTCTCTATTCTTTTCATTTCTTTCTGAGATCTCGGTCTCAGATTTGCCCACCTAGGGTTTCGATCACATCCTCTTTCCGATTTCATTCCGTCTTGCTACTGTTTCGTCTCCCATGGCCAATGAGGATGAAGAAGCCCTTAAGCCTGAAAAATTTAGGAAATTCTGTGAAACCCCTGAAGCCATGGCAGCATTCAGGTCCGAATATGGTATACTTGACAATGTAGGGCTCGAACTCGCCCCCTTAGGTGCTGACAGGGAGATTGGCTCGTGGGATAGAATGCTTATCCCTATTGTTGCCATTGTAGAGGGCGGGTTCGTTTCCCCCTTCATCCACTGCTTCGCCATGTCTTAAATTGGTACCGACTTACACCCATGCAAGTTTCCACTGACGTTTGTAGGCTGGTAATGTGGGTCATAGCTTTGAATGTAATTTTGGGAACTCAATTAGGAATTTGGGATATTCATTGGTGGTATAGCATCGTGCTAAACCTTGAATACAACACTTATTACTTCAAGGTTAGGACAACAGATAAGCGTTTCGTGCTAAACCTATCAGATTCTGCTCATGGTCATGAAATTGACTTCCTCTACGTCACCGGAGGCTTCGAGTCATTGGGGAAGACGGCCAAGTGATGGGCTTTCATTGCCCTCACATATGAGGTTACCCACGTATGCTCCTAATTTACTCATATACATTTTTTTTCTGCTTTCTGTTCCTTACAGCTTTGTTTCTAATTCGCGTTGTTTTCTTATATGCCGCAACCAACGCTAACAAAAGGCCTCAAAAGGAACCTAGCTACGTCCGATCAGCCGATATCACGAAGGTTCTCTCGAACACAGGAGAGCCGGGCACTACAACAGCCGGCCGGGGTCGTAACGTCGATGTTTTGTTGCGTTATAATCTCGCCTACAAAGGCTTTATTGATAGGAGACTCAGTAACCCAAGGACTAGTACTGCTTCAACATCAACTGCTCCCCAGTCAAGAAGTCTGAAATCCCGTGTTGGAGTGACGATAGCTGGGCAACCATGTGAAGTACCTATTTCCGGAGGCATTCCACTTCCTCGCTTGATTGTGAAAAGGGCTCCTTAACGACAAGCCGAACAGTCGCTCCTTGATCGTGATATTAGCCAATCATCTTCATTAGGGTATTCTCCTTCTCCCCCAAGTTCAGGTACAATGTCTCGACAACCACTGAACCTGAGTTCCCTCCTCACCGTCTCTACTCGGGGACATGGAGCTATGGGCTCGATAGCGTCTACCGGGCATGCCCCTCCGCCACCTCGTCGTACCAAAGGGTGGTCCATCCGGACTAATTCTGTGGGCAATGCGATTTGCCCCGATCTTTCCCTCCTCCGGGGAAGGGATTCCGTTCCCCACCCTTTTGAGAAAGGAGAGATGCTGCCGGTTCGCGGGAGCGCTTTTAGCTGGACGACAAGCGCTCGCGAAAATACAGAGTCGCCACTTGGGTTTGAAGGTCCGACACCCAAGGAACCGTATTTTGAAGCACTTGCCGCGCTGTTTGATTTGAAAAAGTTAAGGAACCAGTCCGTCATAACCATATCTGGGTTCGGGAGCCAGGTTACGAGAGGGGAAGGGTTTTATGGCACCCCTCTCGCCCAATCCGGAGATCGGTCTCTACTGAGGCATTTGCAAAAACGTTGTTTGTTTGTGATTCTGTTTGATTAATCATTTTTTAGCCAATTAGGGCGGGGAAACAGTTTAATGGGGATTAAAGCTGTAACAACTCACAAGATGTGATAGATGATAGCATGGATGAAAAGAACAAATGAGATAATACTGAACACTGATTTCAGGATGCCAAAACAGTGCAGGGTATGAGTTTATCACAAACAGCGACCAACTTGCATGCACAGAATGGAAACATGCAAGTCACACCATCGCGCGACATACTCATACCCTCGCGCGAGTATCAACATCCCTTCTACAGGTTTAATTTTATCTCCTTCTGGGCTCTGGAAGGACTAGTGTACACCCAGGTCAAACCAAGCAGTTCATATGTGCTGGAAGTAAATAATTATTACAATATGACTGAATAGGAATAAAACGCAACCCTTAAACAGTGAGGGTGATAAAAACAGAGACCAAAGGCCTAGCTGCCCATGCAAGGGCAATCACTGGAAATGACTAAACCATCGCGCGATGGAGGCACATCATCGCGCGACTGTTCTGACTGGACATCCAGGAATTGCTTTGCATGCCTGGGCTCTGAGACATATTCAGAAGCTACCCAGGGGCATTCCAACATGAACAAGGAAAGCAAACTAAACTAAACTACTGATTTTAGCATGCAAGACAGTGAGATGTATCAAATATAATTAAACAGGAGAACATGGAATCATATAAATGGGATCAGGACAAGAGACCCATCCCCGCGAGAACCATATCACACGAGCTAGAAGCATCGCGCGATTGTATGGGTTCATCGCGCGTGGGTTTACTTGTCCGCAGCAACTTGTAAATTTGCTGGCTTTGGGGTCAGAAGCTGATATTGATTACCAGTCCTGACCCTGTTAGCCCCCCTCAGGGATCAGAACAAAGAGCAGAGCAAAGGTAAGCTATACCTTCGGCTTTTGAGTTTGAACGGTGTTTGAACTTTGAGATTTGAAGGCTTGATTGAGTAGTTGGATGTTTGATAATGGAGGAGAAAGAGCAAGCTATGCTCTTGAAATTAGGGTTTGTATGGATGATGTTGTGTGTAATTCTCCTTTGGACCTCAAAACTTGGAACCCTTTGAAAGAAGAAAGAGTGGGGTATTTGTAACACCCCGTCCCACATTGGAAGTCTACATGGATGATCTTGGGCATATAACAAATCTTGTGGGCTACTACTAGTACCTTGTGCTTAAGCTTTTGGGCCATGTGGTGTGGCTTGTGGATCAAAATCAAGGTATTGGGCCAGTGGTCTACTTGGGGCGTTACAGGTGGTATCAGAGCCATCCATGTACACGACCATGTGGGCCTTGGAGTTTGGTTTGATTTGGTTGTTGATTTGATTTGTATTGGTGATTATAGTGCTCAACCCCTCGCGAGGGCGCGAGGCTATAAAGTTGGGGAGATTGTAACACCCCGTCCCACATTGGAAGTCTACATGGATGATCTTGGGCATATAACAAATCTTGTGGGCTACTACTAGTACCTTGTGCTTAAGCTTTTGGGCCATGTGGTGTGGCTTGTGGATCAAAATCAAGGTATTGGGCCAGTGGTCTACTTGGGGCGTTACAGGTTCAATTAAATCAACACTTAATTACACCACCGTTCCTGAATTCATGCTCACCCACAACACCACTTTTCTCTCATCTCGACACATGCACACACCAATCTCACCATTGCAGCCCCCCGATTCCTTCTCCTACGCCTACTCGCTACACCGAACAAAACCCCACTGCTAATGCCATCATCCAACAGCAAACTTACAAACCACAGGCACGCACCTCTCTTCCTCAAGCAACAAAACCCATACTCAGGCCAGTAGATTGAATAGAAAAGCCCTAAAGGTAAACTACACATAATATAATATCCAAGAGAACAGGAAGGCTTACCCAAGAACCACAACTCCGGTGAAATCCTTTCCACGCCGCCTCACTATCTACTGGCGCTACTTCTATCGCGCAACTCTCTAGAGGAAATAAAATAACCTAGGTCTCTCAACAGTACTTATATATGCACGTAACAAAAGGATCCAGTCTCCTACTACCCTTAAAACTCTCTCACACGTAAATAAACTATACACGTCCAAATCAGCCAAATATTACATATAAAAATAAAATATAAGTTACTCAAATTTAGATGAATTTTCAAGATAAGTGTAGTAAATGACAACCAACTTCTTTTTATTTATTAGGACGAAGTTTGAAAAAGAAGAAATGAAAATTTTAAGTATTCGCGTCAAAATACCCTTTTTTTTTTTAAATTGAAAAAGTGGGATGTCACATCATTCCCTCCTTAAAAAGAATTTCGTCCTCGAAATTCAGAAAAGCAGTTAAACTAAAAATTAACACGACCAACTAATGAATTTAACCATGATATTTCTAGTAGATACGATAAAACGAATTGCACCTTGTCCCTCAGATGCATCAATCTCATTTCCTCCATCTGCTTTTCCTTTACAACGAGCAGCTACATGTCCAGGTTGTCCACAATTGTAACATAACTTAGGCGAGCCATCACAACTATAACCATAATGAGATTTCCCACAACGATTGCATAACCACTCAATCTGCTCACTCCTATCACCATTTGACTGCGTTGGTGTACAAGTCCTCTTGTTAGAGTTACTACCCTTATTGTTCTGTCCTAATTGCCACCATTCTCTAGATCTCTTAAGCTGGCGCTCTTCACTCATCTTCTCCTCTTTCAAATCATTCTCCGCTGTCAATGCTTTAGTCACAAGTATAGGTAGTGTCTTAGTGTCAAGTAAAGAAACTCTCCCATGAATATCGAACCGAAGCCCCCTTTGAAAATGCCACACCTTATCTGTTTCTTTTTCCACCAAAACTCCTGCATACCTTGACAATTCATCGAACTTCTGCTGATACTCCGCCACTGACATATTTCCCTGCCTTAAAGCTAAAAACTCAGTCCGCATTTGGTCCTTGACTGCGGGTGGAATGTACTTCTCCTCAAAATCCTTTTTGAAATTGCTCCATACTAATTCATTCTGCTTATCTTTGTAATGCTGCTTTGCTGACCGCCACCAATGCTCAGCTCCCCCCTGCAACTTATATGCAGCAAAAGACAACTTTTGGGCCTCAGAACAACCCAACACATCAAAGATCTTTTCCATTTGCAACAGCCAAGCCTCAGCATCCGATGGCTTATCAGTCCCCATAAAAGACGGTGGATTAGTCTTCAGAAATCTATCAAAAGTATTGCCTTTGTCCAATGTCAGAGACCTTAATGCAGTTGTTGGGCCCACTTGGGCTTGATGCCCAGCAAATAATCCCATAAAAGTCTGAAAGGCCTGAACAGCAGCTACTGGGTCAACAGAACCTGTGGGTGCACTAGAATTTGCAATAATTTCTGTAATTGGATCAGTTGGATTCGTAGCGGGGTCGGCTAGATTAGCATCATTTTCTGTTTCAACTGCATCATCAAAAACTTCAGCCTCAGCACTACCTCGACCACGGCCTATTGGGTTGGCGCGACCACGACCACGATCACGTGCTAAAGGAGTGGCCTGACCACGGCCGCGAACTGTAGGAGTGGCCCGACCTCGGCCACCAACTGTAGGACCCTCATTTGTCGACCTAGTATTACGACGTGGACGAACCATTCCCTAACCTTGAAAATGAAATATAACGGACAGTAAGCTAAATGCGATATTAAACAATTACTTGTGACTCACACGCCTATGGGACTCCGAGGACGACCTGGACCTCTTCTAAGACATGATGCTTTGCCAAATGCAAATATAAAAATCGAAACCTAAGCTTTGATACCACTTTTGTCACGCCCCAAATCCGGGAGCATGACCGGCCGTGTACCATGAAGCAATCATGGGACACGAAGCCTAATTAAAAAAATAATATTTTAAGAACTCGCAATCAATAAAAAAAACTAGATACTTTATTAAAGCAAAATATGTGTGACAATAAACCAATATTTTTTCAAATCTCCAAATTCCACAATGAACTGTCAATTAATAAAAGTGCGGAAGCTAATAAATAAAAGTGCAGAAACTGTTTGACAATAGAAAATAAATAAAAATGCAGATGCCCTAGAGGTCCAAACACAAGGTCCCGACAATGCCGCAGAGTCCACTATAATGCTCCATGAACTAACCTGAAAAATAATATGGAATAAATCCGTCAGCTGACGCGCTCAGTGAGTAGTTAAGCATGCTAAGGGTGATAATAAAAAGTGGCATACTTTTGAACGAACGATAATGAGGATTCCAAAAAGTGGTTTCAAATTAATAAAGGAGATAGATAGTTCAACGAATATTATCAACAAACCAAATACTGAACAAAGGGATCAACAGCTCAACAAATAATATCCATAAGATGAATAATGGATTAACGAATAGCAACAACAATAATCAAATCACCACAATAATTATACCAAACAATGAGTCCAAGAATATCCGAACGATGAACGACGAACAACGATAACAGAAGTCTAAACCGGAGTGGGAACCATATCTTCCAATTACCTAGTACCAAATGCCAAATAATTTCTCAGGGCTTCGCCCGTTGGATCCAACACCGTATTTAGAGTCACCACAGGATGGCGCCTGGGACCTTTTCCCTAAACCGATCCGAAATAGGGTCACAGGGTATTTCACAAGTCTTTTCCCTATCCGTTGAGCACTAGAGTCACAGGGTATTTCACAAGTCTTTTCCCTAGCGGCCAAAGTCACCACGATATCTCACGGGTCTTTTCCTTGGACTTAAATAAATATAAACATAGTTCATGGTCCCAAACACAAATAGAACAACGGCGAGCTGGAGTCACCTGACCGGCCAGGACTATTCCCCGTGTCGTTGTATAGTCACAATAATATCATGGAGTCAATAAATCGACGACAATAAAAGTAAGGGCAATCGATCAATCACAAATATTCTCAATTAACCTTGTATGCCAAAGGGTACGTCAATTGTCAATAATTATGAGAGCAACGAATAAGAATAATTATCATCAGATCACAACCAATAACAAACTGTCAAGAATAATCGATAGGCTCAAGAGGATTCCAAGAAAGGGATCACATGCTTAACCACTCACCTCGATGTCCGAATGAATGCAACCAAATACGAAGCGTGATACTAATCGGCTATTCTGGATCACAAATAAAAGAAACATATAAAACTGTAAGTATCCATAACTATTAGTCTAACGCTACTGTTATGATTACTATTCAATTAAATCAACACTTAATTACACCACCATTCCTGAATTCATGCTCACCCACGACACCACTTTTCTCTCATCTCGACACATGCACACACCAATCTCACCATTGCAGCCCCCCGATTCCTTCTCCTACGCCTACTCGCTACACCGAACAAAACCCCACTGCTAATGCCATCATCCAACAGCAAACTTACAAACCACAGGCACGCACCTCTCTTCCTCAAGCAACAAAACCCATACTCAGGCCAGTAGATTGAATAGAAAAGCCCTAAAGGTAAACTACACATAATATAATATCCAAGAGAACAGGAAGGCTTACCCAAGAACCACAACTCCGGCGAAATCCTTTCCACGCCGCCTCACTATCTACTGGCGCTACTTCTATCGCGCAACTCTCTAGAGGAAATAAAATAACCTAGGTCTCTCAACAGTACTTATATATGCACGTAACAAAAGGATCCAGTCTCCTACTACCCTTAAAACTCTCTCACACGTAAATAAACTATACACGTCCAAATCAGCCAAATATTACATATAAAAATAAAATATAAGTTACTCAAATTTAGATGAATTTTCAAGATAAGTGTAGTAAATGACAACCAACTTCTTTTTATTTATTAGGACGAAGTTTGAAAAAGAAGAAATGAAAATTTTAAGTATTCGCGTCAAAATACCCTTTTTTTTTTTTAAATTGAAAAAGTGGGATGTCACAGTATTTATAGGGAGGAAGGGTGAATCTGGTTGGTGCCAGGAGTGGGGTTTGGGCAGTCCACGAGGCCTGCTGAGAGTTGCATTGGTGGCTAACTGTCCTCCTTCAGAAAGGTCGGTGGTAGGTTGGACCGTCGCGCGACGGAGTGAGTCTGTCGCGCGATGGTGCGCCCTGGCGCACTGTCGCGCGATGGAGTGAAACCCTCGCGCGATGGTGCGTCCTGGCGCGGGATAGTTGCGCCCTGGCGCGGACCAGCTTTTTGAAGTGGCTTAGGCTAGGTTAGGTTCAAGGGTTTTACAAACACTCAAAGCTCAAACACGCTATCATTCCCGGGGTGTTCTTGATCCATTTCATCATCGGGGAATCAAAAACCGTAAGTAAACTAATCTGGAAGCCCAGATTGGGGTGTCTACAGTAGCCCCTCTTTGATGGCACTTGAAGCACCATCGACTTGGTACAAGTAACGTCAAAGAATTCTAGACACCCCTCAAGGCAATCCAGTGCAAAGCATACTAGCAAAGTAGACAAGTAAACTTAAGGAACCTGATCGGTGGAATGGACTGGCTGTCCATTGCCGGGGATGGAAGTAGAAGTGGACGAGCGAATCGCCGCTTGTTGATCGAATTTGGACAGGACTGGCTGTCGCTGCAGATGTGGACGGGACAGGCCGTCGCTGCTGGGGATCAAGCTATCCTCGGCACGAAGCATTCCAATAAACACGGGTAGGTCGTGTCAGGCAGATTGAATTCCATCTGTTGGGAATCAGAGCCAATCTCCTTATCAAAGACCATCCGAGACAGAGCAATAAGGCTGCTGGAAGATGCGTGTGAAGCTAGACTGATGTAGTGGTAGTCGTTTGGGGCAGGCCGAGGCGGACTCTCCTGGGGAACAACTAGTTGCAGAAGGATGGACCATCGTACGATATCCTAATCGTTGTTGATCGGGGCGAACACGGACGATATGGCTGGTTGTCATCGCTGAATGGGCAGAGACAGGCGACGTGGCTGGTTGTCATCGCTGAATGGACAGAGACAGGCGATGGCTGATTGTCATCATTGAATGGGCAGAGACATGCCACGTGGCTAGTTGTCATCGCTGAATGGGCAGAGACAGGCGATGTGGTTGTCGTTGATGATATGGCTGATCATCGGGATGATTGAGTACGATAGGACGATATGGCTGACCGTCGTTGAATTGAGAAGGACGATATGGCTGACCGTCGTTGAATAGGACGGAGAGATCAATGTGCTGAGTGATCAAACTGTTGAGAAAGTTGACAAGCTGAGAGGATCATCAGTATAAATGATCGAGCCATTGAAGTCTGGATGGGAGGATCATCAGTATAAATGATCGAGCCGCTGAAGTCTGGATGGGAGGATCATCATATAAATGATCGAACCGTTGAATTTTGGACAAGATCGACTGTCGTCGATTTGGATCGGGCGGATCGTGCTTCAAGATGATCGTGCCGTTGAAATTTGGACAGGACTGGCTGTCGTTGATTTGAGATGGGCGGATCAGTGTGCAGAATGATCGAGCCGTTGAAAAATAGACAGAACCGACTGTCGTTGATTTGAGAGGGGCAGATCAGTGTGCAGAATGATCAAGCCGCTGAGTTTGGACAGGACCGGCTGTCGTTGAATTGGTTCCACAGAAGATTTTATTGCATCCTGCCATTTGAACAACTCCGTAAGAGATTTTCGATCGCATCCGTTGGCGAACAAATCGTGAACTCAGGAAGATTTCTTCGCATCCGCTGACCAACAATAACAAAACCGCAGGAGATTGCATCGCATCCTTTGGGAAACAAATCGTGAGATTCAGGGAGATTTCTTCGCATCCGCTGACCAACAATAACAAAACCGCAGGAGATTGCATCGCATCCTTTGGCCAACCAAAACTTGATGGTAACCATTCTGGCCACCTTCCTGTTTTCAACATTTGACATATACAATATGCAAAGATGTATACTAACAAAATGCACAAATTGAAAATGTAGATGCAAGCTAAGGGCGGCTCGTAGGAGGACAACAATGCCTAAGGACTACCACTGAGCCCCAGTACTTTACTGTCTTTTGCTTCTGAGATGCGCATCCCGATAGAGAGACATTGAGCGGGCTAGCGTGCCCAGTTGACATGTAGGAGCGGTGTGGCATTGGGCCTGCATGCCCCTTCTTCGATGCTAGGGCGGATAAGCCCCAGAGAGATGCTTTGCTTGGCCTTGGGCGGACGTGCCCTTGTCGCTTCACAACATTCCACTGCTTGTGGATTACAGAAGCCAGGATAGTAATGTAAAAATTACATTTTCGCAGTTTATGGACAAAAACTGACCACTAATATCTAATTTGCATTGACAAATGAATTGAGTTGACACAGGGGTATGCACACATGCACAAACTCGCCCAGCTCGAACGAAAAGGGGGGGAAAGAGCCCCAGGGAACAATGCGACCCCTTAGACACACGAAATACAATGAAATTTTGGACATTAATGAGCCAAAACTCACGACATTCCTAAACAGGCGAAACTGACACTTGCGAGGTCAAAATAGCTGTACAATGACCTGCACGAACAAATAGAACCGAGAATAGCATCTCGACATGACAATGGATTGAAATCTAGAAAAATGCCATAAAGATGGACATAAGACGCAAATGAAGACACATATAGGCCTGGACTGAAACCGACACCCCTGTGCAGTCACATTAGGTCTGCACGGTATGACCAAACTTGGCAAAAGCCCCTTGAACAGGACTCGAAGGCAGTAGCTGACTGCTATTGATTGCTGTACGAATTGAAAAAGTGCGCGCAGGGTTGAGACCAACGCACATAACTATGAACAAGTACGCGTGAACCTCATACTAGAGCACATGACTGCAAAGCTACTGCAACTGCTTACATCAGACTTCGCTGAACTTAGAATAAACTGTGAGCCGTTAGGCCTCGCCAGCATTTCGTTCTGTTTTTGATGCTTAAAATCTTTTAAGGCTTTATGCTCAGCTTTGAAATTGAATTAGTAGTTTGCAATAAAACTAAAAGACAAAAGGTTTTCCCCGTCAAACGCCTCCCATGCAGCTTGATCTTCGATCCTCTTCGACCTTTGTACCAAACGTCAACCATGGATCCAATTGATAGATTGTGATCGAGTCTCAGAGAAAGACTGCCTACGTATCCCATGCTAGGGAATCAGGTCAAAACGTAGTTCAGGCTAAGGTTCACTCGAGTATTTTACCTCACCTTTTATGCTCTAACTTTTGCCTAGAACCGCCCATTCGGGTTTTTGGTCTAGCGAGCTTTCAAATATTGCCTTTACTTTTGCCTAGACCTCCTTCATAGGTTCTTGGTCTAGCAGGCTGCTCTAACTTTTGCTTGGAACTGCCCACCCTTGGGGTTTTCAGCCCAACGAGCTTCTCTCAGGGAAAAGGCTTTTGAATTGATCCATGCTGACCAAGGTATTTGAATTTATTGCCGTTGAGGTCAATGAAGTGACTGCAACCCCAGGTGAAATGGATGCAAGGTCCAAAGTGCTTCAGTTGACATGCCTCGCTCCAAGCCAATTTTGAACTTTCTAATTTGTGCTTGGTGGAACGTTATTCCTGCAAATTTGAGGATGGTATGAGGTGCTGAACCTTCTGAGCTTTGCTTAACATAGTTTGGCACCCGGTAGCAGGGGGATTTGATGTTCCATTGTCTCAGGGTCAACGTTAGGCATGTCATTTGAGAGACCATGCCAAAACATTGATGAACTCTTCGAGCCTGTTTGACCGGACGCAATGCTCCTCTGGGAACAGCTTTGAACCAATTTTGAGCCATTGGGAGGTTGTCCTTGTCTTTCAAGTTTATTTGAAAACTACTATTTCAATTAATAGGCTGAGCATGCCTTTTGTCTTCCCTTTCGGCGAGGGAACACATTTCCTTGGGAATGTTCCCATCGAAATCTATCCCTTCGTTGTCAGGGTCGCACAGTTTATTCAAAAGTCAGCAAAGTACTTAGAAGCAAGATAATGCATATCATAAAGAAAGCCCCTCGGGGTTGCCAAGTACAGCAGACTCAAAACTTGAAACAAAAGCTACGACGTGGAGGGCCAAGAGGCACAACCTCCGACGCAGAGCTAGACTTAGACCAATGCAAAAGACTCTGTGTCAAACTCAGACAAAACGCCAATGCAAACTAGACGCGGTTTTGAAAATGCAATATTTAAAAAGCTACCCATAGCTTCCACAAAAAGAGGTATAATCTAGCGGGTGTCAGGCCCAAGCAACAGCACTTCGGCTTCCTTAACTTCTTTAACCAAACCTACTCGGTGCTCCTTTGATCAATGGACCTCAGCCGGCCAGTCTTCCCCTTTGCAAGCTTCTCATCATTCTCAGTCCAGATGTCGGCCGTGAAGACCTCAATTGCCCACCCTACTGCCATCATGCTAACCTTCGGTTTGAACGGGATGGATACGATTGGTTTGGGTTGGCTTTCTGGGATGATATAGTGGCTAGGGTTGAATATGGTGGAGCTGGGGTTGATTTGAGTGGAGGTGATAGATATCTGACAAACGAAAGCGTCAGAGTTGTGTTGAGGCAAGGAGTTGGAAATGACGTTGGGCTTTGGTGGAACTTGAACTGTGCCGTTTTCAATGAGATCTTGAATCTCATGTCGAAGACGATAGCACGCGTCAGTGGTATGGCCAGGCATTTGGTGGAAGGCACAGAAGAGGTGAGGCTTGTAACCGGAAGGTAAGACTTTTGGTGGAGAAGTTGGGGCCAAGGGCTTGAGATGCCCAGACTTGACAAGTTTTTCCATCACTGCGGACAGAGGTGCCTCAAAGACAGAGAAACTTCGAGGTTGGGTTCGGGCCCGATAGCTTTGGGCGTTTTGAACCTGATTGACATCGGCAGCGCGATTGGAGGAAGCAGCAGCGTTGTCCCCATTTGTAGTTGAATTGGCGTAATTGCTCCCACCAAACAGTGCGCTACTATTTCCAGAGTAAGCCCTCGGCTTAGCTTTCTGTGAGGAAGACTCTCCCCTCGGCAGAATTCCATTCTGCAGTGCATCTTCAATGGCCAGGCCAGACTCAAAGAAAGTCTCAAAGTTTGCAGATGCTTGAACCAACACGAGGTGCTTGGTGAAGTCAGGTTGAAGATTGCGGGAGATGATACGAAGTTGATCCCTCTCGCTCGGGCGCTCAGTCATCAAAGCAGCTTTGGCTCTCCACCTCTTAACAAAATCCGCAAAGGACTCCTTTGCTTCCATTTTGGTGGATTCTAACTCACGAGTAGTCATCTTGAGCAGAGAGTTGTAGTTGTACTGTGCAACAAAGGCAGCCCCAATATCTTCCCAAGTTCTTCTTTTGGAGATGTCGAGCGACAAAAACCAATGGAAGGCAGGCCCAGAGAGAGTTTAAGGAAAAAGCTGAGACATGGCCTCACTTTCCACACCCAACAACTTCATTGCAGCATGGTAGCCAAAGAGATGAGTCTTGGGATCACTGCTCCCGTCAAACTTAACCAAGTCAGGCATCTTGAATTTGTCAGGAAGCCTAGCATCAGGGTACAAACAGAGACGATCCAGGTCAATTCCCCCTGCACTGATCTTCTCAGATTTTATGACAGCTTCTTCCAATTTAGCCATCTTGGCCATAAGAGCAGCTATGTCAGGGTTTTGAACAGGCCTAACAACAGCGGGGTTTGGATTTGGAGTATGCACACGAGCCTCTCTAGGGGCGGGCTGAACAATGAGTCGGCCTTCACGGTTTTTATCCTTAACAAAGACGGGTTCTGCATGAACATCCTCATCGTCCTCGCCTTCCTCTTCAGCTGCTGGTGGAAGACGAGTGTTGATAAGGTCATTCAAACGGGAGATGGAGGCATCAGTCTGAGTGGCCCTTTCTTGCATAGCAGTGATGCTGTTCTGGAGGTTCATGAGCATGGTTTCCAGAGTGAGCGGTTGTGGTTGATTTGCCATTGCAGGTTTTTCAATGGAGCTTGATGAAGAAGCTGAAGATGGGGAAGCCGGCGGCGTGACTTTTTGCAATATCGATGGCGAACCCGACTGCAGGGTGGCCAACAATGAACCTGGAGAAGCCTCCGTTGTGATTGACAGGGAATTTAGCCTGACAAGCCTTTGAACCGGATTCCGGTGCAGACGTTCCCAAGTAGGTTTGGCTCTTCCTTTCGGTACTCTCTTGTTCGGTGCAATGGTTCCAAACTAGACAGTAAAGTAATTGAAAGCTCAGTGACGTTCCTGTAGCAAGCTATGTACAAGAATAAGGCAATGTACACGTCATCGTCGGTGTCCTCCTAGACTCTACAACTACAAACGAGCCTGTCTCATGATGTTCGGACGCTGCCAAAATCCTCGGAATTCTTTTCGAGGGTGTATCCTTTGAATAGATCAACTAACACTAAGAGATGTCAAAACAGGCTAAGCCTTTGACTATTCCATTCTTGAAGTTTCAACTTTGAATTCAGAACAACTCGATATTGATGACATGACACCTTAACTTTGAACGCCGCGGTGTATAGTGACTTCGCACTTCAACCTGGGTAGTGCCAGTGACACACCATCCATACTTTGTGGTTCCTTATTTTCGGTTTGAAACTTCAATCAGGCATGAGCCAAGGACTTAAAAAGGTTTGATTTCCCAAAGTCTCGCTGATCTAAGGACTTTGAAAATTAGCAACGTGCACCATCGAGATGCACGACTCTTCATCGGGCCTAGCAGCGTCTTAATAGGCATAAGACAGACTCGAAAGAGAGACAACCTAGAAGCCGCCCTAAACATGCTTCTACGCAAAACAGTATGTACGTACAAAACAGAGATGAGTTTGCCTCACGAATTTCAGACATTGCCAGAATCCTCAGAATTCTTTTCGGCCATGTGTCCCTGAGTAGATCGTCAGATCCTAAAAGATGTCAAACTAGACTAAATCTTTGACTAGTCCCATTTGAAGGTTCAACTTTAAATTTGGAACAACTCGGTGGTGATGACATGGCACCTTAACCTTGAATACGGCGGTGTATAGTGACTTCGCACTTCAACCTAGGTGGCGCCAGTGACACGGCATCACTACTTTTGTTGTTCCATATTTTCAGTTAAATTCTTAACCGGGCATGAGTCAAGGATGTAGTAAATTTTGATTTCTCAAAGTCTCATTGAACTAAGGACTTTGCGATTGATAACGAACATTCGACAGAATGAACGACTCCTCATCGGGTCCAACAACGTCTTAGACTGCGCAAGACAAACTCGAAAGAAAGAACCACTCTAAGCATGCTTCTATGCAAAATAATGTATGAACAGTACATGCGATAGGGAAAGCAGTAACACATAGACAGTATATGGGGATTAGATGCAAGTAATCTTACCCTGTAGGTACCTGTCCTAGTTTGGAGAGTTCTAATGCTTTGTATATGCAAAGGCTGGTTTTGGCTTGTAACAGGTTCCTCGGACTAGAGCCAAGATATACCTCCCGTTGCCCGCGTAACCGCAGAGCAACAGTCGAGCGGTAGAATGACTCATCATCGTCGAAGGTTGTTAGTCATTCGGGGTCCCCGGGCTCCGGTAAACCGTGCCGGATTGCCAAAACGATCCAACGAGGCTTATCCCACATCGATGCAAATGAAGATGCTAAAAAAGTTTGATTAATGGAACAGAATCGTAAATTCGCAAATGCTTTTTCAAATTTGGCTCTCTTTATTGATAAATACTTAGAGGAAACTACACAAGAGAATAATCGGAAAAGCCCCAGATTGGATGGCCGGACACGAGGTCCTGTTAAATCACCAATCCTTTCTTCGGCAGCGCGAAGCTCACCGTTTTGACAGGCTTTTTGTGGGATTGTTCCCAAGCGTATTAATTTCTAAGTATAGACTAATATTGATTCGATCCCCAGCAGAGTCGCCACTGTGGGCAATGCGATTTGCCCCGATCTTTTCCCTTCCATCCGGGGAATGATCCGTTCCCCCCCTTTTGAGAAGAGATGCCTGCTCGGTTCGCGGGAGCGCTTTTGGCGACGACAAGCGCATCGCGAAAATACAGAGTCGCCACTTGGGTTTGAAGGTCCGACACCCAAGGAACCGTATTTTGAAGCACGTTGCCGCGCTGTTTTTGTTTGAAAAGGAGGAAAAGGAAAAAAAGTTAGGAACCAGTCCGGCATAACCATATGCTGGGTTCGGGAGCCAGTTTACGAGAGGGAAGGGTATTTATGGCACCCCTCTTCGCCCAATCCGAATTCGGTCTCTACTGAGGCATTTGCAAAAACGTTGTGTGTTTGTGACTTTCTGTTTGATTAATCAATTTTTTTTGCCAATTAGGGCGGGGAAACAGTTTAATGGGGATTAAAGCTGTACAACTCACAAGATTGATAGATAAGCATGGATGAAAAGAACAAATAGATAATACTGAACACTGATTCAGGTGACTAAAAAATAACGGGCTGGCTATTCAGTAAAATTCACCCTATCGGATCAAAATAGATCTTTAAAATGGGCAAAAAAAAAAAATCATTGTGATTTAAAATAACTGAGAGTTGATATTTTTTTTAGTACTTTTATTACAAAAAGGAAATTTTCGGAAATAAGTAACTTTTAACTTATTCTATCAAATGATTGGACAAACAATGTCAATTTGAGGTGTTGCCACTACTACAAAAATCTTAAAAGATGACACTCAAAAAATTGAAACAATGACAGTTTTTGTAAAACTGTCATCGAAAATATGATGGTAGACTTTTGATGACAGTCCATCTTATAAACTGTCATCTTTGCAATATAAGATGACGGTTTAGAATAAAAGTGACATTATTATCTTTTTCTTTAATGTCAGTTTTTGCTTAAAACTGACATTAAAACATGCGCTTCCGGAAGCCCATATGGGAAACCTTTTAATGACAGTTTTCCTTAAAAGCGACATTGAAACTAAGCCCTTTTAATGACAGTTTTAGTTAGAACTGACATTGCAGTTGATCATAAAAGATGACAGTCAGAAAGTGTCATAAAAACATATAAGATGATAGTTTAAAACTGTCATCTCATACTTTCAATGTCTACGATGACAGTTTCATCCAAAACTGACATTAAAAGTGCTCATCTTAAAATTTTCGAAAATATACTATACATGTTTTTGTTTGTCTTTTGTTAACAATAAGCGTGCCAGCTCAGATGGTAACACGCGTGCGAGGAACTGAAGTTGTTGAGTTCAAGTCCTGGGGCAAGCAAATATTTGCTGGCCACACAAGTGCTAAGTAGGCGACACACAAGTGCCACTGGGCGGCCATGCGAGAGGCACGTGGGTGCCACGTGGGCGGCCACGCATTCGAAAGAGAATTGGTTTTTTTTTCTTGAATGGAGAACAGATAAGATGACAGTTTAAATCCGTCATCTTTGCGATTAAAGATGACAGATTAAGACTATCATCTTTTATCACAAAGATGACAGGTTTAAACTGTCATCTTATATGTTTAATGACAGTTTTTTATTGTCATAACAAATCTAGACTTTTAATGACAGCTCCATAGATGACAGTTTCAAAACTGTCATCTTTCACGTTTAATGACACTTTTAAACTGTCATCTTTAACGATTATTGTAGTAGTGTGCTGAAACGCACAGAGAAGTGTTGCAAGGTTCATCATTGCCATTTCTATCGCTTACGTAAAGGGCTTACCCGTCATTAGAGAAAAGTTAACCTCAGGGGTGTTAGAGATCGAAAAGTCTGAGGATCCCGACGGGGAGTTCCCGACCAAAATCCCGACCTCCCGCAGGGCTCACTCCGGCCACCGGACGGCCGATCCGAACCGTCCAAAAATTCTTTAAAAAAAATCCGAGTGGGCCCGAGTGAGAATTAACGGCATCCGACGTGTGTAGGTAGCTGATCCAAACACTCCATTTTTTATGTGTATATACGCACAAAAAATGGAGTGTTTGGATCAGCAACCTACACACATCGGATGCCGTTAATTCTCTCGTGGGCCCACTCGGATTTTTTTTTTAGAATTTTTGGACAGCTCGAATCGGCCGTCCAGTGGCCGGAGTGGGCCCTGCGGACGGTCAAGATTTTGGTCGGGAACTCCCCGTCGGTAACTGTAGCTTCACTCGTTAGAGATTTACCCTTTAATAAAAAAATAAAATAAGGAAGCACTTAAAGCATTTGGGACCGGTTGGAAAATTGCTGACACCGCTTACCCTATTGTCTATTTGTAACATGATGTGACACCTGTAAAACACAAGAAAGAAACACGATGGTAGTGTTTGGTTGGGAGTTTAGTTTAGTTTAGTTTTGGTAATGGGTGGATAGAGAAATAGGGTAATGATTGAAGATAGGGGTAATGATTGGAGAGAGATAGAGAGAGATAAGAAAGTAATAATTGAAAAAATAGGGTAATGATTGAAAAAAGATGTAAAGTAATGATTAGAAACAAAATGAAAACTAAAACTAAAATGGCTTCCGAACAAAGCTGTCTCTAAAACGGAAGGAGACATCGAAGTAATTAATCCCTTCTAATTAAAATCAATGAGCTAAGGCCCCTGTCACCTGTGCCTGCCTTATGTTCCATTTCAGGGTGTCAACGGGCTGGGTCGGCACCGGCACGGCACGGGCACGGTACGAGCACGACACATTTAAAGGCGGCACGGCACGTCACAGGCACGGTTTAATCCTAGCATGGCATGACATGGTTTTAGTAGGCACGCGGCGCGGAAGTGAGCGGGAACGACACGGGTACGGCACAGAAGTTGGCATGGCACGACACGGACTTAGAGTGGCACGACATGGTCTTAGAATGGCACGACACGGAAGTGAGATTGGGCACGAGTCACGACACGGTTCTAACTAGGCACGGCACGCCACAGGCACCGGAAGTAGGACGGGCATGGCACGACACAACACGGTTGTGGTCGGGCACGACACGACATAGGTATGACATAACACGGTTCTCGTCGGGTATGGCACAACACAGCACGAGGCATGGAAAAATTAAAAAAAAAGTTATTAAATAATTAAGGAATTTTAGATTATACTTTACTTTATTTCTATGTATTTTTTGATTATCCAATAATTTATTAATCTTTTCCTTTTATTTAACTAAATAAGCTTTTAAAATATTTTATATGATTAAGAAAATTTGAATCAAAATTCAAACATGATAATATACCAATTCCCACATACATACAATGCGTTTTATCTAATAAATATTTTTAAAAAAATACAATGAAAATAAATAAGAAAAAAAAATCTAATTTTAAAGAAAAAATCTCCATGTGATTCGAACCCAAGTCCTATATCACAAACCACCAAGGCCATTAGTCATGTTATGTTTTTACTTGGAACAACCGAACAACTAATAATAAATAAGAAAAAAAAGTGGTTTGAAAAAAATAATCTCTATAGGTTCAAACCCAAGTCCTTCAGAATTTGACACACATCTCAAATCACCAAGGCCAACAATTTTATTGTGCTTATAATTGGAGCAACTAATATATATTATATAATTTTATTCTATAAAAACGGGCCTCTTGTACTGTAGCCACACAATTGCAACACAATTGTGATGATCCATACTGTTCATTTTGTTGTTCTTTGTGTTTTAATCACTCTCACAAATTTTTGGGTCTATCGGGTTTTGGAAGCCCTTTCATTGGGACGTAGATTCATTAATTGGAAATTTTTTGTTATGTGCGATCAAGTATATAACGATAACCAATTTGCCTTATTTTTTGCAAGAATGATATAATCACTCCCACATAAAAGGTAGACGGTTCCAATTTTCAAAAAACAGCTTAGGATGCCCTCAAGTGGTGCATTATTCGATTTTAACGCCTTTGGAAGTACCAAATGTGATCCGATCACCGAGTTTCCGACATCCGATTATTACCTATTTAGGGGAGAATGATAAATTTGATAAGATCTTAAATCGTAACGATTTAGATCGAACATTCCAAAAAAGAGTCCGCAGCTACCTTTCAAATCTATACATCCAACTTATTTGGTTCCAAACCAATGTATTCTGCTATAATCCAATGTATGCTAGCCACACGATTGCGACACAACTATGACGATCCATACCGTTCATTTTGTTGTTCTTCGTGTTTTAATTACTTTCGCAGATTTTTAGGTCTATCAGGTTTTGGAAGCCTTTTCATCTGAATGTAAATTCATTAATAGGAAATTTTTTGTTATGTGCGATCAAGTATATAACGATAACCAATTTATTTCATTTTTTGCATGAATGATATAATTACTCCCACATAAAAGATAGACGGTTCCGATTTTCAAAAAACAGTTCAGACTGCCCTCGAGTGGTGCATCGATCATAGGACTTTACGAGAATTTTTCTTTATTGAATGCATATAGATTATGGTTCCCTCGTTGACTCGGTCGGTCCATACTCTTACCCTACATGTTAGGTGGATTCTTAAATTGGCAAATGTTGTTCTACTGGGTTAATTATAATTCAATGTTGGCCCTTTTAATTGGATGAATTAATTTGAACTGATGAAAATCCCTGGTTCAATATTAGATTAGATGGATTACAATACTAGTACAGTATTGCATCTGGTCGGTATCATTTGCCGGGTGTCAAACGGGCCGGGTCAGCATGGGCACGACACATTTGAAGTCGACATGGCACACCACAGGCACGGTCTAATCTTGGCACGGCACAGCACGACACACAATTAAGTAAACAGGCCGGCATGACACGATTTAAAAAAGCACGGTATGACATGACACGAGTATAAAGGCACGGCACGACATGACACAACAAAAAAGACGCGGCACGGTACGACAAGATTTTAAAAAGGCCGCATGGCCCAACACAGTACGATAAAGTAAAATGGCCAAGCAAGACACGCTTAAAGCACGGCACAGAACGCCATGGTACGATGAAGTAAACGGGCACGACACGATATGGTACGAAGCATGGTTGGCATGGAAATTGAATGGCACGGCACGACAGACACGTTTGACACTTCTAGTCCCATTAAATTTCCAATGCTTTTCCATTGGGGAGTGAAGAATTGGGGCCACATTCCTGTTTTCTGCGCTGCCACAGAGATCGATGCCAATATTGATTGACTCACTCCAGTTACAAATTTCAAGCATAGGGCCCAATGCTTTTTCTATGCTTTTACAAAGCTAGTTTAATTTCTTCCAGTTTGAGAACCCACGACCACTCTAAGGAAGCGCAGAGTCTATCGATATTGGATTTGAGCAAAATATTCCACACATAGTCCTTCTCAAATATGAGAATGACTGCGTGTGGAGATATGCTCATTCAATGTGCATTCGAGACATTTCGTTTGTTTATTTTAGCAGACTTTCAGTGAAGACCACCCCTACAGCCAGCTTCAATAACAATATATGAGGCCCTTGTTTGCCATCAGATAAAATGGGGACCTATTAATTTAGTGGGAAATGAATTTCATTCAGTCCTTTTGATTCCCTCGTTCCAAAATGAGTTGATAATACTCTCTTTGGACGACAAACCATCATTCTCAATTAAATGAAAACAAAAGGAGGGACCAAGACATGACTATTTGTGCACATGACATGAGAATTATTTTAACCTTAGAACACGTTACATCTTACCGCAAGATCACGGTACTGAGATATTTCTCCATATCTAGTAGTGATTGTCAGCCAGTCAATGTGAACAAGGAAAATGGTGCTTCTCGCTCAATCCATGCATGGGTCAGACTCCGCAGTCTTCGTCAAAGTCGTGGATTTTTAACTAGCTAGGACCACACCCATTTTGCACACCCAAACACGCTAGAGTGTCTTGTGTGTGTGGAGCCCACACACTTGTATGTGTGGGTGTACATTTGGGTGTGTAATTAGATGTGGTTCTAGAATAATTGTTTTAACTATTTCTTCCTCAGTTCACTCAATATACTATGTGGATTCAAATACGACAAGGAAAACATATGCTGCTTCAATTCTCTCGCTCAGTGTGTCCGTCTCCGTCTCTATTGACTGTAGTCTTCATCTTCGTCAACATACTCCAGTTCATATAAATTGATCCTGCCTTAGGTCTCAATCCGCAAAAATTCTTATTTTTTAAGTATTTATTTTTTGCTTTACGAGACAGGTTATTTTCTCACAATATATCACCTTTAATTTCCACTAAGGTTATTTAATTCATTAGTAATTGTTTCATGTATTAATCCCATCTCACTATCTCAGTCTCTCATTAGTATCGAGCAAAGGAAAAATTATTCGGAGAGTCTTGGCCACCACCACATGGTTTGGTGGTTCCCAAACACACTTATCTACCACCCTTTCTTGTGGGATTAATACATGATCGTTGTTTTGCTATACCAAGAATAATTAATGAAATGAAACAATTACCAAGGCTAAATATTTTGAGTATCGTTATTAAGGGTTACGAAAGCTAAAGTCACAATTATTTCAATTAATCTTACAAATTTAATTAAGGGATCCCTTAACTTGTCAAGTTAAGGACCTAATGAGATTGACATTGTTTCCAATCAAATTTTGATAATCCGAACCGTTCAATGTGTTTAAAATGCGATTTCAAGGGTACTCTCAAGAAATCAACTAAAAATATGATCGAAAAGGGCTTGATCCGATTAGCTTTTTGTAAAAACACTATAATTGCATTTTTATGAAATGCATTTTATATTCACTCCTTTTGATTCCCTCGTTCCACAATGAGTTGATAATTCTCTCATTGGACGCCAAACCATCATTCTCCATTAAATGAAAACAAAAAGAGAGACCAAGACTATTTGTACACACACGTTCTTGCTTTTTTTTTTTTTTCAAAAGTACTGAGAAGATTGTATTGATAAACGTCCAACGACACTTACAAAATAGAGATCATTACAAAGAATTTGGACAAAACCAGATGAATCGTCTAAAAATACAAAATAACTAAATCACAAGACAATTGATATATATCTTTCATCCTAAAACCCTGACATGGTCTAACGCAATAGTGACACTTTTAAACTGACTAACATCTAATTATGAGTCTCAAACGAGAAAAATTGCAAAGTTAAGGACAAAAAACACCAAATATTCAGACTATCAAATGCACTTCACCCAAATATGAATGCACTAATAAACTCCCAAATCTGGGAGCATGACCAGCCATGTACCGTGAAGCAATCATGGGACATGAAGCCTACGTAAAATATTTTTAGCAACTTGAAACAAATAAAGAAAAACTAGATATTTTATTACAATAAAATGTGCGACTCCAAAAAAATATTTTTCTTAAGGAAATGACACAATATCTCATATTTTCTAATCTCCAAATTCCACAATGAATTGTCAATTAATAAAAGTGTGGAAGCTAATAAATAAAAGTGCGAAAGTGGTTTGACACAATAAAAGAATAAAAATGCAAATGCCCTAGAGGTCCAAACACAAGGTACCGACAACGCCGCAGAGTCCACTACAATGCCCCATGCACTAACCTACAGGAAAAAAAAAAGTGGAATAAATCTGTCCGCTGACGAGCTCAGTGAGTAGTTAAGCATGCTAAGGATAAAGAGTACAACGTGGCATAGTTTTAAATGAACAATAACGAGAGCTCCAAAGAAGTAGTTGGTTGACGAATTCCTAGTCCTAAAATAATGAGTTGTCCCGAGCGTAGGGCTGAATCGATGTAGCACAATATTGGGTAAGTCCGAAGTCAAATTCACAGAGACGGTGATATGTGTTGACTAAAACTCAGGTTATTACTGATTAGACTGGCTCTTAGATAGCCACCCATTGACAATTGATTGGGATTAACTAAAATCTAGAAAATAGATTGTTCTTTTCAAATAAATTAAAGGAGGTACGGTTGTAGGGTTCATAGCACTCGCAACCAGTTACAGACTTATCTGCTCTATTCAGTGTTCGTAAAAAAATATTAGACTTTAGAGAGAAAAAGATACCCCAAAAGATGCGAACCTTTATGGTCACCGTTTATCCATGCGCAGCAGAGAATGAGTTTTGGACCCCCATTCTCCCGTTCACATGGACTCCGACGATACCTGGGTTTGTCCAACGAATGTTCTTTAGTAACCTAAAATTCCCTTTGCATTATTATTCCAAAACAGGGAGCAGAACGTATCCGACCTGGCCACGGTGTGTTAATCACCCCGCGATCGTACCTTTACGACTACTCACTCATTATTAAACAAGAAGCAAAAGAAACCCTAAATTGAAACATGCTTCTATTACTCAAGATAAAAAATAAACAAGAAATGTCAACTAATCAAATATCAACGAATAACTTTTATAAAAAACTGAAATTAAAACAAGTTATCGGAGTGCAAGTAATTGAATAAAGTTTCAAAAAGCTTGAAAGGGAAAAACAAAACTATGGCTTTGTTCGGTTCCCATTTTCGTTTTAGTTTTAGTTTTGTTTTCAATTATTGCCCTACTTTTTTCTCCAATCATTACCCTATTTTTTCAATTATTACTTTCTCATCTCTCTATCTCTCTCCAATCATTACCCCTATTTTCAATCATTACTCTATTTCTCTCTCCACCTACTATCAAAACTAAACTAAACTAAACTCCCAACCAAACACTACCGAAGAAATCTCAATCAAAAGCCGTAAAATAAAATTCGGAATGTACACTGACGATATGCGCACCCTGTGATCGCAGCCCCCGTACTTCAGTTTCGTCCTTTTTTTTTTTTTTATAAACTCAGTTTCGTCCTTGGGCATCCCCTTTTTAATACCGAGCCGAAAACCGTTGTACTTTTTATAAGTTTGCTTCTGTGTAAAACCCAGGATGAGTAATTCATTTTTCTCCTTTTTTTCCTATTCTCTTCTTGGCCCACTAAAAATACATGTGTGCCTTTTTCCCATTGGACCCACAAGCCCAACTTTATTTTATGCAGATATACTTTGGGGGTTCTGACTGGCCGGCCCTGTTTTGTCATGGCCTACTCATCCAAACCCACCACATGTCAAGCCCATTCCATATAAGTCCTATTTTAAGTAAATAGAAAAGGGGGATTTAGAGGTCGGCCCAGAAAATTAGGCTCGGACTGAAATCAACCCTGTACAATTATTTGCGTGCTTGAAATAGTCCTGAAATGATCATTATTCCAAATATGCCCCAATGAACTCCCTCACGCGTATGCGCACAGCGCATCTAAATATTAGAAAGTTATCCAATGCTTACGGAGCATTGTCATATGGTGCACCATTAACGTATGATTGGTTAATGTTAGAAACCTTTTACTTTTTATTTATTTATTTGAGCAACAAGTTAATATGTGGCATGTGACGAATGGTTGGAACAATACTTCAAGATATCTCAAAACCATTGAATAATTTCTTGTATTCATTAGGAGTACTTTTTTCCCTCCTGACTTTGACGTCTTACAAATGACGAGACACATGTATACATATCCATCTATGTAAGTAATTAATACATTCTTCAAATTTCAAATTATAATATCTTTTATTGTAGATATTCAATTTTTTTAAAAATTACATTTTTAGAATCTAATCGGCGAGATCTTTCTAACAAGATCCATATTGAATATGGAATTATGTAAGGATAAAAAAAATTTATTTGAAGTGGATTATATCATTTGACTATGAGAACTGCCTATGAGAACTGTTTATCATGAAATTTGTATCTATGAGAATTGTCGTGTTTATGATAATTGTCTATGAGAACTGCTATAAAAACTGTCTCTATGAGAACTGCCTTGTTTATAAGAACTGTCTATGAAAACTGACTAATATACAGTTCTCATAGAAAATACACAGTTCTCATTGACAATTCTCATAGACAATACACAGCTCTTATAGAAAAATACACAATTTCCGTAGAAAATACACAGCTCTCATCTCAAATACACAATTCTTATAGACAGTTCTCATAGAAAATTGACTATGAGAACTGTCTTGTCTATGAAAACTATCTCTATGCGAACTGTCTTGTCTATGAAAATTATATCTATGAGAACTGTCAATGAAAATTGGCTAATACACAGTTTTTATAAAAAATACACAATTCTCATAGAAAAATACAAAGTTTCCATAGAAAACATACAGTTCTCATAAACAATTCTCATAAACAGTTCTCATAGAAAATAAACAATTCTCATAGAAAATTGTTTATAAGAACTAGGCTATGTGAATCAGAAAAGAAATACGCAGTTCACATAACCTCAACTATAACACCCCAAAATTGAAATCTATATAATCTCAAGGAAATTAAGGTGTTACCATACTCTCATTAAACTAGCTAGATTTAATAGCCCAATACTCTGCCACTTCCACTCTTATCATTTGACTATGAGAACTGTTTATTATGAGAACTGTCTATATGAGAATTGTCTATAAGAACTGTCTTGTCTATGAGATTTGTCAATGAGAACTGCTATAAGAACTGTCTCTATGAGAACTGTCTTATCTATGAGAACTGGCTAATACACAGTTTGCATAGAAAATACACAGTTCTCATAGACAGTTCTCGTGGACAATACACAATTCTCATAGAAAAATACACAGTTCCTATAGAAAATACACAACTCTCATAAAAAATATACAATTCTCATAGACAGTTCTCATAGAAAATTGACTATGAGAACTGTCTTGTCTATGAGAACTTTCTATGAGAACTATCTTATTTATGAGAACTGTCTATGAAAATTAGCTAATATATAGTTCGAATAGAAAAATACATAGTTCTCATGGATAATACACAGTTCTCATAGAAATTTACACATTTTCCATAGAAAATACACAGTTCTCATAAATAGTTATCATAGAAAAATACACAATTCTTATATAAAATTGTCTATAAGAACTGTCTCTATGAGAATTAGGTTATGTGAACTGAAAAATACGCAATTCACATAACCTCACCTATAAAAACCCAAAACCAAATTCCATATAATCTCAAGGAAATACACAGTTCTCATAAAAAAATACACAGTTCTCATAGACAGTTTTCATAGAAAATACACAGTTCTTATATAAAATACACAATTCTCATTGACAATTTTTACAGAACAAAAATTGAACAAAAAAAAAGTAATCAAAATCAAATATAGTTATAAATGTTCTCACCTCCATGCCTTAAGAAAGTAATCAAAGTAAAAAAATAATAATTCACACAGGAAATAAATTGATTTAGAATTAAATTTTAACTGCCAAGTCTCATAATCAGTTTTATGAGAACTGGTTATGTGAACTGAGTTATGAGAACTGAATATGTGAACTGTCAATTCTCATATTCAGTTCTATGAGAACTGCTTAATTCTCATAGAGAACTAGTTATGTGAACTGAGCTATAAGAACTGACTATGTGAATTGTCAATTCTTATAGTCAGTTCTATGATAACTATCAATTTTCATAGAGAACTAACTTTGTAAAATGATTATGAGAAATAGACTATGTGAATTGATTATGTGAACTGAAAATACACAATTCGTATAATCCTATCACACACTAAAATACACAGTTCTCATAAAAATTATATAGTTCTCATAGAAAATACACGATTCTAATAGACAGTTCTCATAGATAATATACAGTTCTCATAGAAAAATACGCAGTTGTCATAAAAAAAACACAATTCTCACAAATTGGTCTCATGAACAATACGCAAGTTTCATAGAAAATACACACACGAACAAAAATTGTAAACTGTGTATTTTACTTCAATTGAAGTAATAATGCCGTGCAACAACCATAATTATCATTATCGTTTCCGTTGTCATTGACTAACTAGAACTCATCTTACACACCAGATAACGAACCAAACCCCACAACATGCACCGTTAATATATTTTATATGCTCCATAAAATTTGCAGAACAGCTCGCGAAAAAAACAAAGATTTCTTCGAACGAAATCTTTAGAATTAGATATTTTTTTCTTTCACCTAGTTGTGATCCAGAAACGCATGGGAGCTCTAATTTCTTAGCGCCAAGTAGAGGTAGGAGAGAAAGAGAGAGAGAGAGAGAATTGGTTTTCCGTTTCTTTTATCCTCCTTTTTTCTTTGCCTTTTGTATTCTGATTCCTCAGTTGCTGTCGAAATCGCTGGAAACGAAGTCATTGAAACTTCGTCTAAGTTGCCGGCAAAGTCAAAATCACCGTACAAACCATATTATTTTGGACAAAAATACCTTTTGTTATGTGGGCTATGAGAACTGCCAATTCTCATAGTCAATTCTATGAGAATCGCTCAGTTCTCATAGAAAACTGGCTATGTGAATTGAGTTAAGAGAGCTGGCTATAGAAACTGCCAATTCTCATAGTCAATTCTAATAGTAAGTTTTATGAGAATTGACTATGAGAACAGACTATTCTAATAGAGAACTGGTTATGAGAATGGGGCTATGTGAATTGAAAAATAAACAATTTACATAACCTTACCACACGCTAAAATACATAGTTCTCATAGAAAATACATAATTCTCATAAAAAATACACAGTCTAATAGATTGTCCTTATGGATCATACACAGTTCTCATTGAAAAATACACAGTTCTCATGGACAATGCAGAATTCTCATAGAAAAATATACAATTCTCATAGACAGTTTTTATAGAAAAATACACAGTTCTCATACAAAATACACACACGAACAAAAATTAAACAAAAATAAAAAAATAATCAAAATCAAATATAGTTACTATAAATATTCAAGTTTGAGTTGTTTTTGTCTTGCTTACTAGGTTTCGTCGTCTTCTGTAGTTATTAATTTTATCTCTTGAACAAATCAAGAAAAAAAAACATCAATTTTTCAGAGAATTAATAACAAAAGAAAAAACATCTATTATCCATTACCAAAAAAAAACCTCCGTACATTACATTACTTTGTAGTCGTTTGCACCAAGACTCCCTTCAGCCGACACGACGACGGTGTACGAACTCTCGGAGGAAAAATCCTCCGTCAGCCGCGTCTTGATCAGCGTATAACTGACGCCCGCTTCCACCACCTTCTGCAGGAGCTCCGGCACCGTCAGCGGCTGAGACCACGAGAAAAGGTTGCTGAAGAACGACGATATGTCGTCGAGGACATTGTAGTTCGTCGCTTCGTCGTAGATGATCACCATGTGGCCAACGGTAGCGAGCTGGGCGGCCTGGATGACTTGCGCAATGTCCGACGTGGTGATCAGTGGCGGACCCAGAAATTTATGGCACTGGGGTCAAATTTTATACTCCCTCCATCCCACTTTGTTGTGCTCAACCCCTGTTGTTACCGCTAACAACTAACCCATTAGAATTTCAATCCGTTTCAATGGGTGGGAAGATTTTATTTTTCTGATCATTTAATTCTAAAGGGTCATAATTAAATTTTGACGGTGGAATTCTCAATAGTTAGTCCTAAGAGATATTTGATTATACGATTTTCTTAGAATTAATCAACGAGAGCCCTATAGTCAAAATTTAATTATGACTATTTAAGACAAAATGATCAGAAAACTAAAATCTTTCTATCAGTTCAAACGAATTGAAATTTGGAACACCTAATTTTTTAACCATATTTTTTAATATATAAACTACAGGTTGAAAAATTAAGTATTCCAAATTTCAATCCGTTTGAATGGGTGAGAAGATTTTATTTTTCTGATCATTTAATTCTAAAGGGTCATAATTAAATTTTGACTTTAAGACTCTCGTTGGTTAGTCCTAAAAGATATTTGATTCTATGACTTTTTTAGGGCTAATCAATAAGAGCCCTATAGTCAAAATTTAATTATGACCTTTTAGAATTAAATGATAAATAAAATAAAATCTTCTCATCCATCCAAACGGGTTGTAATTTGGAACACTTGATTTTTGAGAGAAAGCTGTGTCCGGAGAGAGAAGAATCGTGTGTCAATGATGCGAATTTTTATTGGTGGGAGGCACCACCTGGCTAAGTCCACTTGTTGCCCTTGGGGCAACGAATATGGTGAGGGCAAGAATTGAATTATTGTTGTAGTACTTGGGGGCAAATTTACTAAAATATCCCAAATATGTATAGCCATCGTGAGGTAATTTGGAGGGCAGTGGGGTCACGTGACCACCCTTGCCCTCACATGCCTCCGCCCCTGGTGGTGATCTCCGTTGCGGGGCCATTTTCTGCGGGGCCAATGGTGACGACGACCTTGCTGACGTTGCCGATGGCCTTGACGATGGACTCGCATCTTGGAAGGTGACTTCGACGGCGTTGATGCGCTTTGATTCGTCGTTGGCGATGGACTCAGCGACTCGCCAATCTACGTCTCGGGCGCCTCCTTTGTCTATGGTGGCGGATGTGCGGCTGCGGCGGCGAGGGATGGAGGGAGTGGAGGAGGTCGCTGGCGAGAGAAATTGATGTTGGACGGGGGGAAGAGAGAGAGATATGTCTGTTGAGATCTGGGGCAACATCGATTTTATTTTGTTTGTTCACATCTGTAGGCCAGTCCTTCTTTTTAGGTTCAGTTTGATCCCAACCCTAATATATTTTACCGAAGCTAGTTGGCTCGGTTATGTTGCGTGATTGACCTTTTTGCCCCAGATGTGAACAAACAAAATAAAATCGATGTTGCCCCAGATCTCAACAGACATATCTCTCTCTCTTCCCCCCGTCCAACATCAATTTCTCTCGCCAGCGACCTCCTCCACTCCCTCCCTCCCTCGCCGCCGCAGCCGCACATCCGCCACCATAGACAAAGGAGGCGCCCGAGACGTAGATTGGCGAGTCGCTGAGTCCATCGCCAACGACGAATCAAAGCGCATCAACGCCGTCGAAGTCACCTTCCAAGATGCCAAGTCCATCGTCAAGGCCATCGGCAACGTCAGCAAGGTCGTCGTCACCATTGGCCCCGCAGAAAATGGCCCCGCAACGGAGATCACCACGTCGGACACTGCGCAAGTCATCCAGGCCGCCCAGCTCGCTACCGTTGGCCACATGGCGATCATCTACGACGAAGCGACGAACTACAATGTCCTCGACGACATATCGTCGTTCTTCAGCAACCTTTTCTCGTGGTCTCAGCCGCTGACGGTGCCGGAGCTCCTGCAGAAGGTGGTGGAAGCGGGCGTCAGTTATACGCTGATCAAGACGCGGCTGACGGAGGATTTTTCCTCCGAGAGTTCGTACACCGTCGTCGTGTCGGCTGAAGGGAGTCTTGGTGCAAACGACTACAAAGTAATGTAATGTACGGAGGTTTTTTTTTTTTTTTTGGTAATGGATAATAGATGTTTTTTCTTTCGTTATTAATTCTCTGAAAAATTGATGTTTTTTTTTCTTGATTTGTTCAAGAGATAAAATTAATAACTACAGAAGACGACGAAACCTAGTAAGCAAGACAAAAACAACTCAAACTTGAATATTTATAGTAACTATATTTGATTTTGACTATTTTTTTATTTTTGTTTAATTTTTGTTCGTGTGTGTATTTTGTATGAGAACTGTGTATTTTTCTATAAAAACTGTCTATGAGAATTGTATATTTTTCTATGAGAATTCTGCATTGTCCATGAGAACTGTGTATTTTTCAATGAGAACTGTGTATGATCCATAGGGACAATCTATTAGACTGTGTATTTTCTATGAGAATTATGTATTTTCTATGAAAACTGTGTATTTTAGCGTGTGGTAAGGTTATGTAAATTGTTTATTTTTCAATTCACATAGCCCCATTCTCATAACCAGTTCTCTATGAGAATAGTCTGTTCTCATAGTCAATTCTCATAAAACTTATTATTAGAATTGACTATGAGAATTGACAGTTCCTATAGCCAGCTCTCTTAACTTAGTTCACATAGCCAGTTTTCTATGAGAACTGTTCTCATAGAATTGACTATGAGAATTGGCAGTTCTCATAGTCCACATAGCCAAGGGTATTATTCATGAGAATTGTCTATGAAAATTGTGTATTTTTTTTGAGAACTGTGTATTGTTCATGAGAATTGTCTAAAGAATTGTGTATTTTCTATAGGAACTGTGTATGGTCTATAAAGACTATCTATTAGACTGTGTATTTTTTATGAGAATTATGCATTTTCTATGAGAACTGTGTATTTTAGTATGTGGTGAGACTATGTGAACTGCTTGTTTCTCAGTTCACATAGTCTCATTCTCATAGCCAGTTCTCTTTGAAAATAGTCAATTCTCATAAAACTTATTATTAGATTTGACTATGAGAATTGACAGTTTATATAACCAGTTTTCTATGAGAATTAAGCAGTTCTCATAGAATTGACTATGAGAATTGACAATTCACATAGAATTGACTATGAGAATTGACAGTTCTCATAGCCCATATAGCCAAGGGTATTTTTGTCCGAAATAATATGGGTTACATAGTCAGTTTCTATGAGAATTGATCAGTTCTCATAGAATTGACTATGAGAATTGACAGTTCTCATAGCCCACATAACAAAGGGTATTTTTGTCCAAAATAATATGGTTTGCACGGTGATTTTGACTTTGCCGGCAACTTAGACGAAGTTTCAACGACTTTGTTTCCAACGATTTCGACAGCAACTGAGGAATCAGAGTACAAAAGGCAAAGAAAAAAGGAGGATAAAAGAAAAGGAAAACCAATTCTCTCTCTCTCTTTCTCTCCTACCTCTACTTGGCGGCTGGCACTAAGAAATTAGAGCTCCCATGCGTTTCTGGATCACAACTAGGTGAAACAAAAAAATATCTAATTCTAAAGATTTCGTTCGAAGAAATCTTTGTTTTTTTCGCGAGCTGTTCTGCAAATTTTATGGAGCATATAAACTATATTAATGGTGCATGTTGTGGGGTTTGGTTCGTGATCTGGTGTGTAAGATGAGTTCTAGTTAGTCAATGACAACGGAAACGATAATGATAATTATGGTTGTTGCACGGCATTATTACTTCAATTGAAGTAAAATACACAGTTTACAATTTTGTTCGTGTGTGTATTTTCTATGAAACTTGTGTACTGTTCATGAGACCTATTTGTGAGAATTGTGTTTTTTTTATGACAACTGCGTATTTTTCTATGAGAACTGTATATTATCTATGAGAACTGTCTATTAGAATCGTGTATTTTCTATAAAAACTATATAATTTTTATGAGAACTGTGTATTTTAGTGTGTGATAAGATTATACGAATTGTGTATTTTCAGTTCACATAATCAATTCACATAGTCTATTTCTCATAATCAGTTTACAAAGTTAGTTCTCTATGAAAATTGGTAGTTCTCATAGAACTGACTATAAGAATTGACAATTCACATAGTCAGTTCTTATAGCTCAGTTCACATAACTAGTTCTCTATGAGAATTAAGCAGTTCTCATAGAACTGAATATGAGAATTGGCAGTTCACATATTCAGTTCTCATAACTCAGTTCACATAACCAGTTCTCATAAAACTGATTATGAGACTTGGCAGTTAAAATTTAATTCTAAATCAATTTATTTCCTGTGTGAATTATTATTTTTTTACTTTGATTACTTTCTTAAGGCATGGAGGTGAGAACATTTATAACTATATTTGATTTTGATTACTTTTTTTTTGTCCAATTTTTGTTCTGTAAAAATTGTCAATGAGAATTGTGTATTTTATATGAGAACTGCGTATTTTCTATGAAAACTGTCTATGAGAACTGTGTATTTTTCTATAAGAACTGTGTATTTTCCTGAAATTATATGGAATTTGGTTTTGGGTTTTTATAGGTGAGGTTATGTGAATTGCGTATTTTTCAGTTCACATTACCTAATTCTCATAGAGACAATTCTTATCGACAATTTTATATAAGAATTGTGTATTTTTCTATGATAACTATTTATGAGAGCTGTGTATTTTTTATGGGAACTGTGTAAATTTTTATGAGAACTGTGTATTATCCATGAGAACTATGTATTTTTCTATTCGAACTATATATTAGCTAATTTTCATAGACAGTTCTCATAAACAAGATAGTTGTCATAGAGAGTTCTCATAGATAAGACAGTTCTCATAGTCAATTTTCTATGAGAACTGTTTATGAGAATTGTATATTTTTTATGAGAGTTGTGTATTTTCTATAGGAACTGTGTATTTTTCTATGAGAATTGTGTATTGTCCACGAGAACTGTATATGAGAACTGTGTATTTTCTATGCAAACTGTGTATTAGCCAGTTCTCATAGATAAGACAGTTCTCATAGAGACAGTTCTTATAGCAGTTCTCATTGACAAATCTCATAGACAAGACAGTTCTTATAGACAATTCTCATATAGACAGTTCTCATAATCAAATGATAAGAGTGGAAGTGGCAGAGTATTGGGCTATTAAATCTAGGTAGTTTGATGAGAGTATGGTAACACCTTAATTTCCTTGAGATTATATAGATTTCAATTTTGGGGTGTTATAGTTGAGGTTATGTGAACTGCGTATTTCTTTTCTAATTCACATAGCCTAGCTCTCATAGACAATTTTCTATGAGAATTGTGTATTTTCTATGAGAACTGTTTATGAGAATTGTTTATGAGAACTGTATGTTTTCTATGGAAACTTTGTATTTTTCTATGAGAATTGTATATTTTTTATAAAAACTGTGTATTAGCCAATTTTCATTGACAGTTCTCATAGATATAATTTTCATAGACAAGACAGTTCGCATAGAGATAGTTTTCATAGACAAGACAGTTCTCATAGTCAATTTTCTATGAGAACTGTCTATAAGAATTGTGTATTTGAGATGAGAGCTGTGTATTTTCTACGGAAATTGTGTATTTTTCTATAAGCGCTGTGTATTGTCTATGAGAATTGTCAATGAGAACTGTGTATTTTCTATGAGAACTGTGTATTTTCTATGAGAACTACATATTAGTCAGTTTTCATAGACAGTTCTTATAGACAAGGCAGTTCTCATAGAGACAATTTTTATAGCAGTTCTCATAGACAATTATCATAAACACGACAATTCTCATAGATACAAATTTCATGATAAACAGTTCTCATAAGCAGTTCTCATAGTCAAATGATATAATCCACTTCAAATAAATTTTTTTTATCCTTACATAATTTCATATTCAATATGGATCTTGTTAGAAAGATCTCGCCGATTAGATTCTAAAAATGTACTCCCTCCGTTCCAAATTGAGGGTCCATCTTTCCTTTTTTGGACGTTCCAAAATGAGAGTCCAGTTTGAAAAGTCAACACCCAAAAAGCTCAAACTTTCCCATTTTGCCCTTTCTTCTCCAAACTTAAATACTCACTAAATAATGAGTTCAACAATTAAAATGACAATTTTAAAAAGGCTAAAAAAAAACAAAAATCCACAACATTCATTAGATTAACATTGCAACTCCACTGGTATTTACAAAGCATAGAATTACAACATTGAACTAAAAAAGCCACTGCCTAAAGCAAAAATATCCAGTGGCATGCAGCACATCCTTGCCAAGTGTTGGCCAAAACATTGCCAAAAAAAAAAAACGTAAGAACCCATTTACCAGCCTTACTACACCCCTTTACATTTACTTACTGTACAACACAAAACCAGCTTCTTACCAACTCAAAAAAACACCATTGACAAAAGGCTGTTTTCATACCACAACCATTAACAAAAGGCTAGGTATATACAAATCCAAGAACTCTATTTCACGGATGCACCTTCTACTGCAGAAGACTTCAACTTGGTTCCAAAAAGAAAGGCAGTTGGGGACTAGACCTGTAGAAGATTGGACAAAAACAAGGAGAATTTTTTCAACTAAACCAATTTTTCAACGTTGAAAAAAAAAACTCATTGAAAAATTAAATTAAGTGAAAGAAGAATTGATCACCTCATTGTTGGAGATTAGCCAATGCACTTTCAACAACCTCACGATCACACGAAAGATGCGTAGGAAGATTACCACTTCTCATCAACTTGTTTTTCCCCAAATGTGGTTGCTTGTAATGATTTCCCCCATCTACCTTCATTATCTCAATCATACATGCTTGCAATGATAAAAAGATTTCATTGAGACTTTGGGGTGCTAAATTTTCAAAGGATTTCTCCACAGCCGCAACAAGTTCATCAATAGTGGTAGGCGCTTCTTGATGTTGCAACGATTGAATGGAGTTAAAATATCTGAGATCCAAGACATTCAAGTCTGGACTATTTGGAGGTTGAAAAGACAAACGGATGTCAAACCCGTCTTTACGTGCAGCTTGAACAAATTCGGAATCCAACTGATGGATATGCGGCTTCGCGTTATCTTGTTGAATAAATATAGTCTCGGTTGAGTCGTAATGAGGCCATTTGGCTCGGATGGCCGGCAACACTTTATCAATCAAACAAGAGCGCATAATTTCCTTAGTTACTGATGTAATTGCTTTAGTCTCCAAAGTGCCGGCCACACAATTTTTACTACTCCTTTTTGCAGGTTCCTTGAATGTAAAAGGGAAAATTCCAATTTTTCCAGAAAACTCTTCATTCCTAAATGCATCGAATCGTGGCCGAGCTACTGCAGCAAGGAACATGACTTTTGTAATGAACCGCTTACTTTTGCAAGTGCGCAATGGTTCACGTTCCCTTGGAAGGAGATAATACCTTTCCACTTCTCTTGATAAGAAAAACCATTTTTCATCAATATGCACATAATTGTACATATTCTTGAAAACAGGATCATTTGCAAGACTGCTTGGTTCTAACATTGAAAAACAAAACCGAAGTCGAGCTTTTTTACCTTCTTCAGTAAGATGGGGCTTCACTGCAATCGTGTGCGGCCGGATATCACCTTCTTTAATTCGCCTAAAGAGTGTTGTTTGCGGGACTGTCACGGCCTTTGCTAATGAACGGATACTAGTCCTGCGACGAAGAGGAACTTCCGATACTTTGTTGACATCAAAGTGGATCCTTTTTCGACCAACTCGACCGTGCAATCTTCTAGACACATCAACAGCCACCCCATTCTCCATACAAAAAACTGCTCGTTTCCAAATTCGGCGAACTGATTTTGCATTTACAGAGAAGAGTTTAGCAACCTCAGGTATGCAACCCCTTTTTAACTTCCCCCTTTCACTTTGTTTTAACAGTGCCTCAAAAATCTGTTGCCGTTGCTGGTTGGTCAGTTTTTTTTGTGATATGGGATGGGCAGAGGAATGGGACATAGGAATATCCATTTTCAAAAGAAACGTGAAAAGAACAAAGAAAGGAATAGAGAGAAAATAAGGGGAGAGAGAAAGAGATTAGCTGGAGAAGAGTTATTCTTGGAGGGAGAGAAAAAGGTGGAACAGAGAAGATTGAGGAAATATGGCATTCCTTTTATAGTGCTCTTTAAAACAAGTTTTTGAATCTACTGAAATCTCTGAGTTTTCGGGACTTACTTCATGTTTAAATTTTGGAAACAAACACTTAGGACCCGCCTTTTTTTTGCCTCCAATTCACTGCCATTCAAAAGGCCAAATTGGCGCCTATATTGAAAAAGAAAGGAAGTCTGTTTTTCCTGGTGAGTTGGGAACTTTTTGCAGAAATTTGCAGGGCCAATTTTGAACTTCCATCATAAAAAAAAAAAAAATGAAAACTGCATAGTTAGGGGCAAAATTGGAAACAAAAAAATCTATCAATGGAATCATGTGTCCTTCTAAAATAGTTGGATTCCCGAAGAGGGACTCACAATTCGGAACGGAGGGAGTAATTTTTAAAAAAATTGAATATCTACAATAAAAGATATTATAATTTGAAATTTGAAGAATGTATTAATTACTTACATGGATGGATATGTATACACGTGTCTCTTCATTTGTAAGACGTCAAAGTCAGGAGGGAAAAAAGTACTCCTAATGAATACAAGAAATTATTCAATGGTTTTGAGATATCTTGAAGTATTGTTCCAACCATTCGTCACATGCCACATATTAACTTGTTGCTCAAATAAATAAATAAAAAGGAAAAGGTTTCTAACATTAACCAATCATACGTTAATGGTGCACCATATGACAATGCTCCGTAAGCATTAGATAACTTTCTAATATTTAGATGCGCTGTGCGCATACGCGTGAGGGAGTTCATTGGGGCATATTTGGAATAATGATAATTTCAGGACTATTTCAAGCACGCAAATAATTGTACAGGGTTGATTTCAGTCCGAGCCTAATTTTCTGGGAAGGCCTCTAAATCCCCCCTAAGTAAACTACCAAAAATACCCCACCTCTTCGTCGCTCATACGCGACCATCACCGGATCCAAAGCAACTCCTACTCCTTCTAAGTTCTCACCCACCGCCACTCCTACTCCTTTTCAAGCACCAGCCGCTCACACCCCAACTCCCTCACCCTCTCCAACGCCGGTGACTCCTTCCCCTTCTCCATCGCCGTCTCCGATCCACACCCCAACCCCATCACCCTGCACCCGCCCCGGCCGTGCCGCTGTATAGCGTGGTCGCCGGAGTTTGCCTCACTTTGCACTTGGCCGTCGACGTGCGGGCTTGCCACAAGCTGTATAAAGGTAACTGGAAAAATTGAAGCAATAATTGATTGATGTTTTTTTCTTAATTCTGAAATTCAATCGAATCGATTTGACCGTCAAGATAGACATATATACATACAAGACATTCGTTTATAAACGTATATATCAACGATCTGTGAGTCTCTCCATTTCTGATTTGTATATTCAATCCAATCAATTTTGTTTTCTTCTGCATTTGTCTTGTTTGATTGATAATGGAATTCTATCGTGTTAATATATTGGCCACTGAAAGCAAAAGGGGATTTGGTTGTGAAAAGTGTGGTTGGAATGTGAAATCTGTTTGTTTTTTAAAGTGTGAATTCTTCATTTGAGTGTGAATTGTGTCTTTTTTGAACGTGTGAATTCTTTATTTTGGTGCGAATTGTGGTTTTTTTTTTCAAAGATGAGAATTCGGAGGGTGTGAATAGTGCAAAGGAGTATAAATTCTGGAAGTGTAATTTCTGCAAAAGGGTGTGAATTCTTAAAAATAGGTATGAATTCTGCAAAAGGCAGAATTTTATCTTATCTCTTAAATAACCAAAAACGAATACTCCTATTTGTTCTGCAACTGCGAGTGTTTATTGCAGCTTGAACATCAATGAATGGCAGCTTGAACATCAATGAATGGCACCTGTGCTTATCGTTGCCGGTGAGCACAAGAGTACGGAATGGAAAGCCCTATAATGTTTCGGTCACGAATAAGCCCCCGCACTTGTACATTTTTTCAGTTCAAACCGCAACGCTTTGTAATTGGAATGTGAATTCTGTTTTTTTACAATCTATCCCCTTAAAACTACGGCGTACAATAGGTGGATTTTAAGGAGCTGTGAATTGTTAATTTGGGGTGTAATTGGGGGGTGTGAATTCTTAATTTGAGAATGTAAATTATGTCCCCTTAAAGACCCCACTGGCCACGTTCTCTTTCGCCTCCTTTGCCACTCCTCCCGCGTCGGCGGCATCATCGGCAAGTCCATCACCATCATCAAGCAAATCCAACACGACACCGCTTCCAGAATTCGCGTCTCACCACCACCGTCACGAGCTCCAATACCTCAGTCTAAAATCTTACAAGTGTGGCACATTATTTAAAACTTGTACTGTTTAAAACCTTTAATTACCGTTCTCTTTTCTTCTGTTGGGTTTTACTAGGTGTGGATATGTATGAAAGTGTAGGGGTATTTGTATGCACAGCACTGGAAAATCTTTGGGTGTGAAATTTTCATTTGGAGGTGAATTGTGTCCTTTTTAAAGATGTGAAATTTGTTTTTTTTGAAAATATGAATTCTTCATTTGGAGGTGAATTGTGTCCTTTTTAAAGATGTGCAATTTGTTTTTTTTGAAGATATGAATTCTTCATTTGCGTTTGAATTTTGTTTTTTCAAGCGTGTGAATTCTCATTTGGGGATGTGAATTCTGTCTTCCTCATTTTTTCTGTGAATTCTTTGACACCGCCTTCCGAATTTTTGGTATGTAGGAGTAATTTAAGAATATAGTGAATGGGGGCGTTGATGTGAGAAGTTGAGAACTACCTGTGTTTTTGTTTTTATCCAGATTAAGTGTTTGTGAATTATTTTAGAGGGGTGTGAATTCTGAATTTAGGGTTGTGAATTTGTGTAATTTGAATGGGCATAAATTCTAGAGGTGTGAATAGTACAAAAGGGTGTGAATTCTAGAAGGTGTGAATTCTTAAAAGGGGTGCGAATTCTGTGGGGTGTGAAATCTTACAGGTGTGAATTCTTGAGGTGTGAATTTTGTGGGTGCGGTGTGAATTTTGGAGGGTGTGAATTCGTGGAGGTGTGAATTCTGTGGGGTGTGAATTCTTAAAGGTGTGAATTTTTGGGGTTTGAATTCTGTGGGTGGGGTGTCAAATTTGGAGGGTGTAAAATCGTGGAGGTGTGAAATCTGTGGGTGGGGGGTGAATTCGTGGAGGTATGAATTCTGTGGGGTGTGAATTCTGTGGGTGGGGTGTGAATTCTGGGAGTGTTTAAATAGTGACAAGGGTAAAATAGTAAAAGCATTTTTAAAAAGGGGCTGGATGGGATAGCTCTACAAAAAGGGGTTTGCATGGAACTCCATGTGAAAAAAAGGACCGGCCAGGAATTTCCTGTATACTTTGATATCTTATACCAAATCACCAGCCAATGAATTGCCAATCAGGTCTCGGAACCATCCTTCGAATTAGTTTGTTCACCGGCTTTGCTTTCGCATCAAATAAAATCAGACTTTGGGTTTTAGCTGCAAATGTTATTTATTGGCTCCATGTGTCCTAAAATACAATTAACACGTATCAAATTTCAAGTAACGCACTAAATCGACGTAACAAGCCTAAGTTAGGAGCGTAAATAGGCATATTTACGCACCTATTAGTAGTCTCAACTAATAAGGATCAAGGGAAGTCAATGGCTCAACAAATACTATCCACAAGACGAATAACGGATTAATAAATAATATGAACAATAATCAAATCACCACAATAATCATACCAAACAATGAGTCCAATAATATCCGAACGATGAACAACGATAAACGGGAGTCTAAACCAAAGTGGTAACCATATCTTCCAATCACCAAGTACCAAATGCCAAATATTTTCTCAAGGTTTAACCCGTTGGATCCAATACCATACTTAGAATCACCACAGGATGGCGCATGTGACCTTTTCCCTAGGCCAATCCGGAGAAGGGTCACAGGGTATTTCACAAGTCTTTTCCCTATCAGTTGAGCATTAGAGTCACAGGGTATTTCACAGTCTTTTCTCAAGCGGCCAAAGTCACCACGATATCTCACGGCCGGGTCTTTTCCTTGAACTTTAAAAAATATAAATATAATCCATGGTCCCAACACATAAGAACAACAGCGAACCAGAGTCACCTACAGGATTATTTCCCGTGTCATTGCATAGTCACAATAATATCATGGAGTCAATGAATCGACGACAATAAGAGTAAGGGCAATCGATCAATTACAAATATTCTCAATTAACCTTGTATGTCAAAGAGTACGTCAATTGTCAATAATTATGAGAGCAATGAATAAGAATAATTATCATCGGATTACAACGAATAACGAATTGTCAAGAATAGATTGGCTCAAGAGGATTCCAAATGAAGGGATCACATGCTTAATCACTCACCTCGATTGAAAAGATAGATCGCAAAATGGATTGCTCAGTACTCCGCTAGTCCTCCGAATAAAAAGAATGAATGTACGGAAATCAATTCAATGAAATTGACTACTCTAGTTACCAGTGAAACTAATAACAATATAATTACTACTAATATTGATCTTCCTTTAAGTTAATTAACTCCCGGAACAACCTTATGGGTTAATCTCTCAATTCTCTCATCTCGACACACACACACACACTACATATGCATACAGGTTCGTAATATACTTATATATACATATTAACACATACATAATTTAAGTAATTTTAAGTTCCTTTTGCCCTTGCCCTTGTGCTTTTAATCTTTGTAATCTTGCAGAGATTAATAAAATTTTCTTTTGCCGATCAAAAAAAAAAAAAAAAACACATGCACGCACCTCTCTCCCTCCTCACCACCAAACAAAACCCCACTGTCATCAACCAAAATCCATAATTCTATGCATATCTATAACTATAAACAATATATACCCAGCAAAAGAGAAAAGAGACAATGAAAACATTAAGCTTACTCAACGATTCACTGATCTGGAAACTACCGACGAACTCTCAACTACGGCTGCTCTTTCGCACTTTCCTCCCCAACGTATGGAATAAAATAACCCTACTCCTCAAACGCTTTCTCACCCTAGTAAACTGCCCACGTTCAATATTAAAACTTATCTTGTCTAATTACACAATCAACCCATCATTATTGTTCATATTCATATGAACTTCAAGTCCACATATGAATGTTTCAAAATCACAGGGGGTTATGTGCACACTTTTGAACCATAGGGAGTGTATCTGCACATTCCTTTTGCCCTTATCCTCGACAATGGGACACCACACAATCTTGAATTCCCATCATATAAACTATTTTCAAATGTATCAAATTGTTTCCCTTGAGGTACAGGGCCAGTGAGTCGATTATGAGAAACATTTAAGATTGATGGGAAAGTGAGTTGGGTCAGTTTCCAAGCGATCTGTCCAGAGAGCAAGTTTTGGAATAGATCCAACGACTCCTATTCTGTAAAGTTTGCCAACGATGATGGGATAGCGCCAGTAAGTTGTTGTTGGAAATATTTAGAGATTGAAGCCTACTGAGACTTCCAAGGGATTTTGAAATATCCCCAACGAATGTGTTGCTTGAGAGATCAACCACCACCAAGACACTTTGAATCCTCTCGTATAACCTTTTTGTCCCTTTGTTGACCACTTTCATTGAGTACTCAACAAGTTATTCCCCACCACCAGTATTGTTCCTCAGGAGTTGTTGAACCGGCAAGTATCTGATATTCAACAACTGGAATTGCATGCATATATGTCAACTTCCCTTTGTTGATCATTTTCATTTCATTGCAGTTACGGATGTAATCTGTTGGCAAAATCCAATGCACTACAATAGAGCTCTGGCTAACTCACGGGAATACGGCATCAAACTATGCCTCCTAAACGGGCCGTGGACCTCATCCATATCGGGGAAAACTCCAACATAAAAAACTATATTCAAACTCATTTTTATATATATGCTTAAACCTGTCAATAGTAAGCCATTCAATTATGTATATTAAGACCAATCCTTAGAGTCATCGTTTGACCAATCCAGCAATCAATGAAAGTCTGCGTAAGCTAGCCGAAACACGTTGAAGTTGTTTATGCGCATTGTGCTTTTTATTACTCATTGATCATCTTTCAACTGTGTTTGGGTTTTGATGGTTACAGAACAAAGCTGCTCAAGCCTTAAAGACTGGTGCGAGGGTTGCTGACGCTGCTACCAGTGTTTATGACCTCGGATTCACCATTGCGACCGCGGCCAGCTTTTGTACTATCATGTAATAATGCTCGGAGCAACGAGTAATTATTCAATGGTCTTAGGACACTACCATGTGATGTTCCGATACAGCTTTCATCCATCACACATTTCCGTATGGTTCATTCACCTGAGCCCTATAAAAAGTGCGTAGTGGATAAGGATGTCAAGGCACCACAATGTGGTGCCCCAAGACCACCAAATAATTTTCCGGAGCAACTTGGTTACTTATTTAAAGCCGAAATTAGCTTGGAAATCCAAGATTAATCCCACTAGCATAAATGTATGTTTCATGCATTGTCCATCTGTATTTCAATAATAAAAAAATAAAAAAAAGTATCTGGGCTGCATATTGGTGGTTTAAAGGCTTAAACCACCGAGAAACAAAAGGCCAGAAATTCAAGAAAAAAATCATGTTGAAAAAATGCCGAGTTTAAAGGCTTAAACCACCGCGGCCAGCTTTTGTACTATCATGTAATAATGCTCGGAGCAACGAGTAACTATCAGTGGTCCTAGAACACTATCATGTGATGTTTCAATAGTACTTTCATCCACCACATGCACATTTCCGTAGGTTTCATACACCTAATACTAAGCCCGGCCTACAAAAATGCATAGTGGATAAGGATGTTAGGGCAACGTGGTGGCCCAAGACCACCAAATAATTGTCGGGAGCAAAATATGAGTTTGTGGCTTGGAAATCCAAGATTAATCCCACTTGCATAAATGTATGTTTCATTGTCCATCAGTATTTCAATACAAAAAAAAAAAAAAAAAAGTATCCGGGCTGCATATCGGTGGTTAAAAGGTTTAAACCACCAAGACACAACAGGCCCGAAATTCAAGAAAAAAATCACGTTGAAAAAGCACCGAGTTTCATCTGGATAGATCAGTAAAACTATTTATTTATATGTTTGCAGATGATTGCCGTTAACATGAGAATTATTTTGCAGATTAACCTTAGAACACGTATGCCTGCTCGGATTTTAAATATACTATTTCATTATTTGGAGTTGATCTGTTCGATTTTCGCCACCCACGAACTTGAATCCTAGCTCCATTCCTAATCCCTCCAGGGTCTCCAAGAAATTTAGAAGTTCAACCCTAACTGAGGAAGCTAGCTGGGTTATAGCCTGAGTAACCTCTCAAAAATTAAACTTTGCTCGTATTGATTTCCTTGCACCCAAAGTCCTAGACCAATTAGGAAACATCCAAAAACAAAAAGTCCGAGATACCCCAATCAGTCAAAACGTGTTCAAACTGAATGGTTTAAACTAGGGTTGAGCCCAGACTAGATGGGTTGATCTTAGGCTAAACAAAACGGAATTTCAAATTTCTATGCATCAAGCTTGTGGAAACTTTTTATTCAACTCAAAATTAATTGACAATGACTTGGACAGGTAATTCCTTATGTTATTAAGTAATCACTTATTCCACTCTCAAGCAATTTGGGACTATATTTGCTTAACATCCCCCCTCAAGTGTCACATTTGTGTTCTGTCATGTGTAGTCTCTATCTTTTTAGGTCTATCATCGTGCAGCCTTTTTGCTAGTTAGATTCGAGCCAAAAATTCTACAAGTCCTTCACAAAACAAGGGACTGTTTCGCTACCAAATTTTGCCAAGAAGCAAACTAGAACAGATTAACTGCCCCACACAGAAGCAGGCCGGGGGAAGCAAAAGCATACGAAAACAACGTACGAGGCACCATCAATTAGGAAAAAGTTTTTAAAAAGCTCTTTAAATTAATTTATTATGTTAATTATCTGTACAAATTAAATTATCGGTTATTTGGGTATATACTGTAAACATTTGAAACTCCCAATCTCTATGTTGTGCATTTAAGCTCCTATTATATGCAATGCTTAATTGCGTTTGTGGTTGTTTTTTACTACATAAAGGCGGCTAGTGCACAAGGTGATTGTGTGATTTTATGAAAGACTTGATCAACTAAACATGATGGCATGCCATACACATATTTTGAGAATATGTTATATGTTTATGGTCAAGGTCGGCTCTGAGATTTCGGAGGCCTAAGATGATCTTCGAAGCTAAGGCCCTTAATATTCTATCACTTAACGGGTAATTCCTTCTTTGTCAATTCATTGGGTTTGTTTGCAATGAGAATTATCGTTTAAGGGGAAAAGATGCATCCATGTTAATGATGCACTCACCACACTAAATAATTTTCCCAGAGATCATCGATCTCGAGGTCCCGTGATCCAACTTTATTCTCGCTTTTTATTTTTTTCCTCCGTTTCATTTTTACTAGGCTATTGGGCTTTATGTTAAACATATTCATGGGTTAAAAATGGAGCCTATAGTAACACATATATACTAAGTGCTAAAAACAAGTGGAGACCCTAGTTTTTGGACATTTTTAAGGGGCTTAAGGCTTGCGCCTCATAGGCCTTAGCCCAGAGCTGGCCATGTTTATGGTATTCTGAGCATACGAGTGGCTCTTCGGTTCACGTGGAAAGCTTTAGTTACAAGGAGCGGAATGCCTATTAACCCGGTGCAAGAGTGGACGCATCTTCTCTAATGAGAGAGCTTTACGCGTGCCTCGATAAGTTTTTTATATTCTGACGTAGGACAGTTAATCACATTAGAGTCAAAGTTGATTATGTCCTCGAACAACAAATTAAAGGACACATTTCAATCCAGTAAATTAATGTAATGCTCAATCTGCATTTGAGATATTTTATTTGTTTTTCTGGCAGGCTTTCAGCGAAGACCCCAGCAGCTACCATCACAAGCAAATATATGAAGCCCTTGTTTTGCCACCAAATAAAGTGGGACCTAATTCAGTGGAAAATGTGTTATGTATATTCATTCTCTCAATATTGGAGGCTAAAAGATCATTTTCAATTAAATGAAAAGAAAAAGAGAGACTAAGACCATTTCAATACCCACCCGAGTCCCTGCAGTGAGCAAAAAGGACTGTAATCCACAGCCCCTCAAAACGACATCGTTTTGGGGGCAACTTACATTCGACATGCGGACAAGGCAGCTGATGAGAAAAACGCGATGGCGTAAAAAATTATTCAGTGCTTCGGCTGTCCAAATTGAATCTTGAATTCTCCCTTTCTCTCCTCTGCACTTCACCAGCAAAAAATCATCCGTATCCCCTTGTCCAAATTGAATCCTGAATTCTCCCTTTCTCTCCTCTGCACTTCACCAGCAAAAAATCATCCGTATCCCCTTCTCTGCTTTGCCACCAGTGACTATAATCCATCCTCGGTGCCACTGTCTTCACCCAACCTGTGTTGCGAAAGTCTCATCGTCGTTCAATTTGGTATTTTTTATTCGGTTTCGACTTGATTTCTGAATCCCAGGGAGTGGGTTTCTTGATCTATTGATTCTGTTTTTTCTGTTTCATTTTCGATTTGATTTAGGAATCCGAAGGCAAACAAACCCAACATTCTATTTTATCACCCCAAGCTTGTAGTGTACTGCATAAATTTCTATGTGGTCAAGGTAAATTTTTTTTTTGAAGGGACGATTTGTAACAAAGGGAAGGAAAGGAGGGGAGGGGAATTTAATTTGGGAATACATAAAGCTGTGGTAGAGGAGCGATGTTGGCGTGAGAAAGAGAGAGAGTCCGGTTGGGTGAGGATGGTGGCGCCGTGGATGGATTACAGTTGCCGGCGACAAGCGGAGAAGGGCAAATGGTGTGATTTCCGATGGTGAAGTGCATTTTATGGGCTTGTAAGGATTTGGAACAACTTTGTTTAAGGAGGCCAAAGCACCGAATAATTTTTCACGCCATTAGTTTTCCTCATCCATTGCCTTGTCTGCGTGTGGAGTGCAAGTTGCCCCAAAACAACGCCGTTCTGGGGGCTGCAGATTACGGTCCTCTCTGCTCACTGCAGGGACTTGAGTTCCGTCTAATTGGATGTGATTATTGAATTGGACCATATGGCGTAAGGATCACAAATAATTAGGTATTCGATTAAATTTGGTTCTGATTAAACAAATGTACATCTGATATGTATAGATTTTCAATCTCATGGTGTAGGACACAGTATCATGGGGGTTTGGTGTTGATCCATGAGACTATACTGTAGGACCGGGCCTGTCATATTGTTAGAGCGAATTATTGCGTCTATACTGATGAAGTACTACGTCACGACGTTCTCAAAACTGTTCTTCCAATAACTGAAATTGTTGTAGCGTTATGCGATTTCAAGTAAGACAATGTAAAGCAGCCCTTATGTTCTATCAGTTAAATTAAATTTTGAGTAAAAATGTCACATACTAGTCATGAGGAGGGTCAAATAATCACCCTTTTCGCTATGCTATACCTACGTGTTCATGTGCTTACACGAGGCATCCATGATTCCTAATGTGATTGCCAGATTATGTTGCAGTCCCCACACATACGTGTCGGGTTAATCGAATTGTTAATTCCGGAGATCAGTTCTTCTCTTTACTGAAGGAGTTCGAATTGAAATCGGGACAAAATTTCGTATGAATTGACTCAATTTGAAAACTGAGAGCATGCGGGTGGTAGGCGGAACGCAGTATTACAGTTGATTGTGAAGTCTCGCACTGGCCTTTTTCACTTCTGTTAACAATTTGTCCCAACCATGTTGGGCGCTTTGGACGCACCGCAAATGTGCAAACAGGCTAGGGGTTCAACAATTCTTTGATATTTGCTCTTCAAATTAATTTGTTTGCAATTAACCTAAGGTAGCGTTGAGGGTATATGTGAAGTTGAGTTTTTTTGAAAACAACAACATAATTTGCATCATCATCGGGAGTCATTATATTTTCGAGTTTTGGGATACGTCCTAGCCTTCTAGGTTTGACATTTACAGAGAATGAACAAACGGGAGTCGTTGTCAGAGTTCAAGAAGAGCAAAAGAATAGTAAAGAGAGATGGAAAGGCCTTTCTACTTTCGCCCAAATGGCTTCACAAGTCACAAACTCATTGCAGAAGCTTTTCAGGATATTGGCATTTCACTGTCTTTTGCAATAAAAACAGGTGGAGAGTTCCCAGTACAACAGTCCATACTAATCATCTAAGACCAGATACTACATATGCAAATCGGACATAAGCGATACATGACAGGACCATGACTAATAGAAAGACAAAAGCGAGCAAGAACAAAGCTCCAGGAAGGTCTCTCTTAGAAAGCTTACAATACTGCAACTATTCACTGCTAAAACCTGCATATCCTCAACACCTGGCCCTTTTATGGACAGAACTTCTAGCCAAGATGGGAGAACAAGCACAAAAGTTAGTACTGAGGAAAGAACCCATAACTTCATTGCCAACAACTGCAAAACCAATTTCCGCGCCAAAATGAAGTTAGAAATTTTGCAAATGATAGAATATATGATGATTACTTCGCGAAAGCTAATAGCAAAAAGATGAGGAAAACGAAGTGAGAGAATGGATGTTGCTTTCTTACTTAGGTTCTTCGGCCCTTCCTTTTCTGCTTCTTTTGAATCTTCTGCCCCCTCCCAAAGGTCTTGACAAACCATTCGTGATACCTCCTCGTCAAAGTTATCCCAATAACCAGCCCAACTACTAGTCCACTTCCATATCCCAAGGCTATGACCATCAAATAAGTACCTCTCAAAAACTCAAGATCGTGACCTCGAAATATAGGCGGAGAAGGTGGAGAGGTCATTGAATTTTTGCATGACTTCGACAATGGGACACCACACAATCCCAAATTCCCATCATATGAACTATTTTCGAATGTATCAAATTGTTTCCCTTGAGGTACAGGGCCAGTGAGTCGATTATGAGAAACATTTAAGATTGATAGGAAAGTGAGTTGGGTCAATTCCCCGGGGATCTGTCCAGAGAGCAGGTTTTGGGATAGGTCCAATGCTCCAATTCTGTCAATTTGGCCAACGATGATGGGATAGTGCCAGTAAGTTTGTTGTTGGAAATGTTTAGAGATTGAAGCCCACTGAGACTTCCGAAGGATTCTGGGATATCCCCAACGAATGTGTTGCTTGAGAGATCAACCACCACCAAGGCACTTTGAATCCTCTCATATAACCTTTTTGTCCCTTTGTTGACCACTTTCATTGAGAACTCATAAGGTATAGTCCACACCCAGGATATTGCCTCATGAGTTGTTGGACCGGCAAGTGTCTTATAATGAACAACTGAAATTGCATGCATATATGTCAACTTCCCTTTGTTGATCATTTTCATTTCATTCCAGCTACGGATGTAATTTGTTGGCAAATTACCTGAAAAGCGATTGCCAGAGAGGTCAACTATACGCAACTTTGGAAACGTTGAATTGTTTTTTGGATTCCCAATATTGCCATGGAATTTGTTTGATCCCAAACCAAGAACTTCTAACTTAGGAAGAGCTCCCAACCAAGAGGGGAAAGTATCCTTAATCTGATTATTCTGAAGAATGAGACACTCTAGCATTTGGCAATTTGCCAATGATCTAGGCACCGGCCCCTTTAGTTGATTTCGACCTAAATCAATCATCACCAACTGGCTATTCATTGTGAATGTTGAAGGAATATTTCCATGGAAACTATTGTAACTTAGATTCAACATGAGAAGACCCTCGTTGGAACTGGCCAGACATGGAGGTACTGTGCCACTTAAATTGTTGTTGGACAAATCAAGCACACTAAGAGATTTCTTGTGGCATATTGACGGTGGAATTGCTCCCGTCAATGTGTTATCGCGAGCATCATAAATAACAATGCTTGGTGGTGGAATAGGCAGCGATCCTTGAAACTTGTTAGACTTGAAGTCAAAATATTTTAGAAAAGGCCATGGGACAACAGCCGGCTGCTGGTCAAAGCCTGTTAGAAAGTTCTGGTGAAGGTCGACAATTTCCATTGTTTCTTTACTCGAGTTCCAAACCCATGTTGGTATTTTGCCTTGAAATTTATTATTGTTAATAATTAACATCCGCAATTTATCTTGAAATCGTAGAATGCCAGGGAACTCGACTAAGTTGCATGACCCCAATCCTAGAATATCAAGCTTTGGATGAGTACCATTGGTACTATTTTTGTCGAGCACTGTTAGATCGTTGTCCTCTAATAGCAATGAGACCAGGTATGGGAGTTTCATAAACATGTCTAGCTCCACTATACCAGTGAAGCTATTAGAATAAAGACTCAAATAATCAAGACGCTTGAGTTGAGTGATTGATCTAGGAATTGTGCCATGAAAGTGATTCGCTGCAAGTTCTAGAAATGTTAATTGGGTGAGGTTCATGAACCAACATGGGATTTTACCTACCAGGTTGTTTTCACTAATGAATAAATATGAAAGTTGGGTTAGGTTTGCAAGCGATAGTGGGATCTCACCTTGTAAATTCATTCTAGGTGCATACAAGTGAGTGAGTTTGAGTAGCTTCCCTGGCGGTAAAGGAATTGGTCCTGCGTCAAAGTCGTTGTTGCCAATTTCAAAGTTAGTTAGTTGTGATAGGTTTGCCAATGACGAAGGAATCTGGCCACTGAACTTGCACGCATAAAGGGACAGGTTAGTGAGCCGAGTTAGATTGCCCAAAGAAGATGGAAGCGTCCCAAATAAACTAGTTTGACTCAAACCCAAATAAAGTAAGGATTCAAGTCTACCAATTGAATCTGGGAGCTTACCATACAAGCCCGTGTCCCAGATACTCAATGTTGTAAGGCGCCGCTACTTTGAAATTCAGGTAGAGAGCCGATGAGATTTTCGTTCGAAGCTGCCCCAAGAATCTGCAGTTTTGGTAGACGAAAAATGTCCATTGGAAATTCACCATACAACGAACAACTTACAAGATTAAGAGTTGTCAGAGAGGATATATTTGAGATGACACTTGGAACTGAAGAAGATATGTTCACCATAGAAAGGTCAAGAACTTTCAGGGAGGTTAGATTTTGAACTAGGTCTCTTAGACTGGGTTTTTCAAGTTTCAAAAGACTTTGAGAATACCAATCCATTTTAAGTGAAAGATCCAGGATAACCAATTTGGAAAGAGATGCGATTTCTGAAGGAATCTGACCAAAAAATTCAGAGTTGGATAGATTGAGACTTGTTAGCCCCGAAAGATTTCCAATTCTGGATGGTATTTCAGAGAAATTAAACCTATTATCGGCAAGGTTTAGGGTACGAAGGTGGACAAGGGCGAATAGGCTGCTGTTCGAGTTGATAGAACCACGGAGAAAGCTACTACTGAGGTCGAGGCCAATCACATGACCAGTGTCATAGTCACAGTCAACACCGTCCCATGAGCAGCAACCATTGCTCTTTCTATCAAGCAGCGTCCAGGATTCAAGTTTTGGATAAGCAGACGGGTCAAAAGAAGCAAGCTTGTCGATGACGAAATTATGCTTGAACTGCAGCAAGGCTTTGCTCTCATTTTCATGGCACAATGGCTGCGTAGAAGAGGAAGAGTGAGTTAATATGACAAGATTGAAGCAATACAAGATTAGGCATGCGCGAAGATATAAACATGAATCCATGATGTATGTATATAGCCAACGCTAGTTACCAAATCTTGAATGAGAAAGCTCCGATGCCTTTGATGTTCTTTTATAGGTGGTTTTTACAACTCATACACAATGGAAAAGTCCACAGAGATGAGTGGACCCCTTCTATTGCAATCTTTGGGGTAGGACCAAAATAAAATCCCTGAATTTGTTAGTCAAGACCCGTCCATGTTCCCTAGCTCAATCCAGTTCTAGGTCACATAATCTTTCTGGTATGATTCTTTCACGTTCTCGCTTGCATACGCGCAATATGTGACTTCGTTCGATCAGTTTGCTCCCTATGGTTGGGGTTTGTTAACCTGAGCCCGGGCTGCTTTTTTATTTATCTTCCTGTTGGTTTACGAACTTGTCAACGATGCTGAGATAACCTCGAAATAGCAATACATGTCTTGACTTTGACAATTCTTCAATGTTTTTGGGTACTCTAAACATTTGTAACTCCCAATCTCTAGCGGTTCATCCGGCTTGTGGACGACTACTCTGCCCCCATGAGGTTTCGTACTCTCTGATGTTTAGTCGTCTTCAGTCCTTCAGATCAATAAACTTTCTCCTTTTTGACAAAACAAAATCTCTATGTTGTGCATTTAAGCTCCTATTATATGCAATGTTTAATTGCGTTTGTGGTTGATTTTTACTATATAAAGGCGGCTAGTGCACAGGGTGATTTTGTGATTTTATGAAAGACTTGGCATGCAATAATACGTATATTTTGAGGATATGTTATATGTTTATGGTATTCTGAGCATACGATTGGCTCTTTGGTTCACGTGGAAAAGCTTTATTTACATACAAAGCTTCCTAGATGAGAGTTGTATCGTGGGAGCGGAACGCCGATTAACCTGGTGCAAGAGGGGACACATCTTCTCTAATGATGAGAGCTTTACGTGTGCCTCGATAAGTTTTTAATATTATCACGTAGGACAGCGAATCACATTAGAGTCAAGTTGATTATGTCCTCGAACAACCAGAGGTCAGATTTCAATTCAGCAAATTAATGAGGGATATTAATGCTCAACTACTCATCTGCAATTGAGATATTTTGTTTGTTTTTCTGGCAGGCTTTCAACGAAGACCCCTTCAGCTACTATATACACAAGCAAAATATGAAGCCCTTGTTTTGCCACCAAATAAAGTGGGACCTAATTCAGTGGAAAATGAGTGGATATATATATCCATTCTCTCAACAATATTGGAGGCTAAAAGATCATTTTCAATTAAATGAAAAGAAAAAAGAGAGACTAGGACCATTTCAATACCCACATTTAATTGGATGAGAGTATCAAACTGGACCGTTTAGCGTAAGGATCACAATTAATCCTTTGTTTGTGCCACAGTTGCACTTTATTTCATTGTGATCCGTGTGTTCTGGATCCTTTGTTGACCTCTCCACGTGCGAATCGGGGGTCGCACGTGCGGGGGAGTGTTGGGATTTGTCCCACATCGGTTAATTATCTTCTCCAAAACTAGTATATGAGCTTGAACGGCCTCTCCAGTGGTGTGGGTCCATGGGACTATACTTTTAGCCTCTCCACTCTTTGCCAATTGATTTGGAGTTGGATGCTTTAACAAGTGTTGGTCCATGTGACTATACTGTTATAGAATTGTAGTATTTATCTTCACTACGATTAGATGAATATAGGACTGTTGCAGAGTTATGCGATTTTCGGTAAGGCAACGTAAAGGAGTCCTTATCTTCTATCCCTATAATTAAATTTCGCATAAAAATGTCACATACCAGTGATGAGGAGGGTCAAAATCAAATAATCACCCTTTTGGCTATGCTATACCTACGTGATCATGTGCTTACATGAGGCATCCATTACTCCTAATGTGATTACCAGATTATGTTGCAGTCCCCACACATACATGTCGGGTTAATAGAATGATTAATTCCGGAGATCAGTTCCACTCTTTACTGATGGTATTCGAATTGAAATCCGAACAAAATTTCGTATGAATTGACTCAACGTGAAAACTGAGATCGCACGGGTGGTAGGCGGAAAGCAGTACTACAGTTGATTGTGAAGTCTGGTACAGGTCTTTTTTCACTTCTGATAACAATTTCTCCAATGTTATTATATCACTCTTTACTTGATGATATAATAACGTATACTTGTTATATCATAAAATTTTTGTTTTTCAAAACAATCAAAAGCCACAACTGAAACCAAACCATAAATTGAAACAAAATAAGAAACCTCAGTTTTGCATCATCATCGGGAGTCGTTATATTGTTGAGTTTTAGGATACGTTCTAGCCTTCTAGGTTTGACATTTACAGAATGAACAAACAGGGGAGTCGTTGGCAGAGTTCAAGAAGGGCTAAAGAATAGCGTCACAAGTTACAAATTCATTGGAGAAGCTTTTCAGGATATTGGCATTTCACTATATTTCATAAAAATAGGTGGAGTCCATAGTACAACAGTCCATACTAATCATCTAAGACCAGATACCACATATGCAATCGGACACATATGCAATCGAACATGAGCGATACATGACAAGACCATGAGTAATCGAAAGACATAACTGCAATATGATGTAGCAACTAGGGCGAGCAAGAAACCAAAGCTCTCGGAACATCTCTCTTAGAAACCTTACAATACAATACTGCAACTATTTCAACTGCTAAAACCTGCATTTCCTCAACACCCGGCCCTTTAATGGAAAGAACTTATAGCCAAGATGGGAGAACAAGCACAAAAGTAAGTACTGAAGAAAGAACCCATAACTTCATTGCAAACAACTGCAAAACCAATTTCTGCACCAAAATAAAGTTAGAGATTTTGCAAATGATAGGATATATGATAATTACTTCGCAAAAGCTAATAGCAAAGAGATGAGTAAAACAAAGTGAGAGAATGGATGCTGCTTTCTTACTTAGGTTTTTTGGCCCTTCCTTTTCTGCTTCTTCTGAAACTTCTTCCCCCTCCCAAAGGTCTCGACAAACCATTCGTGATACCTTCTAGTCAAAGTTGTCCCAATAACAAACCCAACTAGTAGCCCAATTTCATATCCCAAGGCTATGACCATCCAATAAATACCTCTCGAAAACTCAAGATCGTGACCTCGAAATATAGGTAGAGGTGGTGGAGAGGTCATTGAATTTCTGCATGACATTGATAATGGGACACCACACAATCTTGAATTCCCATCATATGAATTATTTTTGAATGTATCAAATTGTTTCCCTTGAGGTACAGGGCTAGTGAGTCGATTATGAGAAACATTTAAGATTGATAGGAAAGTGAGTTTGGTCAGTTGCCAGGGAATCTGTCCAGTGAGCATGTTTTGGGATAGGTCCAACAACTCCAGTTCTGTCAATTTTGCCAACGATGATGGTATAGCACCAGTAAGTTTGTTGTTGGAAATGTTCAGAAATAGAAGCCCACTGAGAGTTCCAAGGGATTCAAGGATATCCCCAATGAATGCGTTGCTTGAGAGATCAACCACCAGCAAGGCACTTTGAATCATCTCGTATATCCTTTTTGTCCCTTTGTTGACCACTTTCATTGAGTACTCATAAGTTTTTCCCCACCGCCAGAATTGTGCCTCATGAGTTGTTGGACTGGCAAGTGTCTGATATTGATCAATATTTGGAATTGCATGCATATATTTCAACTTCTCTTTGTTGATCATTTTCATTCCATTCCAGTTACGAATGTATTCTGTTGGCAAATTAACCGAAAAGTCATTGCAAGAGAGGTCAATTATCCGCAACTTTGGAAACATTGAATTGTTTATGAGATCCCCTATGTCGCCATGGAATTTGTTTGATCCCAAAGAAAGAAGCTCTAACTTAGGAAGAGCTCCCAACCAAGATGGGAAAGTATCCTCGATCTGATTATTCTGAAGAATGAGACACTCCAGCATTGCACAATTTGCCAATGATCTTGGCACCGGCCCCTTTAGCTGATTTCGACCTAAATCAATCATCATCAATTGGCTATTCATTGTGAATGTTGAAGGAATATTTCCGTGGAAACTATTGTAACTTAGATTCAACATGAGAAGATCGATCCTCGCTGGAACTAGCCAAACATGGAGGTATTGTGCTATTTAGATTGCATGTTGTTGGACAAATCAAGCACACAAAGAGAATTCTTATGGCATATTGACGATGGAATTGTACCCGTCAATGCATTATTGCGAGCATCATAAATAACATTGCTTGATGGTGGAACATGAAGCGATCCTTGAATCTTGTTAGAGCTGAAGTCAAAATATTGTAGAAAATACCATGGGATGACAGCCGGCTGCTGGTCGAAGCCTGTTAGAAAGTTCTGGCGAAGGTCGACAATTTCCATTGTTTCTTTACTCGAGTTCCAAACCCATGTTGGTATTTTGCCTTGAAATTTATTATTGTTAATAATTAACATCTGCAATTTATCTTGAAATCACAGAAAGCTAGGGAACTCGACTAAGTTGCATGACCCTAATCCTAGAATATCAAGCTTTGGAAGAGTACCATTGGTACTATTTTTGTGGAGCACTGTTAGATCGTTGTCCTGTAATTGCAATGAGACCAAGTATGGGAGTTTCATAAACATGTCTAGCTCCACTATACCAGTGAAGCAGTTAGAATAAAGACTCAAATAATCAAGACGCTTGAGTTGCGTGATTGATCTAGGAATGTTAATTGGGTGAGGTTCATGAACCAAGATGGGAATTTACCAACCAGGTTGTTTTTGCTAATGAATAAATATGAAAGTTGGGTCAGGTTTGCAAGCGACAATGGATCTCACCTTGTAAATTCATTCCAGGTGCAGACAAGTGAGTGAGTTTGAGTAGCTTCCCTGGTGGTAATGGAAGTGGTCCTGCGTCAAAGTTGTTGTAGCCAATTCCAAATTTAGCTAGTTGTGATAGGTTTGCAAACGAAGAAGGAATCTGGCCGCTAAACTTGCACCAATAAAGGTCCAGAACAGTGGGCCGGGTTAGATTGCCAATTGAAGATGGAAGCATCCCCGATAAACTAGTTTGACTGAAATCCAAAGAACTCAAGGATTCAAGTCTACCAATGGAATCTGGGAGCTTACCGTACGAGCCCGTGCCCAAGAATATCAATGCCTCAAGGCGATTGTTGCTTTGAAATTCAGGTAGATTGCCAGTGAGATTTTTGCTCCAATCCGTGTTAAGAATCTGCAGTTTTGGAAGACGAAAAATGCCCATTGGAAATTCACCATACAGCGATCAACTTACAAGATTAAGAGTTGTTAGAGATGATATGTTTGACATGACACTTGGCACTGAAGAAGATATGTTCACCATACAAAGGTCAAGTACTTTCAGGTAGGTTTGGTTTTGAACTAGGTCTGTTAGATTGGGTTTTTCAAGCTTCAAAAGACTTTGAGAATACCAATTCATTTTAAGTGAAAGATCCAGGATAACCAATTTGGAAAGAGATGAGATTTCTGAAGGAATCTGACCAAAAAATCCAGAGTTGGATAGATTGAGACTTGTTAGCCCCAAAAGATTTCCAATTTTGGACGGTATTTTAGAGAAATTAAACCTATTATCGGCAAGGTTTAGGCTACGAAGGTGGACAAGGGTGAATAGGCTGCTGTTGGAGTTGATAGAGCCATGGAGAAAGCTACTACTGAGGTCGAGGCCAATCACATGACCAGTGTCGTAGTCACACTCAACGCCATCCCATGAGCAGCAACCGTTGCTCTTTCCATCAAGTAGCTTCCATGATTCAAGTTTTGGATAAGCAGAAGGGTCAACAAACACAAACTTGTCTATGACGAAATTATGCTTGAACACTGCAGCAAGGCATTGCTCTCATTTTCATGGCACAATGGCTGCGTAGAAGAGGAAGAATAAGTTAATATGACAAGATTAAAGCAACACAAGATTAGGTATGCGCGAAGATACAAACATGAATCCATGATGTATGTATACAGCCAACGCTAGTTACCAAATCTTGGATGAGAAAGCTTGATGCCTTTGAGGTTCTTTTATAGCATGGGTTTTGGGACTCATCTACCCTGATGGCTCACACAATGGAAAAGTCCACAGAGATGAGTGCACCCCTTCTATTGCAATCTTTGGGGTAGGTCCAAATTCAGATCCCTTGATTAATTTAGGGATATGCTCTCATGTGCAATAGAGATATATTGTTTGTCTTGTCAGCAGAGTTTCTGTGAAGACCCCTGCAGCTACTATCACATGCAAAATACGAGGCCCTTGTTTTGCCACTAAATAAAGTGGGACCAAATTCTTTTCCAAGTGAAAAGTGAGTTGAAATTCTCTCAATATTGTAGGCTAAAAGATCAATTTCATTTCAATACCCTCGTTTACATGTCAAACAAGGAGGCTAGCCTGTAGCAACTAGGATGACAGGTTAATTCTTCAGCAGTACCTTCTGTATTGTAGTTGCATATCTCAATGCAACATTGCTCAACTCTCTGATGGCATGGAAGATTAATGTGGTGGCCGTTGAAAACAAAGTCAGATTCTTTTGTACAGCAAAGAACTTTTATTCATCACTTGTAACAGATACAAAGATTAAAAGGAGCAAGAGAGAGGATTGCATCACAACGGGAGTGAAACATCCCAGCAAGGTTGGCACCCAACCCTCCCGACAATCATATACCACTCTAGCCCCAAAGGATGATTACAAGGATGTCAACCTACAAATCAAATGGAACAAATTACAAAGTACATAAGCAAAGAGAACATAGTAGCATAATTACAAGAAATATGGTGACAACCAAATGCAGAACAAGGAAGAGATCCTTGTATTGGCTGCAAAAAAATCTAGTTTCTCAAACATCCAAGTGTGGACTTGAAGTTCGCAGCAGCAGCATCAAATCAAAGCAGCACAAAGTGTAATCAGGCTGCCTCAAGAATCCAAAACAGTTCAGGGCAGTGATGAGAATATTATCCAAAGCAGTATTACATCGCGAAGTTATCAAAACTATCCTTCCAATAGCTAAAATTGCCGCAACGTCATGCAATGGATTGGTTAGGTTATTTTCCCAACTACGTACGTACACAAGCCCATCTTTATGTTTTCCCCGTAAAATTTCGGGTAAAAATAATTGCATACCACTCAGGGGGAGGGTTGAATAATCACACTTTTAGCTAGGATATGATATCTTCGTGTGCATGTTTACAAGAGGCATGATTCCTAATGTGATAAGTACCGGATGATGTTACTGTCCCCGCACGCGTTAAGGGAGTTTAAACTGTTATTAAAAGAGCTACCTAGCCATCTCTGCTGGAGTGCTGCCCAGCTCTGCTGGAGTGCTGGGTTGGATCAATCCTCTGTTGAGCTGCAATCTTCGTCCCCCTGATCCTCGTCCTTGTACTGCTCATAAATTAGTCGATCGGGTTAATAGAACGATTAATTTTAGAGATATAATTGACGGAGGTACAATTGAAATAGGAACAAAGTCTTGTATGAATTTTTTTTGAAACAGAAGTCTTATATGAATTGAGTCAACGTAAAAACTGGTGGCACGCTGGTGGTTGACGGGATGCAGTAGTTCTACACTCGATTGTGGAAGTCCAGCACTGGCAGGGCGCTTTGGACTCACCCCAAAAGTGCAAACATGGGTTCAACAATACATAATCACTATTTACCCAAAAAAAAAAAACAATACATAATCACTCGAACTGCATAAATGGGAAGGAATTCAAACCCAAGTCTGTCTTTCCTTTTCTCTTCTCTTCTTTTTTTATCGGCAAAGAAAGCGTTTCATTAGTATAAATTAAAGGAATGGTACGAGAAAATAAGAGCTTGGTCGGAAAGGAATGACGCAGATGGAGTACATCCCAACCATGTGGACCCAAATCTGTCTTCTTCTTTTTTAACAGAAAAGTACCACTTATATTGTGTAGTGGGCCGAATATTCTGGTTCGGCCACAGTCACTAAGTTCGGCGGAAGGCCGGGGTAAACTCCTCGAGGCACTGACCGAGTTTGCTAGGTTTGGTCGGGTTTGGTACGGCACAAGCGGCATCCGGATGAGTGGGTACGTATGCTCGACCTATACTAAGGACGAGGCTCTTCTCTACGGTTCGGCCCGGTGCTAGGCCACGATGCTCCTCCCTGCGGTTCGGCCCAGAGTTAGGCCACGAGGCTCGGCCATATCTCCCATAAGAGCTCATCTGCTCGGCTCGGAGCTAGGCCACGAGGCTCAGCCATATCTCCCATAAGAACTCATCCATGAAGCTCGTCTCAGCTTGGCCTGGAGCTGAGCCACAAGGCTCGACCATATCTCCCATGACAACTTATCCACGAGGCTTGGCTCAGCCCGGATCTAGGCCACAAGGCTCGGCTCGGCCCGGAGCTGGGCCACGAGGCTCAGCCATGTTTCCCATGCTTTATCGGAAGTGACGTATATGATGTCATCCAAAGTGGTTACACAAAAAAAGTAATCATTGGTGCACATGGGGCGACAGCTCACACTAACTGCCTTATCTGCTACGTCATGGGTGACATTGGCCGATGCGTGGAAGACACATGTGCGCACTTGGAGAGCAAATAAGGAAGACTCTATAAATACCCTTTGATGGCAGCCCTAAAGAGGTTCATGCTTCTCCACCACTTAAACCCTAGTACTTCCCTTCTTGCTCTGCACATTTTCTCATCCACACACCGGAAGAGGCCATTCCAGAGCTCGTCCGATGTGGTCTCTAGTCATGCTCCCTTGTGTAGGCTAGATGGAAGCAAGGAATCACTCTCACTCGAACCACAGTTCTAGAGGAAGCAAGCCACGTTCATCGAAGCCCCACATATTGATAAAATTATATATAAATTGCGCAGCTCATAAGCCTAAAAATAACATATACAACTGTCTTGTAATTATTATGAGAATGTTGCAGTAGTCCTTGAAATCTGCGACTAATAGGAACCATCATTCCATGCAAGGTAGTAAGCTACCTCCTCAACCTAGTATCTGTCATGAGCAAAGACGTATAGGCTTTTGATTATCTCTTCATTCCTCAAAATACAGAATCCTCATCAATATGGTATACTATTCATTAAATTATAGTTCTACAAAACAACACTCATTCAATATTTAAAAAAAAAAAAAAAACTTGCAAATATTTGTAATGCAAATATGATGTGCTCAATACCAATATTTGGTTTCCAAGTTGATTTATCTTTTTCTAGTTTTATTAGGAAAAATGCATAAAACGCATTCTCTATGGAGTGGCCGACTCAAGAAGTTATTCAGCAGCAGTGGCGATGCCAAACTATGGAGCATGAGGTCCGGTGACCCCATGGGAAAAAAAATTACTAGTGCTATAAAAAAATATAAATGACTCCATCACTTTCAACACTAAAAAATAAAAAAAAGAAGTGTGGAGATCAAAATAGGGAGTGAAAATCACTCCCCTATATCTATTATAATAGACTAGAGTTTGTCCGTGCCTAAAGGAATGGCGCAACACATTTTGAATACAACTAAAATGAATTATGAAATTATTGATAACTCCTGCCAACAAAACTGATTTATAGGGGAATATTTTCGTTTTAAATTAGGTTCAAACAGAGTTCTTTTAGTGTATGCTAATGCCCAAAAACTTGGATCAAACAATCAGCGTACATGCAAATCAACACTGTAGTCATGAACAAAGTATCAACCTGTTTATGTAACACACAGGGTGTTTGGTCTCAAGGAAAATCACAAGTGGGCGTCGGGTTTGGGAGCGGAGAGCTATAAGAAGATGTGTGTGTGTGTGTGTGTGTGTGAGAGAGAGAGAGAGAGAGAGAGAGAGAGAGAGAGAGAGAGAGAGGAGGAAGAGGAGGAGGAGAGAGTAAGATATGAATTTTGAACGTGAAATCTAATTATAGACAATTGTGCAATTACTATTGTTTGTGAGAGAGAGAGAGAGGGGGAGAGAGATTTATGGAGCAAATCAATGGTTCGGATTTATAGAAAGATAACATTCAAAAACCATTCTCCCTTATTATGTAGATGGAAGTCTAAGACCTAAGTTTGGGAATTGCATGTATTTTGGTAGGAGTATTCATGTTTATGAATGATTCTATGCTCTCATACTTATGGAGTCGTCACTGTTCAGTAGCAAGGGACTATCAACTTTCACAATCTTTACCACCACAATAATGTGAGTCATACACGTTTTTAATAACTCTGGTGTTTGGCCAGCTTTTGCTCACCTCAACTAATTCAGAGGCATCAATTTCATCCCTCTAGTGAGGATGCAATTAAAGATGGAACAACGATCTATATGGACTAGCAGTCCCATAAAAGTATGATAATAGCATCTGCGAAGTTTTGAATCTAACACCTTCGAACAACATAAATTATTAAGTGTCAAGCCTTGACCATTAGGCCAACCTCAATTGTGTGTCATACACATGTGATAGTAAGTCTGCACCATTTCACGACTGCTCATCGTTTTCATTCTATTTTTTTATCGACAAAAACAAAGCTTTATTAATACTGTTTTCGTCCCTTTTTAAGTGTCACAGTTTGACTTTCACGCAATTTTAGAAGTCAACATAATTGTACCTCCAAAATATTACTTTCCATACTTATCTTCTGTAAAGACATTATCATTACACTTTTACTCAACAACTTTTCAAAATAGAATCTACTTTTATGGGCAAAATATAAAATGCACAAATTTTTATCCACTAACTTTACAAAAAGATACTTATTGAGGGATAACCCAAAATGAAATACAGAACACTTAAAAAAGGACAGAGGAAGTTCTACCCCTTCATCACCTAAAAAAATTGTAAAAATTAGGCCCCCAGTTTTCTTAGTACCCAATGTATAAACCAAACAAAGTTTTAGTACCCAACATTTAAGTTCAAAAAGAATAGAGGCACGATCATGAATTTCACCTTATTCAGCACTATCTAAACTCACAAAAGCGATACAATTCGGGGATCTCAAGTGTAATTTTTTCCCTTTCATCGAAAACAGGAAAGGAAAGAGGGCGACTATTCACAGCCTCGTATTTTCTCCCTTAGTCCGTTAAAAATTTTCAACTAATTACAACGTGACCTCCTAATGCAAAATGACCTACTTACCCTTATTCCTATACATGAAATGACCTATATACTCTTATGAACAAAACCCCTAAATTATCTTCTTCCCCCTAAATCATCATTCACGTTTTTTATTTAAAAACACACACACACACACCAAGCGACCTCCCCCTATTTGTCATCGTCTCTTCTCCTGTTCTTCTCTTCTCTTCTCTTCCCCCTGTTCTTCATCATTCTCATGTTCTTTGTTGTTGTGACGTCTGGGTTTACAAAATTCAGTTTTTCGATGTGTCTGGTCCGAATAGAATAAAGTAAGTAATTTCGGTAGCTAACCATTGTAAAATATTACCATACTCGACAGTTAGTTACAGAAATTGACGTACATTTTCAGCATCCAATTACCAAAATATATGCTTCTTGTTTTTGTTGTATGCATTTACAACATGTAGTTATGGAAATATAATCTTATTTTCAACAACTATTTACCGAAATGTATGTAAAATTTTCGTATATAGTAGTTCGGTAGTTATTTACTGAAGGTTGAACATATTTTCGACACGTAGTTACCGAAATATAATCTTGTTTTCAACAGCTATTTACCGAAATGTTATGTATGATTTTTGTATATATAGTTCGATAGTTGGTTATCGAATTTTGTACATATTTTCGATATGTTGTTATCGAAAATGATCTAATTGTTGTTATTGTATATGTACATACATGTATGTATGTACTCAGAGAGAGAGAGAGAGAGAGAGAGAGAGAGAGAGAGAACGACACTTTGAAAAGAGGCGGTGGTGCGGCGGTGGTGTTCTGACAGGAGTGGTAGTGGTGAGGTGGTGGCTATGGAGGTGGAGGTGGAGGTGGAGGTGGAGGCGGAGGCAGTGGCCGTGGGTAAGGTGGGAGTTAAAGTGTTATTTTGGAGAGGGAAAGGGTATAATGGGAAGATCATATACATTATTTGGGATTTTTTTTTGAGTTTTTTTTGAAAACATCCCTCCAACTATCCACCAGATTTTTACTTAGTCCTCAAACTATCAAAATGTTTTATTTAGTCCTCCAACTATTGACTTGCATTTTATTTAGTCCTTCCGTTAAGTGTTCCGTTAAGTGTCAAACGGCCGGGCAACATTTTGTTTTAAAAAAAAAATTTCCAACCACCAATTTGCAATCCTATAGAGTAGAAACGTGATTATGAGAGCCTTAGAGACAAAATTTGATTATGCCTCTTTAGAATAATATGATCAGAATAATAAGATCTTCACACCCATTCAAACGGATTAAAATTTGAGCACTTAATTTTTTAATTATATTTTTTAATATATAAACCGTCTCAAAAAAATTAAGTGCTCAAATTTTAATCCGTTTGAATGGATGTGAAGATCTTATTATTCTGATCATATTATTCTAAAGAGGCATAATCAAATTTTGTCTCTAAGGCTCTCATAATCACGTTTCTATTCCATAGGATTGCAAATTGGTGGTTGGAAACTTTTTTTTTAAAACAAAACGTTGCCGTCCGAAAAAATTAAGTGCTCAAATTTTAATCCGTTTGAATGGGTGTGAAAATCTTATTATTCTGATCATATTATTCTAAAGAGACATAATCAAATTTTGTCTCTAAGGCTCTCATAATCAAGTTTCAATTCTATAGGATTGCAAATTGGTGGTTGGAAACTTTTTTTTTTAAACAACGTTGCCGTCCGAAAAAATTAAGTGCTCAAATTTTAATCCGTTTGAATGGATGTGAAGATCTTATTACTCTGATTATATTATTCTAAAGAGACATAATCAAATTTTGTCTCTAAGGCTCTCATAATCACGTTTCCATTCCATAGGATTGCAAATTGGTGGTTGGAAACTTTTTTTTTAAAACAAAACGTTGCCGTCGAAAAAAATTAAGTGCTCAAATTTTAATCCGTTTGAATGGGTGTGAAGATCTTATTATTCTGATCATATTATTCTAAAGAGGCATAATCAAATTTTGTCTCTAAGGCTCTCATAATCACGTTTCTACTCCATAAGATTGCAAATTGGTGGTTGGAAATTTTTTTTTTAAAACAAAATGTTGCCCGGCCGTTTGAGACTTAACGGAACACTTAACGGAAGGACTAAATAAAATGCAAGCCAATAGTTAGAGGACTAAATAAAACATTTTGATAGTTTGAGGACTAAGTAAAAATCTGGTGGATAGTTGGAGGGATGTTTTCAAAAAAAACTCTTTTTTTTTTAAATATTAAAAATGGGATATGTAAAGTAGCGGCCATAGGAGAAAATACGAATTGCGAATACTCGCCCCAAAGGAAATTCCTCCCAAGTTCTACCAGGGGTCCATTTCCGTCCCTTTTGTGAGTCCGACGACAGTAGGTGAATGATTAACTGGTCATAGACTCATAGCCTTTATACTTTATAGGTTGATCAAAAACCACGAAACGGAATGGAAATACTGCAGCAATGGTGCAAGATGAGATTCTCCTTCAGAAACGCGACCCTAATCGTGTGCTTCTTCAATCTGATCATCGTTCTTCTCTTGCTTCAGGGCTTCCTCTCTGCTTCTTCCACAGGCAAATTGGCCGCCAATCAACCCAATTCAGGTTCGTACTATTCATGGTTTTGGACCTACAGTTTTGTGCCTTCCTTTCTCTTACATTTCTTTGCAATTAGCCGAAGGTAGAATTGTTTGTGGGTGTGAATGAACTGGAAAGATCAAATATTTGTTGATATTTTACATTTTTCTTTTGTTAAAATGGGTGACCCATCATTGTTTGGGATATGGGTTTTCGTTTTCCTTGATGAATCTTGGGGGAACAAAGGGTAAGTTCTGTGGTTGATTGTGACATGCGGGTTTCGGTTTTTGGGTTCAAGGGTTTTGGATCTTCAGTTATATAATTTTAGTCCTCATGCCTTCTTGTGTTAAAACGGGTGACCATGTTTTGGATGTGGGATTTGGGTTTTCTTGAATCTTGGGGGAACAATGGTTAATTTATGTTGATGATTGTGAAACGTGGGTTTCGGCTTTTGGGTTCAAGGGTTTTGGATCTTCAGTTACATACTTTTGTTTCTGATGCCTTTCTTTGCAATTAACTTAATGCATCTCGAAGAAGTCTCCTCCAGCATTGAAGTCCCTAATCTGATCTCTGAAAGTGTCCAGTATAAAGAACTACTGCATCATTAAACAAGTCTTTTCTTTATGTGTGAAAGAATTGAAAAGATCAAATATTTGTTGAGATTTTGCATTTTTATTGTGCTAAAATAGGTGAACCGTCGTTGTTTGGGATATGGGTTTTGGGTTTTCTTGATGAATCTTGGGGGAACTATTGGTAGTTTCTGTTGATGATTGAGGAATGCGGGTTTGGTTCAAGGGTTCAAGGGTTTGATTGCAGACATGACTCAAATGGATTCTTTGTCCCTTGTGACTGATCACCATTTCCAAATGTAAAACAAAAATGTGCTGTTTTTCGGTCTTCAGATGATGTACTTGCCTTTCTAGTATGACTCAAATGGATTCTTTGTCCCTCATTCCATCAGTTTTAGAATGGGTGACCAATCGGCAATCAGTGTGTGGGTAATGGGAGTTGGGCTTCTTGCTAAAACTAGTGGAAACACTTGAGTAATTGTGTTTGATTGTTGAGAATTGTAATTTATGGGTTTGGTGTTTTGATTTTGGTTACAGAAGTTACTAAGTTCTGGTCGTCCAAATCTTAGTAGCACGAAGCGGGAGCGGGAGCGGGAGCGGGAGCGCGGGAGCGGAGGCACCTAGAAGCTCCTAAGGTTGGGAGCGCCTAAGAAGCGTATATAGATTTCATATAAATACGTATATAAAGTATCTTTAAATATTTAATAATTGAAGGAAAAGTGATTACTTATGAGAATTTTCATGATCTTAAAGGGTATTTATAGGAAGTTAGATATTTTCAATTTGCCAAACTTCTTGAGTGATAAGATTTTCATATTTTTATTTCCACAATGGCATACCTCCCTTAAGAATAAGAGAATAGTTGCCTTAACCACCCAATAAGCTCCCATGTTAGTTGGGAGCGAGCTCCCGTCTCAAGGGGAGCGAGCTCCCGTCAAGCTCCCATCTTGGGAGCGCCGATTCGCGCTCCCGTCTTGGGAGCGCACCCATTTTAGAAGAATCCTGCTACTAAGGTCCAAATGGCTTCTATGTCTCACATGACTGGTCAACGTTGGCAGTTGACTTGTAGTGAGGAAAGTGATGAAACATATGGAGGGCTAGAATGGGTGACCAATCGGCAATCAGTGTGTAAGGTTATCTACGTAAGTACAACTAGAGGCAACGCATCAGTAACTTTGTCTTTGAATGTCATTAACAAATAGAGGAATGCAGTGCAGTAGAACCAATGGGAAAAAGAAAGAGTGATTGAGAGAAGCTGAGAATAAGAAGGGGGAATGGAAAGAGAAGGACAAGTAGAGAAGGAAGAAGAGGAAAGGGATACAGAACACACACAGAGAGCTACGCAAATCCTTCACTAACTTTATGAGAAATTTTGATTACCCATTATGTAAGGTTTTCTATGTAAGCTTAATTAACAATTGCGGAACAAATAAATGAGGATGTAACTAGAAATCAAAAGAAAAATTTGTCGCTATTCTATAATGCCTGTATCTGGTTGATGGCTTGATGCCTCCTTCCCTTGTAAGTTGTAACATGCGCGAAACTCTCCTCTTTGATCCCTATCAAACCACACCGGGATGAATTTTTATGCTTTGTAGAGGAATATTATACATGATATGCACCTTGTTTGATCTTCGGCATCACATGGTGCTTAATACGACCTTCACAAAACAAATCAGTACTATCTGTTTTTCAGATGAATGATTGGGTGCATGTATAAGTACCGGAAGCAAATGAACTGAATATATACATATATATAAGGTTACCGACATGTTCTTCTATCTTGATTTCTTAATTGGCAGCGTCAATGGTTCTGCGTTAGAGTCATGTCTATGTCCTATTTCTGTGTTTGTATTACTTAGTATCATGCGATGCTTTATGAGCATCTCCAATGCAAAAAATTGTACAAAGGCACAAATATAATTCAAGCAATGATAAAGTTTTTGTTCAAGGTAAATGACGGATGCATCTACTGGTTTTTAGAACTACTGTTTTCATATGCATGAAGTTTCTTTGGTGCGTGGCTGCTTTCCACACGGAACTTACTCATATGCTGATCTGTAACAAGCTTTTGTTCTCTAAAATATCTTTTCTGCATTGGCTGTATGCTAACATATTATTGAGGCATGAGTGGTGTGACCAAGTTTCCCTATGAATATTGAATTACCTTTTGAAATGCAGTTCAACTCAAATATGTCAAAGAGTCTGAAGAGCTACGTCGAGCCATGGAACCTTTCGAACTCATAAGAAGAGTTAGTATACAGTGGCTTTGTTCTATCTAATTGTTAGCATCTCTGTGAAAGAAACTCAAATATATGGTTCCATTTATATAATTATGTTGAGGTTGAGTTATATTTGCATTGAGGATGTTTTCTTTTAGTCTATGCCATATGGACTTGGTTATGAGCATCGGATGCAGGTTCTTATCTAGGGGTTGTACAACTGGTACCCATCAAAACTATCATCACGGTTTATGGTCATACTTTTATGTTTCTTTTGATTTTGTTGGATGAAATGAACTTCATTTATCAACAAGGCACTGCTCGCATTTTGTCGCAGACGCATGATACCAGTCTGTAAAACAATCATATAACGAGTGTCTATGAGAAATATCAGACAATTACCCACACCCCTATCAAAGCATTTATATGGATTATGGATACAAAATTACAAATAGTGACAGTGTGAAGTACGAAATATAAACAGTGTCAAAGGAAAGTATCACATGCCCTTATACAATTGTCAAGTGTTCTTCAGGTTTGTCGTTGATTTTGAAGAGTCCATTTAGCAACTTTTATTGCACATTTTAAGCCTTTTAATAGATAATGTGAGTTCACTCATATTCAAAGGTCTGGCATGAATTTTTCACATTGCAACTAAAATCTTTCCTTTCTTCAAGGTGAGGGAAATTCAGCAGGAAGTGTACATAAAACCAGAGGCAGTTGAACAGAAAGAGACAAAGCAGGCTACTGCAGTTGACCTAATATCGAGGCTGAATAATTTTCGTTCTTCTACAGATAGTGGCAGCATGAAAGGTAACTGCTAGTTACTTCATCCCAAGAAATTTGTTGTGGAACACTGGAGTCTTGAGTTCCAATAGTTGCACTTTTTACCTATGAGGTCTAAAGCTATTATAGTTGACCTTTTAAACCCATACAATTATAGCCCCCACCCACCTAAAAAAAAAGGAAGAAAAGAAAAGAAGTTTGGCAGGGTTTTAAAAACTCCTCGGAACTTATCCCCTTGGAATTTCTATTTGGTGTAGGGGCATTATGCGTAAAAACTTCCTGTTTGTATTTTCACAATCATAGAAGCATACCGAAGAAAGAAATTTCAGAACCATCAGATTATTTGGAGAAGAAAAAAACTTTGCAATAAATCCACAAGTTATGTTTTTGTTTTTTTTGCACACTTGAAAATGTGTTGTGGTTTTGCTTAATAGATATCTACCCTTCTCCGCCATGGTTGTAATGCAGCCATACGTGTGTGCATAATGAGTCAATGGCTATATATTTGTCATGATGTTTAATGGGTAGATGGATGAACCTATGTTACCAAGGAACACTATTATCCTAGCAAATTTTGTTTTGGTACAAACGTTCTAAAACATGGTACACTTCCTTTCCAAAATGGTAACTTTAGCGATCCCAAGCAATCCCCAAAGTTTTTCTGAAAAAAATCAACTCATTAAGGTAAAAATCTGGAGAAAATGGAATTTTGGGGAGAAGAACTATATAAATTCAGTAATAAAGTTCCTAGTAAAGTGTTTTGTATGTATAATCTGTAAGACAATATTCAGTTTTACTGGATGTTAATTGTTTGGAAGGGTAAGTTCAAATTATGTTATCCATGGAAGCTTACCCCTATCATACCACAATTTAGACATGTGGCGTACCATGTTCGTTCCCGTTCCTGTTCTTCCAAAATGCGTTCCTAGTAACATAGAGATGAAGCAGGACAATAACATTTTTCAGCTAACGACTCATTTATTTTAGATCTGAAGTAGAAGAAGTTAGCCCTTTCCTGTATTTTTTAAACAAAATAATTGCATAATGACGACAATTTTCTCATACTTCAATTGTATTTTGGGTGAAAACATACAAATGGACTTCTTGTGTACTTTGCATTATGCTGTAATGTTGAGACATTATTTCAGCTGTTATCTGTTGAGTTTAATTGATGCTTGTGACATTCTCATCTCTACTAGTGAGCTGATCACGTTAAAGTCCTTTTCACTGCTTATCCGTACCATTACTTCTGCCTGTGAATATTTAGTTTGCTCCGTTTGAACGGTTCGCTATTGAGTTGTGAAGCGAGATCATTAAGTACAATAAGCGAGATCTTGTTATAGGGTTTAAAGTCTCAGGTCGTCTATCGTTGCATGTCAAGGTTTTTGCAGAAACTGTTCACTATTTGATCTTAGTTCCTATTTTTTCCTTTTGGGAAGTTATCTTTTTTCTCTGATATGATGAAGTTAGTTTATCCAAAATACTTACTCTTCACAGCTCTAGAAGAATGGCGTAAAAGAAAGATGGAACGAGCAAGACAGCGCGAACTTGGGAAAAACGGAACAGCTACCTCACAAACATGAAATTCTCTGTTACTTAGATTCTAACCTCTTGTGTCGAACAGAGTTATTGCTCAAGAGCAGATATGTGTACATGTTTCAGCTTTAGTCAGTAGGGAGCCAAGAAATTCTGTTGTAATATACCAATGGAGAAATGCAGTTGCATTGTACCGTTTGACAACGGAGGCTACATAATTCTTTCAGTTTACTATGTTTCTTAACTCAGATTTTGTGGTTGTTTTGACTGCTGGCAAAGGCCTGGAGGCTTGTAACACTTTCCTGTCGGGTGCGCACAAGATAAATCTTGACAGCCCATTCTTTATCGGGCAAGCCCATTGGGAACCAATCAATTTCGGAACGAATTGCGCCTTTTTCCATGAGGCCGGGCCTATGGCCTGTAGGTATTCTGTCTATGCCCCTATGCTTGACCCGGGCTCCGGGCAAAAAGTTCAAGGCTTTGGTCCAGCCAACTTGGCGGCCGATGCAACCTGTTTTGGTTCGGGTTATAAAACATACGGCCCGGGCATCCGGTTGGTATCGTTCAATTGTCAAAAATGTTGGGATAAAAAATGCAACCTGTTTTTGGTTCGGGTTATAAAACATACGGCCCGGGCATCCGGTTGGTATCATTCAAATGTCAAAAATGTTGGTATAAAACATATATATTTTCCTGTACGTTTTCTTGACAAAAAAAATTGCAAAATAAATAAATAAATTCTTTGTATTCATAAGATTCCTGTTTCTGAAAAGCTTATTTCAATCGAAAACATAAAATTGTAAGTCGCATAACTTTCTTAATAACTAAACACCGGCAAAAAAAAATACATAAAAGTTTATATTTTTTCCTATCCTTATCACATAACTGCATAACTGAATAGGACCTCACAATTTTTAACTTACGTTTTTAGCTGGAGATTCTTCTGAGCTTGAAGGACCTGACAAATTTTAACTTTGCTTTTCTAGATGAAGATTTCTTCTGAGCTCTCATTCATCAAATTTAGTCGTTCTATTCTTTCTTTTTTTCCCCCTTCCGATGAGATTTTTCTGTACACATTTTTTCCCCTTACATTGAGATTTTCCAGAACACATGTAGTTTCTTCATCAATGTTGCGCTCTTTGTTCTGCAAATTAACTATAAATTTCAGTTTGAACTTTGAACCACACACTGGCCAAAAAGAAAACCACACAAGAACACGCAGATTATTTACAGATCTAGCAACTACATCCATCGGGACTGATTGATTTCTTATATATACGAGCTACAATTACAACATCCATAGTCATAAAAACTCGATACGCGGAGCAGAAGTTTCCTTCTGGAGCGTGGTAAGACAAACAAACATCAAAAATCACTGCAGCAGCAGTTTTACCTGAGCTACTTCTTTCAGTTCCAATATTTCCCTTCTTCCTTCAGCACATGGGAATAGGTGGTGTTTGGGAACTGAAACCAGGAATCAGAAAGCTAGAGACGCAGCAGCAGCAGGGGAAGTGTAAAAGCTTCCCCAAGATCAAATGCAGGATCTAGCCGTTTCTGTATTCCGTGCCTAGAACAAAAATCTGAGTAGTTGCCAAAGACTGAGAAACTGGGTCAAGAGTTGTTGCCAAAAAAACTGAGACACTGGGTCAAGGGTTGCCAAAATCAGAGAAACTGGGTCACAAAAGTTGGCGCCCAAAGGATTCTCCATTCCAATCTGCAAATGGAAAGAACAGTTAGAGCCAAGAATCCTTAGTCAGCTTCCAAATTGAATGTCAAAACGTGACTGCATTTGATGACATTTCAAATCCAAGTTCCTAATGGTAACACGACAACGCCAATGGTATCCAATGCTGCTTTCATGTTGCTTGCTGTGCTTTGTTGCTAGTTAAATGAACATTGAAGAAAACAGAAACACAATTTCCTAGCAATTACTAGTAGATCATAACTTCACCACCTACCAAAATTAAAATCAACTAAGCAGTCCGTAGAATAGCCAGTTATCCAGACATACACAGAGACACATACCAGACGTTTTCACAATCAATAATAGGCAGTACGGGTATGTTCCAAGAAACAACAAAATTCATAGAAAGGTACTTTTACTGCTAAATAGACTGACAATGGTTCATCCAACCAAATCCTAAGAAATCAAGCTCCTGAACTTTCGTAAAGTAAATTCATTTTTGTCCAAAATTCATGAGACATAGTAAGTCTTGTTGACAACTAATACCCTTCCCAGCTAAGCAAGAAATGAAATTGACTTTCCAGGAATAAAAAGTTCAAAATTAGCAACTTCAACAACTTGAAGAAGAGCACTCAATGAAGAGAGACTAGATGAATGGTCTAGAAAATAATGAACATGAAAATCCATGCTCAGACTGAATATACGGCGAAAAGAGGTGCAGCCAAGCATACTTACGAACTTTGCATAGATAAATAGAAGTGCTGGAATAACTTCTTGTAATCTGCATGCATGTGTGCATGCAAATTCAAGGCTACTAGCTTTTCAAAGGAAAAGCGTTAGCTCTGCTGAAGCCATTTCAAAAAGGAAGACGGTAACTCTTAAAGTTACTCACTCGATGCTTATTTCAGGCCTGCCATCTATTAACTTGCATTATTCTCCTATCTACAATCACATTGATCAACTCAGATAGCATAACTCCATGTTACACATGTTCTTGAAGCTCAGTTTTCAGACCAAAACATCATGGAGATTTACTATACCTCCATGAGTGCTTGTCATACAAGAAAGTGTTCATGACAACATTCTCTGCGAAGCTTCAAGGATAAACCTTAAACACACACTATATGAATATTCAGGAATTTAATGAAGAAGACACGCAGATCATTTTGCCTTTCTTCAACGGTGAACATCAGTAATGAAGATAGTTTTGACTAGTGGCGTTAAATGCTTTCAGGCATAACTCAAATTGTAAACCTTCACTTTTTCCTTATATGCCGATTCTTTTAAGAAACTTGGCTTTAACATGTAACAAGTGTATAATTGGGAACTCACAGAAAACTACTCAAGGCCCTGAACGACGGTAGACTTGGGATATTGAAGTGAATGAATGTCAACTATTCTTCTTCGCGAGATTGGTGTAATAATGTATAGTGAATCCAAAAAGGGCAGAGAGTAATGCCCCGTACATTCAACAACGGTATAATGGGGAATTTAGAGAAACCTAATAAATGCAAATAGGTTTTGGACATGCAACAAAACGAATATAATCTATTCTTCTTGTGGAATTCCCATAATAATGCACCAAAAAAAGCAAAAAAGGACAGCGCAAGTGCATCAAAATATTAACCATGCCATAAGACCATCATACCCAACTAATATAACACCAACGAAATCTCCACAGTAGTTCAGTGTTTATCCCAGAAAGCATTTTGGTATTGCTCATCTTATTCAAAGCTAATAAGAGAAAATCAAAAGATGCCCGACACCAAAAAATCTAGTTAGTCATTTGCCCGCAGCAAAGTCCCAATCCAAGACACCTGCCGTTTAATAAGGACATCATCTAGTGCATAGAGGTAGCATGTAAGCATAGACTATTTCTATCCAACATACCCACATTTAGAACTAACTTGACAAGAACTTACAATCCAAGGGGTCAAACTCAAGACTCTTCTAAATGATGAATGCAATCTATTTCAATGGACTACAAGTGAACTAAACAAAAATATTAGAGACTAGAGAGTGAGATTCTTATGTGTGGTTAGTGAGGCATTCTTAAAAGGCAAGAAGGCAGACAACCTGCTGAAATCCAACATGAAGTCCCCTAATCTTATAATTTCCGGAAGCAAAAATTAAAGTTTGCAAAAGTTGGTCTTCACAAACATGGCTTAGCAAAGCTATTCAATATGGCAGTCTTTTTCTATGTTCTTAAGTTCTTTTGGAAGTGTACTACAAAATGTTAACAACTACAAGGTTACGATTTGAAATTAAAGCTAAAAAGTTAAACCTGCCCACCTCATACAAGGTTGAAATATTACGCGTCCAACGTTATAGGTAATTGCGATAGGAAGCTCATTTATAGATTTGATGTCAGTGAAATGTTTGAATTGAAGCACACGACACAATGGGATGACCAACAAAGTACCACAGACGACATTGGATTACAGTTCCAAATAAAACCAGAGTCTCAACTAAGGATCTACAATGGGATGGCTTTCATGGAAATGGAATGGTTTTCATGAAAATCGTCTGGCTGCAGAATTCATAGACTCATATAGTCATTTTCCTTTTTCAGGGAACATTGGGAGGCCGCAGCCTAGGAATAGTGGAATCTTGCCTATGTCAGGACTCAACCTCGACCTCCTAACAAGGCGCACAGATTCTTGCAGTAGCTAACTAGGTTGGCCTCAGTTATAAATTGTACACCTTTTACAGAACCAAAAAATGGATAACAATGCACAACAGCCGTGAGTCTGACAACTCATTCAAAGCACTGTATAGAAATGGGATATACGAAGGTCAAATTTTTCCACCCCTTTCCATCTATCGTTATCTCCACATAACATCAAACTCCAAGTTCCCTACTTAGCTCTTGTGGTCTTACTTTCCATCCAATATGCAACTTCTACTTTCCTAGTTTGCCAAACTATAAACTTTGTGGTTGGATCTTGAAATGACGAAATCAAATGGTTGAAGGTTTCCTAGGAGTTCCATTACTTCACTTGCTAACTAATTCATAGTTCATACAATAAGTTTCAAATGTCTCCTCCGAATATTGGAATATGACATGGCCATATGAGCATATGCTATTTCTTTCTTTTTTTAGTTGTTTATTAACATATCTGACATTAAAAAGAAATCTCTCAGATATTCACGTCATAAAGTATCTTGATCAGCCTTCCCTTTATCTGCCAAAGAGATCTTCTCTTCTTCTGAATTGAGACGATATTGATCAATCTTCTCTTCTTAGAAAGATTCAGGACCTTCAGGTAACATTTATTAACAATAACAAAGATGTAGGATCGCATCAATATGCCTATACAAAGGTAAGTAGATGTGAAAACACAAAATAATTGTAGGATAGAAAGGTTAAAATAAGCTACTTGGGGCAAGGGATATAAATATGATGCAGTACAGTACTTTTTGTCTGAGAGGGTAGTGTAGTACTCATGCTTGCAATAGGTACACTGAGACTTTCTTGTACATATGACTAGTCATATTCCAACCTATTCAACTACCAGAAAATGGAAGAGTTTACCGCATCACAGCCAACTCCCCACACATGCCCTATTACATGCACAGTTACACACTTGCAAACTAATTCTTCGATGATGAGTTCAATTTTAGCCAAATGGAGAGGGAGTGTTTTCCGTTTAACACAACCTTAACTAAGTATTACACCATTTGTATCTGTAAGAGAAACAAAATGAGAACCGAGAGAAAGAAATAGCTGAGATAAACAGAGACAGACCACCACGTATTCTACACAGTGTACATGAAAGACTCTTCACGAATCATGAGTTAGTTCTCAAGTTTCGGTTGTTCAATATTGAAAAGTCTCTTCCCCGGCTGAGTTAAAGAAGTTATGATGGCATTAGGTGTCACCAAATTGATTTACGTCTAGAAGACACAACAGTTCTTTGAAGCTTGAAATGAAAAGTAGCATATAAGTATCTTCTAAACCCAACATACAAATGACATGAAAGGAATTTTAGAAAAGCGGTGGAAGATGGGGAGGAAGTAATGAAGTTTTAGAGGCCCGTAATGACAAGGCTGAAACACCCTGCAAGTCAAATCGTGTTATATAGGCAGTCTACGCAACAGGAGTTACTCATAAGAAGTAGGTCCAACAGGTCGCCAAGAAAGGAAGAGTTGCTGAGAGAATCCAACTACAATGAAACTAAGCTACCAATTTACAGGACCAGAATTCCATCATGACAAAAACATTTGTTTTTTGGACTCACGTGAATGCCAGAGGCTCCATCCTGTATATGCATCACTGAAAAGATGACTGCCTCATGAAGTAGCAGATTGAAGAACAGAAAACCACCAATACCTAGATAATGCAAATGGGATCGAACCAAAGCCACAACAAAACAGAGGAACCAATGTGCTACTTGTTTTTAGAATAAGTACTGTGAACAAGCTACTGAACGTTGTCGTATAAATATTATGTTGGCCATAAGAAAGTTTGGCTTACCTCAGTGTATAACATCCCAAAACTCCGAATTGGACCATAACTACAAAAGCATCAACTCCTTAAAAGTTAGCTAATTGCAAATACGAAGCTTCCCATTCCATTCATCAGCCACACCGTAATCAATACTGAGCTCTCTCAAAGGGGGGATGTTCTCCATCGCAAACAGCATAAGGTGCGGAAACATCATATTATTGTGATCATATAGCACAAACTGCACCAGAACATTAGGACTTGAACTATGGCTTATGTAACAAGCCACATTCCTCATTCTTGACACATCCATCGCAAATTCTAATGGAGGAATTGACGGAAACGAAGGATGCACATAATCAGAAAATATATCAGATAAATTCCCCCATTCAGTCCATCTAGAAGCAAACCGATTCGGATACACCAAACTATCTCCATTCATCGTAAAAAGCTCGGCCTGCTCTCTAGTGAGAACAACTCCAGCAAACTCACAAATAAAAGTGCCAGCGGTAATCAGGTCCAGAGACCTAACTCCCCAACCAGTTTCTCTTGACCTAAAAACTTCAAACCTATTCTTCACTCCCTTTTGGCTCACACGGTTCCGGCATTCTGGAGGACACCGACAATTGATACCGCATTCATATATCAAAGGTTTGCCTCTCATTAGAATTCCATTACGATCATAAGCAAATCCACCCCCATTTTTCCAAGCACAGAGGCAATCATCGCCACAAATAGAAACACAGTCACACCCACTGCACGCCCCTCCATGATACACCAAAGGAGGGAACACGGTCGTTGCAATATACTCATAGTAAACTGGTTCATGTTCACTATCTATATCATTGTACAAAAGAACTGGCACACTTTCCTTCTTCATTGATATATCAAGACTAATGTAACCCACCGGTCTAACCGACAACGGATCATTCCTCAGATTCTCAGCAAATCTCAAAATAGCACTACCCATTTCGGGTTGATTATCCATTCTAACAAGTTTATACTTGTACACCCCAAACCCAGATTTACCCACATCAAACCATGACTCAATAATCTTGTACAACCCATCATAAACATAAACTTTGCCACTGGGGCTGCCCTCATGTCTTCGCCCACGGATCACTCTCACTTCAAGCCCATAATACATGCTCCGCTCCAATGCAAGGTTTCCCCCTTCCAGCTTCTGATGACCACATTGCCTTGCATTCTTGTCCTGCCCTCCTTGACCCGTATATATAATAACGTCACCGCCATCTTCATCATCTTCGTATCCACCTGACCTTGGACGGATGCAAAAATTTAATGTTCAGGGGCAAATGCGATTATAACTATAAGAACTTGTAATGAACGTGCAAGATATAATACCGATTACCAATTTCTGTCAAGAGGAAAATGTCATTTAAGAACAAAGAACTCCATTGCATTGAAATTTGTAAACACAAGATTCAAGGGATCTAGCTTCAAGTAGCAACCAAATACCTCCATACCCATACATTCACGTTCTTGCTTAACATTCTGTATCGAAGGTAAACAGATGCTTGTTTCTGCACCAAATTAGCATAGACATGGGCTTTTATCCCCTCCACAATTTTTGGGGGGGTCTACTTATCTCATCTTCTGTCTAATGTGAACAAAAAAACAAATGTGTAGTTTTGAAAAAAGATACTCCCATCTTATCTAACACCCAGGAAAAAAAATTACCTGGATTGACAAGCCTATTTAACTTGAAACAATTCCTCACTAACTTCTACTACAATCAGAGCAGACACAAGGGAATGCCACTTGCTGGGAGGTGCCCAGGCCCCTGCACAACTTTAAATACCCACAATAATTGACTAATTGTACTATTAGTTTTTCATGTTAATTTGGAGAAGTTCTATGAAATTTTCCCCAACAAATTCTTTGGGCAAAAAATATCTTAAAATTCCCATATACATGTGGGAAAAAAGTAACCACCTAAAATTCCAAGTTATCAACTATTTTGTGACCTCGTGTGTAAAATTACTAGGGTAGCCACGTATAGACATATAATTTCGTCTCTTCCCAAACCTAATTAGTTACGAGGGGTGCATAAACTGGCCCGAACACCCTGCATTACCAAAAAAAATCAACAATATATGCTTATGGATTCTTAGTAGTTACCAACTATTTTGTGACCTCGTGTGTAAAATCAAAAGGCGGCCACATATAGACATACAACTTGTCTCTTCTCAAACCTAACAAGTAGGCTATAGGGATTAGTCCGAGGTGCGCATAATGCCATAAACTGGCCCAAAACACCCTGCATTACCAAAAAAAAAATCAACAATATGACTATATTCGCTTTGCGTCTCTAAAACCAACCCCTCTCCCTGCGCACGGTCCTCAATAAGTTCTCTCTAACTATTACTCTCATTTTTTCTATTTATCTCTCTCCACTCATTAACCCAAAAACCTCCCTCAAAACCCAACTAACCGTCTATATGCTTCTGAATTAGTATAATTTTCAGTAGAGATACATTGGTAGGGCCCTACTTAGTACAAATCCTGCGTCACCATATCTAGAATTCCATAACGATAATGTCTTTTTTTAACCTGAAACGATGATACTCGTTGCAATTGGCTCCTTATTCGAACTACAACAAGCAGGAAGGAAATCGATTCCAGCCACTTGTAGACATACAATAAGCTATCAATTATTTGGTGACCACGCGTGTGAAATTAAAACGTAGCCACTTATTGACATACGATTTCATCTCTTCTCATCAGACCTAAGAACTAGGCTATAGTCCGAGGTGTGCATAAACTGGCCCGGAACAACCTGCATTACCAAGAAATTCAACAAGACATGCTTATGGAATATTACAATTCTTAGTAGATATACATGGGTACAAATTCTGTGTCAGTCACCATATACATAAGTCCGTAACGAGAAGGCTTTTTTTTTAACCTGAAACGACGATACTTGTCGCGATGGGCTCCTTATTCGAGCTACAATTAGCCGGAAGGAAATCGATTCCCGACTGAGGCGTCCCATGTAACCCTACAACACATAGCTCCATCCGATAGACAAATAAGTCCCCAATTTGAACCCCGGGTATGGACCCCACAATCCTCTTGTCCCGATTCTGCCACAGCCCCCTCTCCTTCATCACCGACGCCGACTTCAAGTCGCTCCGGGCCCGCGCCCCGCGGCCGCAGAGCTTCCCGAGGCCGAGCCGCCGCCGCTTCTCGTCCTCCTCGTCGGCATAGACCCGCAGGGCCTCGTAGATCATGCGGGTCTTCCGGATGAGGTCGCGGAAGTAGCGACGCTCGGTGGCGCCGAAGTCCGTGACCCTGACCAGCTCCGACGAGCGTTTCTTGTGGTTCGACTCGGAGGGGGGAGCGGGAACGGCGACGCTTTGGTCAGGCGGGACCGCGACAAGGGCGCGCGAGTCGGGATCTGGGTGGGGGGACTGTTTGGCAGCGAAGGCGGTGCGGAAGGCCTCGGAGATGCGGTCGTACTCGGAGAATACATTGGTGGTGGCGGTGGTGTCTGGTTGAATTTGCGGGGTTTTAGGGTCAGGGGTTGGGAAGTAAGGGTCGTAGGGCTCGGGTTTGGGTTCCAATTTGGGGGTGAGGAGAGAGGTGGTGGGCAGGAGGTTGAGGTTGAGGTCTTGTGATGGGTTAACGGAAACCATTTCCGTTTTTTCTTGTAGAGAGGGAGAGGGAGAGAGAGGGAGGGGGTTTTAGAGAGAGAAGGTGAGGTGGTTGGACATGGAAGAGGGGAGTGTGGGTTTGGGATTTGGGAGAGAGGTCAAGGTGCGGACATGGTGGGATTTTGCTTGAATTCTGGAAAGAGAGAGATAGAGAGCGGGGGAGGAGGAGGGGAGGGAGAGGAGAAGGGGGGACAAAGTTTCGTTGTCAGAATCTGGGAATGGGTGTAGGAAAAGTTGGGCTGGCCTTTTACTATTTTACCCCCGGCTCTTTTTCACTGTATTTTAGGCCGGCCGGGGTGTTCGGATAAATAAACCAAAGTGACTTATTTTTTGTCCTTATTCAAATTTTTTTCGTATCACTTGGCTTATTGTCAATTTTTTAGGGATTATTGCATCCTCATGACAAGAGGACTCTAAAAAGTAAAAAATTTTGACCGAAATCTAATTTTTTTTGAATAAAGACAAAACAATTGGCTTATTGGCTTATTTTCATTTTTTTGTGGTTTTGTTTGGCTCATTTTTGGCGGGAAAGCCAATGGCTTTTTAAGAAGAACAACCAGGTTCTGTTCCAGAAACCTTGTTGAAATAAAGTACTTATTTTGGAACTTGTTGAAGAAAAATAAGAAGGGTTGTTCCTCAAAATTCAAATAAGCAGCTTATTTCACATTTTTAAACTCAAAAATTAAGTAAATGAAAAATAATTTTTTAATTTTTTTTGCACCGTATTAAAGATCTCAATGAGATCTATCAAATAAGATCCATATTGATAGGAAAATTATTTGCATAAGCACATGATTTTTGAGCTTGAAATTGTATTTTCAAAAAATAAGTAATTTTTCACTCTTTTGTGGAACAACCCTTCTTATTAGACAAAAAATAAGAACTTAAACACATTCTGGAACGCAGCCTCATTTATTTTAACAACATAGGATAGGGGGATGAATTTCCTTGGGGCCGGCCTTAGAAAACGGCCACCCGCGGAAAATAGTGAGAAGGAAGACTAGTGAATGCGTCCATGAGGCTACTTACATGAATTTTCACTTCCTACTTAGTTGGTCTACCTCTCAAGAATCAAATTCACGCCTTCAGAGTGCGAGCAAACCCTCTGGCTAATAGAGACAACCCCTCGTTGGGTAACCTAACTCTTACGATGATTAGTTTTTGTGTGAAGGAATGCGTGAATGAATGTTTTTTTTTTTTTTTTTTTTAGGGAATAGATTTTCACAACCCCTTTTTTATATTCACACTGTTTTTTTTTGTCTTTTGACAAAAACTGCATACACTTTTAACACTAAAAAACTAAAAATGGAGTGTTGATATCAAAAGGGAAAATTCCGTTTAACCAAAAAAAAAAATCAAAATGGGAGTGTGAAAATCACTCCCCCTTTTTTATTAAAAAAATATTATTACTCTAAACAAAACATATAACAATTTCAAAAGGGGAGTAATGTACTTCTTTTGTCCTTTTTCAAATGTTTTATTACGTAAATTCAAAATATTTTTGAGATTTCATCATTACACTCTAAAAGTTATTATTTTTTTAATTACCTTTTATAGAAACATCATTATTACACCTTTACTCTCTAATTTTTTAAAATGAAATCTAATTTTATGAATAAAATGTAGAAAGTGCCAATTTTTATCCATTAAATTTTTAAATGAACATTTTTAAAGGACAATACAAAATGAAATATTAATTTTGAAAGCTTCTTACACTATTTATATTAATTTTTTAAATGCATTCAAACAATATCCATTTAATTTCCTTCCTTTTTTTTTCAATCACTTTCATTATTTGTTATCCTTCCTTTTCTACTCCAAAGACCCTGTAAGTGGCATCCCTCCATTTAGTGGGTCCCCCCAAAAATGAATAGAGCAAAGGTCCCACTTTTATGCCTATGTAAATAAAAAAAATGGAGAATCAAAATTGAAAAGGGTGACACTTTTTATCATCATTTCTAGTAATTAAAAAAAACAAGCACACATAATGGCAACTAAGCACGTGAGTCCCACATTGAGTATATATGCGTTTTACAAAGATTAAACATCATACATGTATACAGATACATAATATCACTGTTTAATGACATGAAAGTCGGAACTTTCATAATTAAAAACCTAGCTAGGTACAAAGACATATATAAGGACAGGTGAGGTGGTATTACTATATCCTGTTTCTGGCATATATACAATTCGAGATATTTTCTCTGTCCCAATTTAATAGTCTGTTTTGGAAGTTTGTACCACTTTGCAATTGATTATATTTTATAATATTTATGTGATTTTAAAAATATCATATTATAAAACTAATCGAGATCTATTAAATAACATCCACATTTGATATAAATTTTATTACTAATTTAAAAATATAACTAATTTTTTATCCGATTAAAATAAAATGAGAGACTATTAAATTTGGACGTAGGGAGTATATTGGTATATCTCATGTTTATATTCAGTGATATTCGGATAATAAGAACCAAATATAAATAGTTAGAATATACTATTTAGGACATAACATATTATATCCTATGTTTATATCTAATTATATTGGGATAATAAACACCAAATATAAGTAGTTAGAACATACTATCTCGGTGATAATATATTTGCCACACATATCTCGTCGGCAAATGGGGTCGTTAGGTTAAAAGGGTTTATCTAAACTTTGATTAGGGGAAAAAACTCCAACTGAAAATCGATTAAAAAAAAAAGCCACATTAATTTAAGTCTACGTAAGGTCGAGGGCATTTTCGTCAAGGTCGTAGGAAGTGTCCCTGGCATTCCTCACCTTCCAATTGGATTTGAATTTTCAGATTTCGGGTTCAAAAATTTTCGAATCGCGGGTACATTTGGGCCGTGCCACGGTACGTTACGATCCACCGTAACATGCAAGATGACGCATATCATCACTGTAGAACTTCGATCAACCGGCAGGAGGAAATGCACACGTGTGGGGAGTGTTTAAGAACGAGATACTGTACGTGTTAAAGGCAAACTCAGCCACGTGTAGGGCTTTATCACCGTGGGGCATTTACCTCCACGATACACGCTATACGCACACGTAAAGTAGGTACATACTACATGTAAGCATCCACACTCTTTTTCGGCGCCCACCTGTGATTCTGCAAAGATGATCTGAAATGGTCATTTTTCATCGAATTTTTTTTTTTAGGGATTCTTATGAAATATCATCCCGATCGGTGGGGGCTCAAAGTTCGTAGGGTGAATTAGTCAATTTTGCGCTACAAATTTTAAAAAAGCCCTTACAAAAATGAGTTTCACTAAAAATCGGTGCATGATCTGCGTCTACTTTTGTATGTGATGCAAGTAGAATTTTCGCAAAGTGGTTTGTGTACAATCAATGCAATGGGCCCCACCAAACTATTTATGCACAAATCTATTCACATATTTGTTGTGAGTATTATCTCACTAATCTGATACTATACGAAAATGCCAAGGGTACCGAATATGTTTAACGGCTTTCAGAGTCCACTCTTGGATGCTAAAATAAAATTTCAAATCGTTTGATGATGTGTACTCTTTATAACTCAAAAAGAATTTTTCAAAAAATTCTCCCTAGATTTTTCTTACTTCCAACATTTCTCTCTCCACTTATTACCCTTACTATTTTTTAAAAAATTTCAAAACTCAATCTAAACATAGCAAAAATAATTTTAAAATAATTTTTCGAATGATCATGCGAGAAAATCAACTCAATTAGCGAAAAGCCCAAGATCTAAGTCTACGTACATGGGCCGGAAACGGCCCAACCAAGCTAATTCCATTAGCCTCTGACTGGATCAATTGTACCACCACTACCTTAGTTTTGGGAAGAAGCCCTGCCCTATCAAAAGGCATCCTTAGCAACACCAGCTTGTTCGATTTGAATTTTGAAGAAAATTTAAATTGAAAGAGATAAATAGAGAAAATGCATTGAGAAATTATGCGCAGAGGTTTTAAAGCCCCCAAAAGAACAAGTCCCCCAACAATTTTTTTTTCCTCAACAAAAAAGAGTGGTCCTAAAGAAGCTATCAGCATGGCAACCGTCTTGGATGCTAGTCAAATTAATTTATGCCCTCCACACATAATCTGGTTCACTCGAACTAATATCACAAGCGAATGAATTCTGTCCTGCGTCGGCTGATAAATGGGGTTTTCCGCTACCCCTAGTGTAGGCCCCTACTGTCCGTTTTTTTGGATAATTCGAAAACCGTGCATCTTATAGGGTCCGCAAAATAATGTTTATACGCAAAAAATGGCTTGTTTGGACATTGATAGGTGTGTCGAAAGTTGAGTTAAAACAAAAATATGAACGGCATGGATCTGTCAACTATTTTTTAAGTTAAACGTCCCCAGTCGTTCATTCTTTCGTCTTAAACTCAATTTTTGACATACCTATTAATATCCGGACAAGCTGATTTTTCACGTGGTTACATTATTTTGCAGGCCACTATATAATGAACGGTTCGAATTATCAGAAAAAAACCATGAAAGAGGCCCATGTGGTGAAAAACCTCCCTTTTCCTCCGCTTTTGGAAAGAATGTTTTCTCATATCACAATCAGGTACGGTCCGTGGAAAGAGAGAGTTCAGCTTGCACTTTTGCCAACTCTACGGGCACCTTGGCAATCTTTTCAATAATGATTACATTGTCCAAAGTGTGATTTATTCTCCAATATCATCATTTCAATGCGTTATTGTTCTACTCAACCAGAAATAACAAAGTTCACCATTACTTTTCAACCGTCAAACACCAGGCAGTGGGTCACAGCCCATTTGTCACTAGTCTTTTTTTTTTCCAAATTTTATACTCCGCACATAACGGAGTAGTTAGCAAATATTAATGAAAAGTTAGTCAACAAAGGAGCTCAGCGGTTATTTATAGCCTCAAAACCACAAACTCCGCCTTTTGTAGGACTAGAACCTTGGTCTCCACGAAGGGGAACATAAACTAACCATCTCATCAAACTTGACTTCTCATGGTTTCACAAGTCCAAATTGGAGGTTTCGCTAGAATGATAAACCTTCTTTTCTTAGAGTCAAAAGAACCGGATAATCTTAAAATATAAGTAATTATTTTATATTTTCAAACTTAAAAATAATATAAATAAAAAATAATTTTTTAATTTTTTTTGCACCGTATCAAACAAAATCTATATTGATAGGAAAATTATTTGCGTAAACACATAATTTTTGAGCTTCAAATTGCCTTCTTTAAAAATAAATACACTACTTATTTCTCTTTCAAGAACAGGGTCTCAGAAAACTCTACTAGCCTTTTGGCGGCCAAAAAACTTCATTTCGATACTTTTGTTTGTCTTTTTTGAATTTTTATTGAATTCGCAACAAATTTTTTTTTTATATTAATCATTCATATTGATGAGATACATCTAAAAAATAGGACCAAAAGAATAGAACTTCATCGAAAAAAATTGAAACACCCAATTTTGTTGTCTTTAATGTATTTTTATCTGAAATTTGTTTCACTTCGATCTGTCCATCTTTTCATTGACGAATGATCAACTCAAAATTATGGGGATTTGGGGGCTCTTCTTGCATCTATTTGCTGATTCTTATGGAAGGCGTGCAATAAAACCCATTTTGAAAGCCAAGGAAGGGATAGTTCCAGAATATTGACAGAAAGCTTTGCTATTTGTTCTTAGTTCAAAGAAGACAATGCTCCTTCGTGTATCTCTTCTGGCAATACCTCTCACCTCCTGATATATGGCGTCTCCCCTCTCTAGGTGTGATTAAATTTAGGGTAAATTCCAGATACACCCCCTGTACTTAGGTCATTTTTCAACTACACCCCCTCTACTTCATTTTTAATCACTCGCACCCCTTGTACTTAATACTAGTTTGGAACTGTTAGTATTTCCGTCCAAAATAACGGAAAAGCAGGTAATGGCTTGTTGGCGGGAATTTTCCCTTCTAAAACATCGTCTCTAAGACCAAATTGATCCCAAAACCCATTTACATCCTATATATACTGTGAGAGCCCTCACATTAAAAATATTAGTACAATGATAATTCATCACTACCATTAATTATTGGTCACGGACAGAGTCACGAACATACTTTACAAGTCAATTGGCCAGGCATTTTCAAATCTATGTGTTCTGGATTTTTTCTTGAAATTCCGAGAAAGGGGTTATTCTAAGAATAATTTATTTAGGGTACTGTGTGAATTTCATATTTTTCTGAGACCGAAACCCGGACAGCTTCTCGGCTACGTGTGTGCTCGGGCGTCTGGGACCACTTGCGCATGCAAGTACACATGTCAAGCTTATAGACACATGGCATGGCCAATTTGACACCTAGAATTACACTAATGCATGTGTAAATATATTTGGTTATAACATTTTTTTTATCATCTTGGTAAAAACTAGTCAAACATGTATTTTAATTTTTGAGGGAGGGAGTTACGAAATTTGAAGAAAGAGGAGGATGGTGTTCTTCCAACACCACAACCCCGCCCCCCCCCCCCCAGTTCCACCACGAGCCATCACCTCCCGTCACCACTCTCTCGTCGAAAAACTTATTTTCTTGCCGGTAACTTCTTAAACTTTCTTGACAGCTTTCTGGACCATCACAAATTCGTATTTTGAGAAACCTTCTGCTATGATTCAATTTTTGAAGTCTTCATAACTTTTAAAGTACGTTCAAAGAAAAAAATTTTGATACCTAGAACATGCAAAACCAATCAACACAGAATTAGTTGTGATTTTCGGAATATGAACTAATACACAGGTTTTGAAATCTGGGCAGAGCCATCTTCTTTTTATTTCTGGGAACTATCCTATTAAGTTATGAATCTGATATTTTTACTGAGAATAATACTTTACGTTATGAAACTTTGAGAGTTGGTTTCAATATTTTTGGAGTTGAAATGAATTAGTTATGAATTTTCTACGAAGACATGATTGGCTGCCCTGTTTTTCTGTAGAACAGCTTGTTCTTTTATAATTTGAACAATATTTGGTTGATAACTAATCTTTCAATTTTTACAGTAGATACACATGGATGTTACGCAAGTTTGGGCGCTGGTTTGAGTATTTTTGGACCTTATATGAATAAGTTATGATTTTTCAAAGAAAGGGAATACGAATGGCTATATTTCAGTCTTTTCGTTACTTTGGACGGAAATACCAACAGTTCCAAACTAGTCTTAAGTACAAGGGGTGCGCGTGATTAAAAATGAAGTAGAGGGGGTGTAGTTGAAAAATGACCTAAGTATAGGGGGTGTATCTGGAATTTACCCTTAAATTTAATGTTGACGGTGCTATTGATAGGAGTGGCGGTCTAATAGGTGTTGGGATCATGGTCCAAATTCACAACGATGACCTGTCCCGTCCAAGTTCACAACGACAGCCTGTCCTAGCCCATTCAACAACAGTCTCTACAGTCTATCTTGTCCAATTCAATGACAGTCCGCCCGTCCAATCAGTCTACAACAACCGTTCGCCTGTCCTGATCCACATCGGTCTACAGTTAGCGCATCTTTCAACAATCTTATTGCTCTGTCTCGGATGGTTTTTGATAAGGAGATTGGCTCTGATTCCTAACAGATAGAATTCAACCTACCTGATACAACCTACCTGTGATTATTAGAGTTCTCCGTGCCGAAGAAGGTTTGATCCCCAGCGACGATGATCTGCTCGCAACTAATTATTCCCTAGGAGAGTCCACCTCGGCATTCAATGATGGTCCGCCCCGCCCATCCAAGTTTGTCTGTCTCCCCAACAGAGTTCAAACTCTGTAGAGGCCTGTATATTTTTCTCTATTTTTTTAATTGTTTAATATGTAGAAGATTGTATTTTGATGTTGTAATGATGAATGAATGTGATGGCAGCAAGCAGGGTTCGATTTGCTGACCGTTGGTAAAAAAAAAAAATTCCTCCAATCAGTATCGATACTGCATTTTTCCCAGTACCGGTACTGGGGATCGCCCAGTATCAGTACTCGTTGTGAAATTTCAGAAAATTCAACGCGCTTTTCAGCCCACTATAAATACCCCCCTTTACCATTTTTCATACCCAAACTCACGAAATAACTATAGAAACACCCTCTCTCACCTACCCCACTCCAATCTCACTCAAATCCCTTGAATTCTACCTCAAATCATCAAGATCCAAGTGTTTTCTACCTCACACTCACTTGAATCTCGCATTTTGTGAACAAGGAGTAAGTTTTGTGTTCTTGCTCTCAATTCTTGACTCTCAATCACTTTTTTCTCTCTCTCCTCTCAATCACTTGTTGATCCATGCATGTTTATCTTGTTTTTAGGTTATATTCACTATAGATCTTGTAGCAACGCAAGGGAGGAGCTTGTTCTTGGTAGATTCAAGCTTGTAGCACTTGATAGACTTGGGGTTTTGCTCAAAATTCACTTTGATAGAGATTTCTCTCTTTCTCTACATATTATGTGGTGAATTCGTGTGATATTAGTGTTTGATTGCTATACATGGTTCGGGGGGAACACCCTACGGTTTGAGGATTGCGTATTCTTATGAATGATGTATTTTTGTCTTGATAGTTGAGACCCATGAGCTATTTGTGGCGTGCTCGTTAATGTTGGAATGTATGGAATGAATGAATGGTTTCGATGTCAAATGTAATGATATTATGGGTGTTGTGTGAAGCTTAAGTGTGGAGTTTACTGTAACGCAAGGGATGAAAATAAAGAATCGCAAGGGGTGGAGTTTACTGTAACACAATGGGTGGAAATACATAATCGCAAGGGGTGGACATTTAGTGGAAGGAGTGTGTGTATGTATGTGTGTGGGGGAGTTTTGATACTAGCAAATGATGTTGGAATGTTTTATTATTAAATTTGTCATTTAGCTTAATTCACTATGTCCATGTTTATCATTTCATTAGCGTATAGATTTTGTAGAGATTTTCCTACTAGGCTAGTGTAACTCAACCTATCATTTTTTTCAGGTTCCAATGCCGGACAATAGGTTGCATGCCTCGTGTGTTAGGATGTGAAGACATTTTGGAAGCTAACTGCATTTAGTTACTTTAATCATCTTGTAATAGCCTTCTTTTGACAAAGATGAGTTTGTAACTCATTATTCTAGAAATTCTTTTAACTAAAATCGTTTGTAACTTAATAACTTGTTCGTATTCGTGCTTAAGCATATTTTGGGGCCGGTGTGCCAATATTGTATAACTGTAAACTTGGGAATTCATTTGTAAATTAAACAGGTGTAAACTATTTTGGATATTAAATACCTTATGCAAGGATCTTTTATCAAAAAAGCTTATTTGTTCATGTTGAAAATCGAAGGCGTGATAAACTCTCTTCCAACGATCTTGAGATGGTTCGCTCGTCTTCAATCTCTTGATGCACGGTATTTTTATATACATGTCTGCATTTTCTATTTGTTTTCTTCTGGATAGTCTTGAGGGGTGTCTAGAAATCTTTGACGTAACCCGTACCAACTCAATGGTGCTCCGCGTGCCATCAAAGAGGAACTACTATAGACACCCTAATCTGAACTTTTCAGATTAGTTTACTTTCGGTCTTTGATTTCCCAATGATGAACAAATCAAGAACACATCGGGAATGTCGAATGGTTGAGTTTTGAGTGTTTGCACCCTTTTGAACCTAACCTAGCCAGAGAAAGCCTACCTGCATGTGTTGATCCAAATCAGCGCGCGTTGGTCCAAGTGCCATGTGTTGGACATCGGTCAGCTTTGACCATTGGCCAGTGTGGTGACATTTGGACCCGCGTGCGCAGGTCAACAACCTGCGTGCGTTGGTCAAACTCCCGTCCCATCACATTTATTCAGCCATAATCACAAGACTTTTGGGGCACCCTTTGACCCTGTTTATTCATCTGAGAGGCAATCTAAGGGCAGAGGATGTCCCCTTGCTCCCTCTCACATACCTCCCATCACCCTTTAATGAGAGGGAGGCTTTCTATCCAAGCCAACTAACCATTACTTGGTTGGTTACTTCTCCCTAATCTCCTATTAATACCTCCCTCCATTGTTCTTCCAAAGGGTTACCAAAAATTCCAAAGTTACCAAGTCACACTCTACCAAAGTTTCTTATTCGTCTCTTTCTTGCAAAAGAAAGCCATTAACAAGCTCTACTCTCACCCACTAGCAACACACATCCATCCATAAAACAACCCTTCAAGCTCAATCATACCATTCAAATCCTAAAACCAAAGGTATAACACCTTTGTTCTGTGCTTCGCCGGATTTCTAGTCCTAAATTACCGGGTTGCCCCAAGCGTAGGGCTGAGATCGACATAGCATAATATCCGGTAAGTCTGGAATCGAATCCACTGAGACGATGATGTATGCTGACTCAAAACTCGGGTTGTTACTAATTAATTAAACAGGCTTTTAGGTGGCCACCCCTTATGTTTGATGTTGAGATTAACTAAAACTAGGAAGTTGTTTGGTTTTTCTTTAAATAATTAAAAAGGAGGTACGGACGTAGGGTTCATAGCACTCGCAACCAGTCTTGAACTTATCTGCTTCATTCGGTGTTCTTAAAAACATTTGACTTTGAATAGAAAAAGCTACCTCGAAAGATGCAAACCTTTGTGTTCGCCGTTCACCCATGTGCGACAGAGAATAAGTTTTGGTCCCCCGTACCCCGCCATTCATGGGCTTCGACAATACCCGAGTTTGTCTAACAAAAATTCTTTACTAACCTAAAATTGCCTTTTCATTATTATTACGAAACGGGAGCAGAACGTGACCAATCTGGTCACAGTGTGCTAATCACCCCGCGACCTTACTTATAAAATTACCCCTCCATTGACAAAGGACTTGCCAAGGAAAGGTTAAAAACAACTATAAACATAATTAATTATTATTATTTCGATTATGAAAGATCGGTATTAGTGCGCACGAAAAAGGTGTTTACAACGGAGGTAAGCCAAAGCCGTTCCGTTCTCAACCTTTAAGGAAACTGCACTAATAGTAACCTTAGATTCGAGTTTGGTGTGAGAAACAGCCGAGTAGCTTGCGAATTCCAACGACCAAACCTCAATCTTTACTTGTTAAGAAAATTATTTAACAGACTAGAAATATGTAAACAGAATTGAAACAACGAATTTAAAAACTACTAATTCATTAAAAATGGAACACAAACGGACTAAAAGGGCCAAGCCCTGAAAGAAAGTCGGAAGAAGGGAAATATGCTGAGGGAAGTGGGTTGCGCAGCGTAGGCTGGGAAATGGAAAAGAAGAAAACAGAAAGAGAGAGAGAACAGGGTTTCCTTTTTCTCCCCTTTCTGACTACCCCAGACCACTTCCTACTTTTAATAAGCCAAAAAGAAAAAAAATTAAAAACAAAAGAACGTCGGCAGCGGCCGACAGCTATCAACCTAATATATATATATATATATATATATATATATATATATATTATATTGTATATATAATATCTACATATAATATTACTTATATCATAAGGTGATGATAATACTAAAACAGTTTTTGTTGGTGTCAAAACTCCAATGCATAAAAATTTTGTATATTGCGCATGGTATAAACCTTTCGTGCAAAAGAATTTTGACACCAATAAAAACAGTTTTAGCATTATCATCTCCAAAATTATAATATCTACTTTATATAATATCTACTCCATATTCCCATGCCGACGCTTCACTAGTCCGGAAAGGTGCACAGTTTTGTTTTGCAATGCTCTCGATTAATTTTTAAAACGCTGTCCGATTAGAGCCTGAGCACAGTCAAAATTTCTATCTTTATTTGGGCTTTGAGATGACAGCATCGGCTTCATCTCCTTCCTTTTTTGCATGTGCGCGTTTGGTCAAGCCGAATTAGGTGTCAACACGGTTCATTTTGATCTACATTATCTGAAATCAGAAAAAACATACATTGTGCACAATATCATCCAAAATCATTGATAGAATATAAAATAATAGGATAAACGTGAAAGATTAAGCATAAGAATATACAATATGGTGTGCTTATCACAACTCCAACTTGGACTTTGCTAGTCCCTAGCAAACAAAAGAAAAGAAAACAAACTAAACAAATATATATCTCGTGTCGTAAGATAAACGATTGCATTTAGCATATGTAACAAGCATTGTAAATCCCTAGGCGGTCCTAATAGGATGAGTGAAGTCTCGTGAGGATTTCCAGCAATGATACCTACAAACACTTTTAGTGAACCTCCCGACAAATATGAAATACTAACCATATGCTCTTTATACACACAAACTAGCAAGAGTTCAACATTTTTTTCAAATTTTGTTGCTCAACCTCAACACATTGTGACATGAATTCGAGATGAACAAAGTTGTTAACGAGTGCTACGAGCAAATTTTAACTTCTTTATTCAAATTCTCACAGAGATACACTCTTAAATGAAATCACTCTAACAAAAGAAAACCATATCCCATGACTAGCGCCCGGAAGTGTACAATAGCAAGAACAAAAGCCATGCACGTTATTGGAGGAGCACTAGAAATGAAAGCTTTATTTATGAAAGAAAGATAGAAACAACGCACAAAACATGAACATGAACTACAATATGCTAAGTATCAAACATGAATCAAAATGGAACAGAGGCGTCTTAGGGATCATCTAGACATGAATCACTGTAAGTCCGGAGTCGAATTCACTGAGACTGTGATGTGTGCTGACTCAAAACTCGGATTGTTACTAATTAAACAGGCTTTTAGGTAGCCACTCATTGTGTTTGATGTTGAGATTAACTAAAACTAAAAGTTATTTGGTTTTTCTTTAAATAATTAAAAAGGAGGTACGGACATAGAGTTCATAATACTCGTAACCAGTCCTGGACTTATCTGCTGAATTCGGAGTTCTTAAAAATATTTGACTTTAAAGAGAAAAAGCTACCTCAAAAGATGCAAACCTTTATGGTTGTCGCTCACCCATGTGTGGCAGAAAACAAGTTTTGCTCCTCCGTACACGGTACCCCTCCATTGACAAAGGACTTGCCAAGGAAAAGTTAAAACAGAAAGAGAGAGAAAGACAGAGAGAATGGAGAAAAAGAGAGATATCAGGGTTTCTTTTTTTCCTCCTTTCTGACTACCCCACTTCCTACTTTTATAAGCAAAAAGAAAAAAGTAAAAAAAAAAATAACAAAGAACGTCGGCAGAGGCCGACAGCTATCAACCTAATATATATATATATATATATATATAATATATTATATTGCAAATAATATCTACGTATAATATCTACTTTATATAATATCTACTCTAGATTCCCATGCCGACGCTACCCTAGTCTGGAAAGGTGCACAGTTTTGTTCTGCAATGCTCCCGATTGATTTTTAAACAAAAAAGCTATGTGCACAGCAAGCTGTGCACAGCAGCGTTTTCCTCTCGCCTCGGGTCGCAAAAAGATAATCGAAACCGCTCATTTTGTTTACAATATGTCGTTTAAGGTCTCTGTAAAAAATGAGCTTCGTTCGAACGATCATGTTTTTGCGACCCGAACGAAGCTCATTTTTTACAGAGATCTTAAATGACATATTGTAAACAAAATGAGGGGTTCCGATCATGTTTTTACGACCCGAGGCGGGAGGAAAACGCTGCTGTGCACAGCTCATTTTTAAAACGGTGTCCGATTAGAGCCTGAGCACAGTCAAAATTTCTATTTTTATTTGAAACCTGCTACGTACAGTAATCTGTGTACAGATTATGCACAGATTTTTTTATGAAGCCTATCACAAATTTCACATAAATTATCGAGTCGTTCATTAAATGTAAAATATTTTTTCAAGTGCCCCTGTAAAAATAAACTCAATCCAATACTTATAGGTGCTACATCCAACCATCTAACTTTTCATTCAGATTTTCGGATAATGAAAAGTTATGTGGTTGAATCGAGTGCCTTTAGATATCGATTGAGCTCATTTTTTATGAGGTCCCTTGAAAAAATGTTTTACATTTAATGAACAGCTCGGATGATTTGTGTGGAATCCGTGGTGGGTCCCACAACAAAATCTGTACACAGATTATATGTGTGTGTAGACTTTCTATTTTTATTTGGACACGGGGGCTGCTGTCCTCATAGGGGTAGAAGCTTGCGCCTGTGTCCAAATTCTGGACCCACTCCGGTCTCGCTCCGATGATCAGAAGTGTTCACTTCGTAGAACTCATCGAGTAGAACAACTATGCAAAAAAAATTAACTTAATTGGATATCATTAAGTGCTTAATTGGAACCTTTTTATCTTGAAAAGAATGGATCTGAAACACTAGATCAAATCCACTATGACCCAAGAACTGAGAGTTATATGTGTTCCGATCAGGTAGTTAATGATATTCAATTAAGCTGATTTTTTGCATGACTATTCTAATCGAAGAGCTTTAGGAAGTGGACGCTTCCGATCATCATAGCGAGACCGAAGTGGGCCCAGAATTTAAGCACATCCGCAAGCTGCTGCCCCAAGGGGACAACAGCGCCCCCGCTTCCTTTTTATTTGGGCTTTGAGATGACGGCATCGGCTTCATCTCCTTCCTTTTTTGCATGTGCTCGTTTGGTCAAGTCGAATTGAGTGTCAACATGGCACACTTTAATCTACATTACCTGAAATAAAAAAAAACATACCTTGTGAACAATATCATCTAAAAACATTAATAGAATATAAAATAATAGGATAAACATGAAAGATTAAGCACAAGAATATACAATATTGTGTGTTTATCACATGTTACCGTCCCAGAGAACGGTGTTAAAAATGTTTGACGATTTCTTAGTCCTAAATTGATGGGTTGCCTCAAGCGTAGCGTGAAACTGACGTAGCACAATATGCTGACTGTGATGTATGCTGACTGAAAACTCGAGTTGTTCGATTTTTTCCAAATAATTAAAAGAAAGGTACGGTCGTAGGGTTCATAACACTCGCATTCGGCCCGAACCTATCTGCTACAATTGTGTTCTTTAAAATATTTGACTTTAGACTGAAAAAGATACACCGTAAGATGTGAATCTTTACGGTCACCGTTCACCCATGCGCAGCGGAGAATGAGTTTTGGACCCCCATTCCCCCGTTCACATGGGCCCCGACAATACTCAGGTTCATCTACAAGAAGTATTTACCAATCTAAAATTGTTTTTTTTACATTTTTTATTTTGAAATAGGAGCAGAATGCATCCGATCCAACCACGGTGTGCTAATCATCCCACGACCTAACCCGGATGACTATTCGCTCATCATTAAGCAATCAATAACAGAAACCGAGATTGAAACATGCTTCTATTGCTCGGATTAAAAGAAAAATGAAAGATACCAAGGTAACAAGAACCCACGAACAACTTTGATAAAGAACAAAAATCTGAACGAGTTACCGTAATATAAGTACTTGAACAATCGTCAAAAACTTGAAGGAAAAAAATCTCTGGAAAAAGAAACAACGTAAGGATAAAGCTGCTACCAATGTTTCAAAATCCTAAAAATGGAGTTTTTCGGGGCATTTGTACATGATCCCTCAAATCTGGAATTAAAAACGACGAAACTATATTTTTTTCCCGTTGTGACCCTTGGTATTGATACAACCCAAGATTGTATCAATACCCGTTCCTCTGTTCCACCTTTGCTTCATTTTTTATCGATTTTGTATCGATACAACTGAGTACCGCCTGCTTTAGTGGCCAATTCTCGAACATTGAATGAAATTTGGCACTCGACACTCCAATGACGTCACCCGACGCCTCCGCTTTGACTCCCACGTCCACGTCCAACCCGGCATCAAGGCCTCACATTTCAATGTTGGCGCAAAATCAGCCTTATTATCTGCGAAAATAAAAAAAACAAAGCAAAGCACGGCACCAAGTGAAAAATGGAATAAAACGCGTTTTTAATGTGCTAATTCGCCCTACTTAGGCATTCATAGCTCTAATATTACGCACCTATCACCTACCTAGCTGCACATGTCTAGGAGTAGACTTTATGTCATATCGCTTAACAAAGACACTTAAGCTTTGTTAATATATCTTAAAGACTACTTAACCTATTATCAATAGATTTGAGGTTGGATGGTTCAATGGGGAGTCCCGAATTGTCTAAATGGTATTTTTAGTGTTTTTAACTTACTGTCTACGGTGAGATCGAAGACAACATCTTATCTAAATTGTTTAGGGTGAAAATACAAAAAAAAATATCATTTAGACGCCTTAATATTTTTGGAAAATTTAGCGTGAACTCACCCTTAAATCTAACGACGTGTATTCGAATTTGGACGGTCCAAATGGTACTATTCCCGAGGATTACTATATGCACCGTTCATGTCAGCTGTGAAAGAATACAAAGGGGAGAGAGAGAGAGAGGAAGTAAGAACTTGCCAAGTGTCCCACCACCTGTAAGCAAAATCACAGAGCTCATGCTAACGAGCATGACACGTGTCGGGCATGTAAGAAACTCGGCACCCATATTTAGTTCCACCACTTTCCTTGTATAGTTGTATGTTTGCTTGGCCTTGAGATAAAGGAGGAGAAGTTTAAGGGAGCGTTTGGTTAGGCGTAATATATAGTAATTCTTTTTGGGTTGCTTTTAAATTGGTGGTTTGATTTGAAGAAGAAGAAGAAGAAGAAGAAGAGGAGAAGGACGAAATGGGAACAGTGGGAAGGACCGTGGCGGCTCCATTGCTGTTTCTGAACTTTGTTATGTATTTCATTGTGTTGGGTTTCGCTAGTTGGAGCGTCAATAAATACATCAATGGCCAAGCTCAGCATCCTAGTAATCTCTCTCTCTCCCTCCCTCTCTCTCTCTCTCTCTCTCTCTCTCTGCACTTCCTAGTGTCTGCCAACTGTTTAGTAAACTTATTCATCACTTTTTTCGTTGTTAGGAAAGTGTCCCAGATTTAAATAATTAAGTTAATCATATAACAAGAGTTGGATCTCCGATACCCTACCCTTTTTTTGTGTGTATATATCACAAAAAGCATAAGTAATTATGTATCACGATGCGCAAATGATAATTGTTTAACTTTTTTGAGTTCCTTATGAAACTCTTGGACAAATGGTTTAATGTTAAGATGGAAATTACTATTTTCTCCCTTCTCAATGTGGGGCGGGAAAAAGCTTGACAATACGACGGTAAAGAAATTTCGAATCCGTCGCGAAATCGGCTTTACAAATATTCTGTTGTATGGTTTTGTTTTTCTTGTGGCAAACATTTTGTAAATATTTGAAAGAAATCTTAATGCCATTTAAAAATTGATTCTGTCGCAGGAAAAAAATTTCTGCATAACTGATACTCCGTATTTACTATGTACAATTTTTTTTATGGTGTTACGAAATTCGCGAGTTTTGCTTAGTTGGATATTTGGTACTACTTACGTTTATTGGGCATCGTCTATGATAATGAAATTTTATTTTAATTTGTAGGTCTTGGAGGGAACCCCGCAACTGGTTACTTCTTGACGTTTGCAATATTGGCTGCGGTGCTAGGGATAGTATCGAAATTCGCCGGCGGCACTCATATTCGCGCGTGGAGAAATGACAGTCTAGCGGCCGCGGGAGCTACCGCCTTGGTTGCATGGGCTGTCACTGTGCTAGCTTTTGGGTAAAATTAATATCCTTTCAAATTTATCTTCGTAAGATTGTGGAACCGTTGTGGAACGGTTGTGGGAGGAATTATAAGAAATAGTCCGGGTGTGGCAAGTTGGTCCGAGACACCTGCATTACCCAAAAAAAAAATTGATTATACATAAAGTTATTGAGTACCACTTTCATGCAATAATATTGCCACAAGTTTAAGATGTTAATTAGTTCTTTCAATATAACTGAAGAAGGAAAAATTTTACCCAAAGAATTTAATTTTTGTCTTTCAAAACTTACAAACTTCTGTAATATCCCGTTCCGCTAATGTTTTTATTTTTTAAGTACTTATTTTTCGCTTTATGAAACATGTCATTTTTTCATAAAACATCACTTTTAATTCAAAAAATAAGTACTGATTTGTTGGGGAAGAATTTTACAACGGAGGAATTTATTTAATTTTTGATCCGCAATGGATAATTTTACAGTGGAGGATGAAACGGTTTTTTTTGGTCCAGTTACAACAGAAATTAATTTGCAGGTTTGCATGCAAGGAGATAACACTAAAAGGTCACAGAGGCTGGAGGCTGAAGGTTCTGGAAGCATTCATAATAATCCTCACTTTGACCGAATTACTCTACCTTCTGTTGATTCATGCCGGCATGATCAGCAGCAGACACGGGCCCGGTTACCGTGACACCGGATACGGCACCGATCCCGCCGGCCACGCTGGCCACAAGGGTACCGGTATTCCGGAATCTAGGGTTTAATTAAGCATCAAGAATATGCATAGTAGTTCGATCTATTGTGGTTTTTATGCCCTTATTCGTGTGTTTTTTTTTTTTTTCCTAATAAATGCTTAGAAGTGTTTCTGGGTCTGGATTATTCTCTGGGGTACTGTAAATAAAGATGAGAGGACTCGTGTGTGTGATGTGTGATGTTTTGAGGATGTTCTTTGTGCCTCAAACATGTAATGTAATATTGAAAATGTGTTTGTAATGTCATGTTATGTTTGTATTCTTGACTCTGGTGGTGGCCGGTGGGCGTGTTACGGGCATGCCTGAGGAACAGAAAATCGCGGACTGAATTGTTTTAGAGCGTCGACTAGAATTCAAGTCGACTAGAATTCAAGTTAATCCGATCGGATTCTTTTATGTAAACGATGTACCCGCCTCTCATGGAGGAGAGAGGAGGAGGAGAGAGTTGTTCAGTCCGCATAGATTTTGTTTTTGATAGTTTGGGTGCCGGGTCGATTGATCGGATCCTTTTATGTAAACATTAATCGGATCCTTTTATGTAAACGATGTACCCGCCTCTCATGGAGGAGAGAGTTGTTCAGTCACCATAGATTTTGGTTTTTGATAGTTCGGTGTCGGGTCGATTTACGTGCATTTCGAAGGCTCAATTTCGTCGCCTATTTTGAGAAGCCTAATTAAAGCAAGAGCAATCTAATACATTTATGTAATAACTATTCTTTGCCCTCAAATAATTGAGGACTTTTTAGATCATTTGGTAAAACTTCGTGGAAGATTTCTACTGGAGGATTAAAAAACAATTCCCATCGGTGCTGGAAAGCTCTCTCTTTTCAGAAAATCTTAAAAGGACTTTCAATACTTCGACGAGTTACATTGGACGAGCCGACGAGGTGTAACTTTCATTCTTTTGTGTGTGTCCCTTAGTCGGGCCGTCCATCGGTTATTGTCAAAAATGAAATCTGAATCCTTCATTGTCGAAATTGGACGGTTTATTGTGGAAGATGAAATCTGAACCGTTTAGTGTCGAAATTGGACGGCCCGAATGGGTCAATACACATGTTCTCCTCGTCAAAGAAAAAATCTGACTTGTTCATTGCCGAAATTAGACAGCTTATTGTTGAAATTGAAATTTGAACCGTTTATTGTCGAAATTGGACGGTCCGAATTGCTCAACACGCATATTCTACCTTAAGGGAGAACAAGCTCCCCAATTTTGGGTAAAATATAAATCTTAAATCTATTAAATCCAATGAGGTTTCCCAAGCCCGTTTTAGAGTGTAGTCTAGGAAGACCAAAAAAAAAAAAAGAGAGAATTTCTTTTATATCCCTTCGACTTTGACCAAAAATTCATTTTGGTCATTCATCTTTCAATTTCGGCACATCCTCAAAGTTGCACAACAAGCCAAACTTTGCAGGTTTGCTCCGGACACTCCCGAACTCTGTTCTGCGCGTGGTTTGAACCATTAGAAAACTAGTTCAATGCACATTCCAACCCAAGTAGTTTGGACCAAAATATATTTATACATCAAAAGACGTCACCATTTTCCTCTCAGTGGGTTAAAAAAATTATTCATTTTTGTAAAACGCTCGCATCTCTCCTATTTTTAATCGATCATGACCAATTATACAACGATTAATAAGGTTTGAAAAGTATTTAAAGGTAACTAAAACAAACAATGAAAATGATAAGTTTAGTTTACGAAAAGTTGATCAAAAGGAGGTTGATTCAAAGATCATCGGAGTTAAAAAGGCTAAAATACGTTTCCACGCCCATCTACACATTCTAAGTTCTATTCAACTCGCACATCCCTAATTATAAGGTATTCGTCAATTCCGTAAGAGTTTCACCAAGTTCATAGGGATTTCCACACATCATCAAATTGTCAGAAACCGTTTCATCATAAGGATTTGCCTAAGGCGAGACTTATACATTTACGAAGCGAAATTTGATCGTCAATGCCACCAACACTGTCACTTGACCATTTTGAGTACAACGCTACCACCACTCTCGGAATTTGACAATCGCCCTTTCATCCCTTCAATATAGTTGCAAGCACCACGACTGATATAAGTTCATCACTATGTTTTTACTTTATCTCCACCCAATCAATTGAGAACATTATCCCCAAAGCAACCTCTCAAGTACTACACCACCGTCACTTCGCTGCCACTTCCACCAAAGGGTCATCATTTAGCCCGACGGCCCGTGGCCCGGTTGAAGCCCGCCTGGCCCATCGGGCTTTTACCCCGCCCGAGCCCACGAAACGGGCTGGATGGTAGTTTGTAATGGGCGGGCTTGGGCCTATGAATTTTTACTCGGCCCACTTGTAGGCCAGGCCCGTGAGCCCGCCTGTGGTACCCGCCCAATAGTCTGCCCACGGGCCCACCCATTAGCCCAAAATCCCACAAAATCCTTTCTTTTTTCCCTTGCCCAAGGAAATTTAAGTCCGCCAGTTAGCCTGCCCACTAGCTCGCCTGGCTTTCGGCCCGCTCGGTTGCCCATTCGGTGGCCCACCCAATTTTTGGCCCTCAAGCCCGTCAATTGGGCTAGCCTGTGGGCAAGGCTTGGGCTTCAGTTTATTGTAGGTAGCCCGGCCCGCAAAAAAGTAAAACCCCGGTCGGCCCGGCCCGTAGGGGGGTTGGGTAGTGACTTGGCAGGCTGGGCCAGCCAGGCTCGGCCCGATGATGACCCATACTTCCACCCTTATTTCACCATTACCCAACACACTAAATAAGTTTTAAAATGATTGCAATATTAAAATCTACCGCATTCACAACGGGGACATAATAACCACTAGCAAAGAACACATGTAGACTATTTGACAATTTTAAAAAGTTCAGAACAGCTCCTAATTTGTTTGGATTTAGAGTATTTTCAGTCTTAAAACTCATCATCAACACTTCAAAACTACCACCACCCTAAAACAACATTCACAATATACGCAATTCAAAAACACTTAGAGTGTTCAATTCAAGTTTTTTCACTTCACCATATCACGATTCGTACGACCACCACAAACATAAAAATCTTCGCGAAATTCTTACTTTAACGAAGTTCGAGAAATATGAAGTTTTGTAATTTTAAGATTTTTTTCAAATCACCTCATAACCCCCTTAACCATGATGGCCACCACCGAAGCTCAAAAAAAACGAACGAGAATTTTCTGCATCTAAAAAAGAATGCCAAGCCCGAAAGTCATTGAGAATTTTCTAAATTGTAAAATTTTTCGCACCACAACCTCTAAATGATTGATGATTCTTTTAGATGGATGTGGTGGTTTTGATGTAGTGATGAATCTTAACCTTGTGAATATAATTTTTTTTATATTCATGAGCAGAGAATATTCTCGATGGGTAGTGATGTGGTTGAGTTAGATTAAAATATATAGTATATCCTCAAATCATGTTCGGTGTTCTTGTTTTAGAAATATTCTCAAGTTTTGTTGTGTTCTCGGTTTCACATAAACTTTGGTGGAGTGTAGATGCAGTATGTACTCTCAAGAACACTTGAGTAACGAAGAAATACATAAGAACTTGGTATTTGAGTACCTAATGAAACTTAGAATGTGTTTTAGCCTAGTGCGTCCAACAATTTTTTTCGGTAGCCTTCTTTCTACCCCTTTATTATATACAAAACTTTAATGTTATTGTAGTTGGATTTCACCATCTTTTAATACCTTAAAAGCTCTATTTATTGATATATAATGGGTCTTGATACGATTTAAAAGGAGTGAAATGCGAGCATTTTACCAAAATGATTTATTTTTGAACCACATAGAATAAAGTAGGCACGTCTTTTAATGTACAAATTTTTTTGAAACCAAAATACTTGGGTTAGAAAACAAATTGAACAAGCTTTCTAACGGTTCAAATCACGCGGAAATCGGAGTTCAGGAGTGTTCGGGGCAAGTCCGCAAAGTTTGACCTGTTTTGCAGCTTCATTGCGCCTCAGGAGCAAGTTTATGCGCCCCAGGCGCACTTCAATGCGCCCGGGCGCATCCTCAAAGCTGCACAACAAGTCAAACTTTGTGGGCATGCACTCCCGAACTCCGTTCTGCGAGTGGTTTGAACCGTTAGAAAACTTGTTCAATGCACTTTCCAACCCAAGTAGTTTGGACCAAAATATATTTATTCATCAAAAGACGTCACCATTTTACTCTCAGTGGATTAAAAAAACAATTCATTTTTGTAAAACGCTCGCATGTCTCCCATTTTTAATCGATCACGACCAAGCATACAACGATTAATAAGGTTTCAAAAGTATTTTAAGGTAACTTAAACAAACAATGAACATGATAAAATTAGTTTACGAAAAGTTGGTCAAAAGGAGGTCGATTCAAAGATGATCGGAGTCAAAAAGACTAAAATACGTTTCCGCGCCCATCTAAACATTCTAAGTTCTATTCAACTCGCACATCCCTAATTATACGGTATTCATCAATTTCGTAATAGTTTCACCAAGTTCATAGGGATCTTTACACATCATCAAATTGTCAGAAACCATTTCATCATAAAGATTTGCCCAAGGCGAGACTTGTTCAATTATGAAGCGAATTTTGATCATCAATGCCACCAACACTGTCAACCACCACCCCAAAACAACATTCACAGTATACGCAATTCAAAAAGACTGAGAGTATTCAATTCAAGTTTTTTCGGTTCACCATATGACGATTCGTACGATCACCACCAACATCAAAATCATCGCGAAATTCTTACTTTAACGAAGTTCGAGAAATATGAAGTTTTGTAATTTTAAGACTTTTTCAAATCACCTCACAACCACCTTAACCATGATGGCCACCACCGAAGCTCCAAAAAAAATGGACGAAATTTTCTCCATGTAAAAAAGAAAGCCAAGCCCAAAAGTCATTGAGAATTTTCTAAATTGTAAAATTTTTCGCTCCACAATCTCTAAATGATTGATGATTCTTTTAGATAGAAGTGGTGGTATTGATGTAGTGATGAATCTTAATCTTGTGAATATAAATTTTTTTTATATTCATGAGCAGAGAATATTCACAATGCGTTGTAATGTGGTTGAGTTAGATTAAAATATATAGAATATCCTCAAATCCTGTTTGGTGTTCTCGATCGTTTTAGAAATATTCTCAAGTTTTGTTGTGTTCTCGGTTTCACATACACTTCGGTGGAGTGTAGATGCAGTATGTACTCTCAAAAACAATTGAGTAACGAAGAAATACATAAGAGCTTGGTATTTGAGTACCTAATGAAACTTAGAATGTGTTTTAGCCTAGTAGCTCCAACGATTTTTCTCGGTAGCCTTCTTTCTACCCCTTTATTATATACAAAACTTTAATGTCTTTGTAGTTGGATTTCAGCATCTTTTAGTACATTAAAAGCTCTATTTATTGATACATAATGGGTCACGATACGATTTAAAAGGAATGACATGCGAGCATTTTACCGAAATGATTTATTTTTGAACCACTTAGAATAAAGTAGTCATGTCTTTTAATGTACAAATTTCTTTGAATCCAAAATACTTGGGTTAAAAAACAAATTGAACAAGGTTTCTAACGGTTCAAATCACGCGGAAATCGGAGTTCGGGAGTGTTCGGGGCATGTCCGCAAAGTTTGACCAATTTTGCAGCTTCATTGCACCTCAGGCGCAAGTTTATGTGCCCCAGGCGCACTTCAATGCGCCCAGGCGCATCCTCAAAGCTGCACAACAAGTCAAACATTGTGGGCACGCTCCCGACACTCCCGAACTCCGTTCTGCGCGTAGTTTGAACCGTTAGAAAGCTTGTTCAATGCACGTTCCAACCCAAGTAGTTTGGACCAAAATATATTTATACATCAAAAGACGTCACCATTTTACTTTCAGTGGGTTAAAAAAACGAGTCATTTTTGTAAAACGCTTGCAACTTTCCCATTTTTAATCGATGATGACCAATTGTACAAAGATGAATAAGGTTTCCAAAGTATTTAAAGGTAACTAAAACAAACAATGAAAATGATAAGTTTAGTTTACGAAAAGTTGGTAAAAAGGAGGTCGATTCAAAGATCATCCGAGTCAAAAAGGCTAAAATAAGTTTCCGCGCCCATCTACACATTCTAAGTTCTATTCAACTCCCACATCCCTTATTATAAGGTATTCGTCAATTCCGTAAGAGTTTCACAAAGTTCATTGGGATTTCCACATATCGTCAAATTGTCAGAAACCGTTTCATCATAAGGATTTGCCCAAGGCGAGACTTGTACATTTACGAAGCGGAATTTGATCGTCAATGCCACCAACACTGTCACGTGACCATTTTGAGTACATTGCTACCACCACTATCGGAATTTGACAACGGTCCTTTCATCCCTTCAGTACAGTCGCATGTATTTCGACCGATATAAGTTCATCACTATGTTTTTACTTCATCTCCACCCAATCAATTGAGACACTATCACCAAAGCAACCTCTCAAGTACTACACCACCGTCACTTCGCCGCCACTTCCACATAAGGGTTATCATTTAGCCCGATGGCCCGTGGCCCGGCCGAAGCCAACCCGGCCCGAGCCCGGGAAACGGACGGGCCGGTAGTTTGTAATGGGAAGGCTTGGGCCATTGAATTTTTACTCGGCCCGCCCGTAGGCCCGGCCCGGGAGCCCACCCGGTAGCCCACCCTTGGTACCCACCCAACAGCCCGCCCACAGGCCCACCCATAAGCCCAAAATCCCAGAAAATCCTTTCTTTTTTCCCTTGCCCAAGAAAATTTAAGCCCGCCCGTTTGCCATCCCGCTAGCCTGCCTGGCTTTCGGTCTGCTCGTTGGCCCACCCGATGGCCCGCCAGATTTTTGGCCCACAAGCCCGTCAATTGGGCTAGCCCGTGGGCTGGGCTTTGGCTTCAATTTATTGTATGTAGCCCGGCCCGCAAAAAAGTAAAAGCCCGGTCGGCCTGGCCCGTGGCGCGGGCTTGGGAAGTGACTTGGCGGGCTGGGCAAGCCAGGCTCGGCCGATGATGACCCTTATTTCCAACCTTATTTCACCATTACCCAACACACTAAATAAGTTTTAAAATGATTGCAATATTAAAATCTACCGCCTTCACTACGGGGACATAATAACCACTAGCAAAGAACACATGTAGACTATTTGACAATTTTAAAAAGTTTAGAACTATTCCTAATTTGTTTGGAATTAGAGTATTTTCTGTCTTAAAACTCATCGTCAACCCTTCAAAACTACCACAACCCCAAAACAACATTCACAGTATACGCAATTCAAAAAGACTGAGAGTATTCTATTCAAGTTTTTTCGCTTCACCATATCACGATTCGTACGACCACCACCAACATAAAAATCATCGCAAAATTCTTACTTTAACGAAGTTCGAGAAATATGAAGTTTTGTAATTTTAAGATTTTTTCAAATCACCTCACAACCACCTTAACCATGACGGCCATCACCGAATCTCCAAAAAAAATGAACGAGAATTTTCTCCATCTAAAAAAGAAAGCCAACCCCGAAAGTCTTTGAGAATTTTCTAAGTTGTAAAATTTTTCGCACCACAATCTCTAAATGATTGACGATTCTTTTAGATAGATGTGGTGGTTTTGATGTAGTGATGAATCTTAACCTTGTGAACATAATTTTTTTTTATATTCATGAGCAGAGAATATTCTCGATACGTTGTAATGTGGTTGAGTTAGATTAAAATACATAGAATATCCTCAAATCATGTACGGTGTTCTCGATCGTTTTAGAAATATTCTCAAATTTTGTTGTGTTCTCGGTTTCACATACACTTCGGTAGAGTGTAGATGCAGTATGTACTCTCAAGAACACTTGAGTAACGAAGAAATACAGAAGACCTTGGTATTTGAGTACGTAATGAAACTTAGAATGTGTTTTAGCCTTGTAGCTCCAACGATTTTTCTCGGTAGCCTTCTTTCTACCCCTTTATTATATTCAAAACTTTAATGTCTTTGTAGTTGGATTTCACCATCTTTTAGTACATTAAAAGCTCTATTTATTGATACATAATGGGTCACGATACGATTTAAAATGAGTGACATGCGAGCATTTTACCGAAATGATTTATTTTTGAACCACTTAGAATAAAGTAGTCACGTCTTTTAATGTACAAATTTCTTTGAATCCAAAATACTTGGGTTAAAAAACAAATTGAACAAGGTTTCTAACGGTTCAAATCACGCGGAAATCGGAGTTCGAGAGTGTTCGGGGCATGTCCATAAAGTTTGACCAATTTTGCAGCTTCATTGCACCTCAGGCGCAAGTTTATGCGCCCCAGGCGCACTTCAATGCGCCCAGGCGCATCCTCAAAGCTGCACAACAAGTCAAACATTGTGGGCACGCTCCTGACAGTCCCGAACTCCGTTCTGCGCGTGGTTTGAACCGTTAGAAAGCTTATTCAATGCACGTTCCAACCCAAGTAGTTTGGACCAAAATATATTTATACATCAAAAGACGTCACCATTTTACTTTCAGTGGGTTAAAAAAACGAGTCATTTTTGTAAAACGCTCGCAACTCTCCCATTTTTAATCGATGATGACCAATTGTACAACGATGAATAAGGTTTCGAAAGTATTTAAAGGTAACTAAAACAAACAATGAAAATGATAAGTTTAGTTTACGAAAAGTTGGTAAAAAAGAGGTCGATTCAAAGATCATCCGAGTCAAAAAGGCTAGAATAAGTTTCCGCACCCATCTACACATTCTAAGTTCTATTCAACTCCCACATCCCTTATTATAAGATATTCGTCAATTCCGTAAGAGTTTCACAAAGTTCATAGGGATTTCCACATATCGTCAAATTGTTAGAAACCGTTTCATCATAAGGATTTGCCCAAGGCGAGACTTGTACATTTACGAAGCGGAATTTGATCGTCAATGCCACCAACACTGTCACGTGACCATTTTGGAGTACAACGCTACCACCACTATCGGAATTTGACAACCGTCCTTTCATCCCTTCAGTACAGTCGCATGTAGCTCGACCGATATAAGTTCATCACTATGTTTTTACTTCATCTCCACCCAATCAATTGAGACACTATCACCAAAGCAACCTCTCAAGTACTACACCACCGTCACTTCGCCGCCACTTCCACATAAGGGTTATCATTTAGCCCGATGGCCCGTGGCCCGGGCGAAGCCAACCCGGCCCGAGCCCGCGAAACGGACGGGTCGGTAGTTTGTAATGGGAAGGCTTGGGCCATTGAATTTTTACTCGGCCCGCCTGTAGGCCCGGCCCGAGAGCCCACCCGGTAGCCCGCCCGTGGTACCCACCCAACAGCCCGCACACAGGCCCACCCATCAGCCCAAAATCCCAGAAAATCCTTTCTTTTTTCCCTTGCCCAAGAAAATTTAAGCCCGCCCGTTAGCCATCCCGCTAGCCCGCCTGGCTTTCAGCCTGCTCGTTGGCCCACCCGATGGCCCGCCAGATTTTTGGCCCACAAGCCCGTCAATTGGGCTAGCCCGTGGGCCGGGCTTTGGCTTCAATTTATTGTATGTAGCCCGGCCCGCAAAAAAGTAAAAGCCCGGTCGGCCAGGCCCGGGGGCGGGCTTGGGAAGTGACTTGGCGGGCTGGGCAAGCCAGGCTCGGCCAATGATGACCCTTATTACCAACCTTATTTCACCATTACCCAACACACTAAATAAGTTTTAAAATGATTGCAATATTAAAATCTACCGCCTTCACTACGGGGACATAATAACCACTAGCAAAGAACACATGTAGACTATTTGACAATTTTAAAAAGTTTAGAACTATTCCTAATTTGTTTGGAATTAGAGTATTTTCTGTCTTAAAACTCATCGTCAACCCTTCAAAACTACCACAACCCCAAAACAACATTCACAGTATACGCAATTCAAAAAGACTGAGAGTATTCTATTCAAGTTTTTTTGCTTCACCATATCACGATTCGTACGACCACCACCAACATAAAAATCATCGCGAGATTCTTACTTTAACGAAGTTCGAGAAATATGAAGTTTTGTAATTTTAAGATTTTTTCAAATCACCTCACAACCACCTTAACCATGATGGCCACCACCGAATCTCCAAAAAAAATGAACGAGAATTTTCTCCATCTAAAAAAGAAAGCCAACCCTGAAAGTCTTTGAGAATTTTCTAACTTGTAAAATTTTTCGCACCAGAATCTCTAAATGATTGACGATTCTTTAAGATAGATGTGTGGTTTTGATGTAGTGATGAATCTTAACCTTGTGAATATAATTTTTTTTTTATATTCATGAGTAGAGAATATTCTCGATACGTTGTAATGTGGTTGAGTTAGATTAAAATACATAGAATATCCTCAAATCATGTACGGTGTTCTCGATCGTTTTAGAAATATTCTCAAGTTTTGTTGTGTTCTCGGTTTCACATACACTTCGGTAGAGTGTAGATGCAGTATGTACTCTCAAGAACACTTGAGTAACGAAGAAATACAGAAGACCTTGGTATTTGAGTACGTAATGAAACTTAGAATGTGTTTTAGCCTAGTAGCTCCAACGATTTTTCTCGGTAGCCTTCTTTCTACCCCTTTATTATGTACAAAACTTTAATGTCTTTGTAGTTGGATTTCACTATCTTTTAGTACATTAAAAGCACTATTTATTGATATATAATGGGTTACGATACGATTTAAAAGGAATGACATGCGAGTATTTTATCGAAATGATTTATTTTTGAACCACTTAGAATAAAGTAGTCACGTCTTTTAATGTTCAAATTTCTTTGAATCCAAAATACTTGGGTTAAAAAAAAAAATTGAACAAGGTTTCTAACGGTTCAAATCACGCGGAAATCGAAGTTTTGGAGTGTTCGGGGCATGTCCGCAAAGTTTGACCAATTTTGCAGCTTCATTGCGCCTCAGGCGGAAGTTTATGCGCCCCAGGCGCATTTCAATGCGCTCGGGCGCATCCTTAAAGCTGCACAACAAGTCAAACATTGTGGGCACGCTCCCGACACTCCCGAACACCGTTCTGCGCGTGGTTTGAACCGTTAGAAAGCTTGTTCAATGCACTTTCCAACCCAAGTAGTTTTGACCAAAATATATTTATACATCAAAAGACCTCAGCATTTTACTCTCAGTGGGTTAAAAAAACAATTCATTTTTGTACAACGCTCGCAACTCTCCCATTTTTAATCGATGATGACCAATTGTACAATGATTATTAAGGTTTCCAAAGTATTTAAAGGTAACCAAAACAAACAATGTGATAAGTGCCAAAATATGCATATTTTGGCCCTCCAATTTATATTTATTAGTCCTTTATTTTTGATAACTGATTTTTATTATGTGTTTTTATGTTTATAGGTTGTTCGAGCCCATTGTCTGAGACTTTGGATAAAAGGAAGATTTTAAAGAAGTTTTGGGTCAAAGTGCAAAGTGCTTGAAATTTTGGATGGTTAATTCGATAGTAGACAAAGTCCAAGGGCCACTATGTAATTAATGCTTTCCATCCCTATAAAACTAACCTTATTACCCTACTGAAAAAGGTCGGCAGTTTTTGGGACGAGGGTTCTCTGGAACGAGGAACGGATCTGCCGATTCCTTTCTTTGATTACTGTTTGTTTTCTTTCAAGCTCTTTTTACCATCAAGTTTTGAAGCTTTGTTTAATTATTCGTATTCCGGTAACTCGTTTTAATTTTTGTTCTTCATTAAAGTTGTTTATCTGTTTTTGTTTGGTTTGGATCTCTTATTTCTTATTTATTTTCTGTATCGTGTAATAGAAGCATGTTTAAATCTAGGGTTTCCTTTGTTTCGTATTTAATGATCAGTGAGTAGTATTTTTGAGGTTTGGTCGCTGGGTAAAGGCGCGTCGCGACCCAATTAGGATTTGTCTCGCAACTTTTTCGCGCTTTAATTTAATTTAATAAATTTAGTTGGTGAAAACTATGTCCGTTGGACGATCCGAGGCATTGTTAGGACTCATGTGAATGGGAACGGGGGACCAAAACCTGTTCGCCGTTGTGTACGGGACCGACAACCTTAGGATTCGCATCTTTCGGAGTTTCCAATTCTCCCTAAATTTAGCCGTTTTTAGAACCTTGAAAAGCGAGCAAATTCTGATTGGGTAGCGAGCGTCGAATTCCCTACGACCGTGCCTCTCCTTTTTATCATTTGTGCAACTTATCTGTTAGTGTTAGTTAATAATCTTCCATCAATCGACAAAGGGTGGCTACCTAAGAGCCAATTTAATCAATAACAACCCGAGTTTTTAGTCAGCACACATCACCATCTCTGTGGATTCGACTCCGGACTTACCGGATATTATGCTGCATCGGTCTCAGCCCTACGCTTGGGGCAACCCATTATTTTAGGTCTAGGAATCGGTCAAGCATTTTTGGCGCCGTTGCCGGGGACGGTAACGTGTGTTAAGAATTCGGGTAGTTATTTTTATTATTTTGTTTTCTTTTTAGTTCTTTATTTCTTTTTTAATTGTTGAAAAGGGAAAAAAAAATGACCGATTATGCAAGGTGGTTTAGAGGTTATATAAAACAATTTAATTGTCCAGTGTCACTTCCTATATTTTATGGTTTGGGGCTCAGAAAATCCTTTTTTGCATGTACATAACCTTGAGGAAGCTTTTGGTAGCGATGAGGTGGCTCTTTTATATGTATTTCCAGCATCGTTGCGTGATAGTGCTCATGATTGGTTTAATTGTTTGAGTCCAAGATTGACATGGAATGAGATTGTAATACAGTTTTTCAAAACTTTCAATCCCTCATATGAGACTCATATGCTTTTACAAGAACTATCAGATTTCTCTCAACATGATGATGAGTCTCTGTCACAGTGTTGGGAGCGATTTAAATTTGTCGTATTCTCTTGGTCAAGTTTTAATTGTGAGATTGGCAGTCTTCTGGCTACCTTTTGCCATGCTTTAAATCCTAAGATATGCGAGGTGGATTTTAGGTCCACTGATGAATTTCTAGATAAAAACCCTGAAGATGCTTGGGATTTCTTAGATGACTTAACCCAAAAACTCCAATGTTGTGAGTTGATTGAAAGTCCTAGGGATACCAATTCTGATGAGAGAGAAAGAGAGGAAATAGAGCCGCTTTCCGAGGATACCAATTCTGATGCGAGAGAAAAAGAGGAAATAGAGCCACTTTCCGAGGATATCAATTCTGATGTGAGAGAAAAAGAGGAAATGGAGCTGCTTGTCATTAGTGAAGGCTATATGCCTTTTGAGGAGTCATTGCCTATAGTTGCACTAGATTATATGCCTTTTGAAGGGTCATTGCCAATAGTTGCACTGAATAATCAAGTACTCTTACCTCTAGATTGTGCCACCCCTGCTACTGAATCTCCACTTTTGCAAGAGTTTTTAAATGTAGAGCTGATTGATTTTCTTGGTGTTGATGAATTTAATTTAATTTATCATCCATATCTTGTGGACTTTGTCAACGCTTTGAAAATTGATCTAGTTTGGGCTAAGCACTTGGTTGAACTTAAGTGTCTAAATCGAATTCGGCAAATGCGCTATTCGAAGTATCTTATCTTGTGGCATGGTCGAATTCAATTTTTGATAAAAAGTGTAGAATGGAATGCTATGTTCATTATCTTAGCTCTCGTTGGCATAATAAATATTTGGTACCTGCGTTTGGCTGTTCATATATGATTTTTTTTTTTTTTTTGGGTCTGGTATAGCCACCCGTTTCTTACTTGAGAAATGGGGAGAAAAGTAGTACCCGTGTCTTTCGCGTGAAGAAAGTGGATGGTTTTTTTTTTCTTGCTTTATTTATTTCTTTTAGTTATTTTTCTTGCTGTTTTGGAGGCTAACATTTTGCAGGCTGTTCAATCCAAGTTGGGGGGTCTCCCTCTCTCTATAGTTTACTCTGCTTAGCCCTCCTTTTCGAGGTGATATCTCTACTATCTTTTACGTTTCTGTCTGATCTTTATTTTATTTTATTTTCATGCTTTCAATGAGGACATTGAATAGTTCAAGTTGGGGGGAGAGATCACTTTGTTCTTTATCTTGTTAATAAAAAAAAATTTGAAAATTAAAAAAATAACTTGTTGGATCCTTTCTACTTGAGACTTGGAGATTGTAATGTTTACTTGTTGGTTGCTAGTGCTGAGAATCTGTGGGCATTTCTTGAATATTTATGTTGCATGGTAGTTCTTTTTGCTAACTTGGCGATAGAAATTTATCCTGGCATACACTCTTAGCATCTTTGCACTGCACGTTTATTTGGGCCTTGACCACTTGTGAGCCGTAACTTGACCAATCTTGATGGCTAGATTAGTGGAGACTTATGCCCTAATGAGCTTTTGGGCCCTATCTTTTATTGGAGTGGTGTCACATAAATTCTTTGTTTGTCGTAAAAAAGGAAGCTAAATCATTGTCGATCTCATTATCTTTGTCGTCAAGTATTAAGACTAAATGCATGCCTATTATTTCTTGTTTTAGGAATGGAAAGTTACATGGTTGTATTGCCCCCTAGGAGATGATAGTAGGCCATTTTTGTGCTTTGAGCTTGTTCGTTTCTTTTTCTTAAACACTTTATCCCTTGCAAGCCACATTGTGCCTTTTGCATGAGCCATTTTCTTGTTAAGCTTCACCAACCATATTGTGTCTTGAGAATGACAAGTTAATCATGTGAAGGTTAATTTTTGAAGAGAATGGAGAAAGTGTATTTGAGAGAGATGTGCTTGAAATATTGTGTGTTCTTCCCATAGCTAAAAAGAAAAAAAATTGAGAGAATTACAAAGAAAAAAAAATAATGGAACTTGAATGAAAAATGGGAAGACACTCGTACATTTTTTTGAAGAAAGAAACGTGTGAACTTTAAAGGGGAATTGTGTGAAGGGTGAAAAATAAGAGAGATGTGGCGGAGTTGAAAAGAATGATAAGAGGGGCACATTGTTACACTTGCCCTATGTTGTTATAGCCAATTCTCGGACACTTGCTTATGATTTATCCTAACCTTTGAAGCACTTTTCCTTATCCAATGATATAACCGAATAAAAGTCCTATTTGATCTTAGGGGCAATAGGTTGTGGATCGATGAATATATAGTCTTTAATGCTTGACTTTCCTTTTATGAGATCGTGTGTCCACTTTAAAAAGCTTTCTTTTTGTGTCTAAGTGTGCGGGGTACTTGGTTTCAGATTGCATAACTTCCGCCCGCACACATTGAGAGTTTATTAAATGCACCTTGTTTCGAGCGTTTTCTTTTGTTGAGTGCATGACATGGTGAGAATTGAAGTCGAGACTCGGTCCGGAGAGAGTGCTTGGTTGTGGTCCACTTGTGGTTAAGGTCCTTACTCACACACGCTAAGCTTGGATGCCATGATTTATTTCTATGTTTTGATAGCTTTTAGAACTATTTTCGCATATGCTACATTCTTGGCATTGGCTTATCAAAGAGTTGCATTGCAGTTTCTTTTTGGGTTCCAAGTAAGGGATCCGCGGTGTTTGTGGGTGTTCATTGCTGTAAACCCTCACGAGACTCCACGCGTCCTCTAGGGATCGCCTAGGGGTTTAAAAGGCTTGTTGCACGTGCTAAGTGCAATCGTGAGTCCTACGAAAGTGGCGTAGTTAGAATTTATATTATTTGTTTTCTTTGCTCGGGACTAGCAAAGTGTAAGTTGGGGGGTGTGATAAGTGCCAAAATATGCATATTTTGGCCCTCCAATTTATATTTATTAGTCCTTTATTTTTGATAACTGATTTTTATTATGTGTTTTTATGTTTATAGGTTGTTCGAGCCCATTGTCTGAGACTTTGGATAAAAGGAAGATTTTAAAGAAGTTTTGGGTCAAAATGCAAAGTGCTTGAAATTTTGGATGGTTAATTCAATAGTAGACAAAGTCCAAGGGCCACTATGTAATTAATGCTTTCCATCCCTATAAAACTAACCTTATTACCCTACTGAAAAAGGTCGGCAGTTTTTGGGACGAGGGTTCTCTGGAACGAGGAATGGATCTGCCGATTCCTTTCTTTGATTACTGTTTGTTTTCTTTCAAGCTCTTTTTACCATCAAGTTTTGAAGCTTTGTTTAATTATTCGTATTCCGGTAACTCGTTTTAATTTTTGTTCTTCATTAAAGTTGTTTATCTGTTTTTGTTTGGTTTGGATCTCTTATTTCTTATTTATTTTCTGTATCGTGTAATAGAAGCATGTTTAAACCTAGGGTTTCCTTTGTTTATTTTTAATAATGAGTGAGTAGTATTTTTGAGGTTTGATCGCTGGGTAAAGGCGCGTCGCGACCCAATTAGGATTTGTCTCGCAACTTTTTCGCGCTTTAATTTAATTTAATAAATTTAGTTGGTGAAAACTACGCCCGTTGGACGATCCGAGGCATTGTCAGGACTCATGTGAATGGGAACGGGGGACCAAAACCTGTTCGCCGTTGTGTACGGGACCGACAACCTTAGGATTCGCATCTTTCGGAGTTTCCAATTCTCCCTAAATTTAGCCGTTTTTAGAACCTTGAAAAGCGAGCAAATTCTGATTGGGTAGCGAGCGTCGAATTCCCTACGACCGTGCCTCTCCTTTTTATCATTTGAGCAACTTATCTGTTAGTGTTAGTTAATAATCTTCCATCAATCGACAAAGGGTGGCTACCTAAGAGCCAATTTAATCAATAACAACCCGAGTTTTTAGTCAGCACACATCACCATCTCTGTGGATTCGACTCTGGACTTACCGGATATTATGCTGCATCGGTCTCAGCCCTACGCTTGGGGCAACCCATTAATTTAGGACTAGGAATCGGTCAAGCACAATGAAAATGATAAGTTTAGTTTATGAAAAGTTGGTCAAAAGGAGGTCGATTCAAACATGATCGGAGTCGAAAAGGCTAAAATACGTTTCCGCGCCCATTTGCACATTCTAAGTTCTATTCAACTCGCACATCCCTAATTATAAGGTATTCGTCAATTCCGTAAGAGTTTCACAAAGTTCATAGGGATTTCCACACATCATCAAATTGTCAAAGACCGTTTCATCATAAGGATTTGCCCAAGGCGAGACTTGTACATTTACGAAGCAAAATTTGATCGCCAATGCCACCAACACTGTCAAGTGACCATTTCGAGTACAACGCTACCACCACTATCGGAATTTAACAACCGCCCTTTCGTCCCTTCAGTATAGTCGCACGCACCTCGACCAATATAAATTCATCACTATGTTTTTACTTTATCTCCGCCCAATCAATTAAGACACTATCACCAAAGCAACCTCTCAAGTACTACACCACCGTCACTTCGCCGCCACTTCCACCTAAGGGGCATCATCTTGCCCGAAGGCCCGTGGCCCGGCCGTAGCCCGCCTGGCCCGAGCCCGCGAAACGGGCGGGCTGGTAGTTTGTAATGGGCGGGCTTGGGCCAATGAATTTTTAGTCGGTCCGCCCGTAGGCCTGGCCCGTGAGCCCACTTGGTAGCCCGCTTGTGGTACCCGCCCAATAGCCCGCCCACAGGCCCACCCATTAGCCCAAAATCCCACAAAATCCTTTCTTTTTCGCATTTCCCAAGGAAATTTAAGCCCGCCCATTAGCCTGCCCGCTAACCCGCCTTGCTTTCGGCCCGCTCGTTGGCCCGCCCAATTTTTGGCCCACAAGCCCGTCAAATGGGCAGGCCCATGGGCCGAGCTTGCACTTCAATTTATTGTAGGTAGCCCGGCCCGCAAAAAAGTAAAAGCCCGGTCGGCCAGCCCGTGGGCGGGCATGCGTAGTGACTTGGTGGGCAGGGCCGGCCCGATGATGACCCTTCTTCCACCCTTATTTCACCATTACCCAACGCACTAAGTTTCAAAATGATTGCAATATTAAAATCTATCGCCTTCACTGCGGGGACATAATAACCACTAGCAAAGAACACATGTAGACTATTTGACAATTTTAAAAAGTTCAGAATGGTTCCTAATTTGTTTGGATTTAGATTATTTTCAGTCTTACAGCTCATCGTCAACACTTCAAAACTACCACCACCCCAAAACAACATTCACAGTATACGCAATTCAAAAAGACTGAGAGTATTCAATTCAAGTTTTTTCGCTTCACCATATCATGATTCGTACGACCACCACCAGCATAAAAATCATCGCGGAATTCTTACTTTAACGAAGTTCAAGAACTATGAAGTTTTTTAATTTTAAGATTTTTTCAAATCACCTCACAACCACCTCAACCATGATGGCCACCACCGAAGCTCCCAAAAAAATGAACGAGAATTTTCTCCATCTAAAAAAGAAAGCCAAGCCCAAAAATCATTTAGAATTTTCTAAATTCTAAAATTTTTCGCACCACAATCTATAAATGATTGATGATTCTTTTAGATAGATGTGGTGATTTTGATGAAGTGATGAATCTTAACCTTGTGAATATAACTTTATTTTTATATTCATGAGCAGAGAATATTGTCGATTCGTTGTAATGTGGTTAAGTTAGTTTAAAATATATAGAATATACTCAAATCATGTTCGGTGTTCTCGTTTTAAAAAAACATTCTCAAGTTTTGTTGCGTTCTCGGTTTCGCATACACTTCGGTGGAGTGTAGATGCAGTATGTACTCTCAAGAACACTTGAGTAACGAAGAAATACATAAAAACTTTGTATTTGAGTACCTAATGAAACTTAGAATGTGTTTTAGCCTAGTAGCTCCAACGATTTTTTTCGGTAGCCTTCTTTCTACCCCTTTATTATATACAAAACTTTCATGTCTGTGTAGTTGGATTTCATTAAAACCTCTATTTATTGATATATAATGGGTCACGATAAAATTTAAAATGAGTGATATGCGAGCATTTTACCGAAATGATTTATTTTTGAACCACTTAGAATAAAGTAGTCACGTCTTTTAATGTACAAATTTCTTTGAATCTAAAATACTTGGGTTAAAAAACAATATGAACAAGCTTTTTAACGGTTCAAATCACGTGGAAATTAGAGTTCGGGAGTGTTCGGGGCAAGTCCGCAAAGTTTGACCTGTTTTGCAGCTTCATTGCGCCTCAGGCGAAAGTTTATGCGCCCCAGGCGCACTCCAATGCGCCCGGGCGCATCCACAAAGATGCACAACAAGTCAAACTTTAAGGGCATGCTCCGGACACTCCCGAACTCCGTTCTGCGTGTGGTTTGAACCGTTAGAAAGCTTGTTCAATGACTTTCCAACCCAAGTAGTTTGGACCAAAATATATTTATACATCAAAAGATGTCACCATTTTTACTCTCAGAGGGTTAAAAAATCTATTCATTTTTATAAAACGCTCGCATCTCTCACATTTTTAATCGATGATGACCAATTGTACAACGATTAATAAGGTTTCCAAAGTATTTAAAGGTAACTAAAACAAACAATGAAAATGATAAGTTTAGTTTACGAAAAGTTGGTCAAAAGGAGGTCGATTCAAAGATGATCGAAGTCAAAAAGGCTAAAATACGTTTCCTTGCCTATCTACACATTCTAAGTTCTATTCAACTCGCACATCCCTAATTATAAGGTATTCGTCAATTCCGTACGAGTTTCACAAAGTTCATAGGGATTTCCACACATCATTAAATTGTTAGAAACCGTTTCTTCATAAGGATTTGCCCAAGGCGAGACTTATACATTTACGAAGCGAAATTTGATCGTCAATTGCACCAACACTGTCACGTGGCCATTTCGAGTAGAACGCTACCCCCACTATCAGAATTTGACAACCGCCCTTTCATATCTTCAGTACAGTCGCAAGCACCTCGACAGATATAAGTTCACCACTATGTTTTTACTTTATCTCCACCCAATCAATTTAAACACTATCACCAAAGCAACCTCTCAAGTACTACACCACCGTCACTTCGTCGCCACTTCCACCTAAGGGTCATCATTTAGCTCGAAGGCCCGGCCAAAGCCCGCCCGGCCCATCGGGCTTTTACCCTGCCCGAGCCTGCGAAACGGGCGGGCTTGGGCCCATGAATTTTTACTTCGCCGGCCCCGTGAGCCCACCTGGTAGCCCTCCCATGGTACCCGCCCAATAGCCCTCCCAAGGGCCCACCCATTAGCGCAAAATCCCGCAAAATCCTATCTTTTTTCCCTTGCCCAAGGAAATTTAAGCCCGCCCGTTAGCCTGCCCGCTAGCACGCCTAGCTTTCGGCCCTCTCGTTGGCCCACTAGGTCGGCCAGGCCCGTGGGCGGGCTTGGGTAGTGACTTGGCGGACTGGGCCGGCCCGATGATGACCCTTACTTCCACCCTTATTTCACCATTACCCAACACACTAAATAAGTTTTAAAATGATTGCAATATTAAAATCTACCGCCTTCACTACGGGGGCATAATAACCACTAGCCAAGAGCACATGTAGACTATTTGACAATTTAAAAAAGTTAAGAACTGTTCCTAATTTCTTTGGATTTAGAGTATTTTCAGTCTTAAAGCTCATCGTCAACACTTCAAAACTATCACCACCCCAAAACAACATTCACAGTATACGCAATTCAAAAAGACTGAGAGTATTCAATTCAAGTTTTTTGCTTCACCATATCACGATTCGTATGACCACCACCAACATAAAATTATCGCGAAATACTTAATTTAACGAAGTTCGAGAAATATGAAGTTTTATAATTTTAAGATTTTTTCAAATCACCTCTCAATCACCTTAACCATGATGGCCACCACCGAAGCTCCAAAAAAAATGAACGAGAATTTTCTCCATCTAAATAGAAAGCCAAGCCCAAAAGTCATTGAGAATTTTTTAAATTGCAAAATTTTTCGCACTACAATCTCTAAATGATTGATGATTCTTTTAGATAGATGTGGTGGTTTTGATGTAGTTATGAATCTTAACCTTGTGAATATAACTTTTTTTTTATATTCATGAGCAGAGAATATTCTTGTTGCGTTGTAATGTGGTTGAGTTAGTTTAAAATACATAGAATATCCTCAAATCATGTTTGGTGTTCTCGATCGTTTTAGAAATATTCTCAAGTTTTGTTGTGTTCTCGGTTTCACATACACTTCGGTGGAGTGTAGATGCAGTATGTACTCTCAAGAACACTTGAGTAACGAAGAAATGCATAAGAACTTGGTATTTGAGTACCTAATGGAACTTGAGTAGCTCCAACGATTTTTTCCGGTAGCCTTCTTTGTACCCCTTTATTATGTACAAAACTTTAATGTCTTTGTAGTTGGATTTCACCATCTTATAGTACATTAAAAGCTCTATTTATTGATACATAATGGGTCACAATACGATTTAAAATGAGTGACATGCGAGCATTTTACCGAAATGATTTATTTTTGAACCACTTAGAATAAAGTAGTGACGTCTTTTAATGTACAAATTTCTTTGAATAAAAAATACTTGGGTTAAAAAACAAATTGAAGAAGCTTTCTAATGGTTCAAATCACGCGGAAATCGGAGTTCGGGAGTGTTTGGGGCAAATCCGCAACATTTGACCTGTTTTGCAGCTTCATTGCGCCTCAGGCGAAATTTTATGCGCCCCAGGCGCACTACAATGCGCCCGGGCGCATCCACAAAGCTGCACAACAAGTCAAACTTTGCGGGCACGCTCCCGACACTCCCGAACTCCGTTTTGCGCGTGGTTTGAACCGTTAGAAGTTCAATGCACTTTCTAACCCAAGTAGTTTGGACCAAAATATATTTATACATCAAAAGACGTCACCATTTTACTCTCAGTGGGTTAAAAAAACTATTCATTTTTGTAAAACGCTCGCATCTCTCCCATTTTTAATCGATGATGACCAATTGTACAACGATTAATAAGGTTTCCAAAGTATTTAAAGGTAACTAAAACAAACAATGAAAATGATAAGTTTAGTTTACGAAAAGTTGGTCAAAAGGAGGTGGATTCAAAGATCATCGGAGTCAAAAAGGCTAAAATACGTTTCCGCGCCCATCTACACATTCTAAGTTCTATTCAACTCGCACATCCCTAATTATAAGGTATTCGTCAATTCCGTAAGAGTTTCACAAAGTTCATAGGGATTTCCACACATCATCAAATTGTCAGAAACCGTTTCATCATAAGGATTTGCCCAAGGCGAGACTTGTACATTTACGAAGCGAAATTTGATCGTCAATGCCACCAACACTGTCACGTGACCATTTCGAGTACAACGCTACCACCACTATCGGAATTTGACAACCGCCCTTTCATCCCTTCAGTACAGTCGCAAGCACCTCGACCAATATAAGTTCGTCACTATGTTTTTACTTTATCTCCACCCAATCAATCGAGACACTATCACCAAAGCAACCTCTCGAGTACTACACCACCGTCACTTCGCCGCCACTTCCACATAATGGTCATCGTTTAGCCCGAAGGCCCATGGCCCGGCCTAGCCCTCCCTGCCCATCGGGCTTTTACCTGGCCCGAGCCCGCGAAACGGGCGGGCCGGTAGTTTGTGGTGGGCGGGCTTGGGCCAATGAATTTTTACTCGGCCCGGCCCGTGACCCACCCGGTAGTCCGCCCGTGGTACCCACCCAATAGCCCGCCCACGGGGCACCCATTAGCCCAAAATCCTTTCTTTTTTCCCTTGCCCAAGGAAATTTAAGCCCGCACGTTAGCCTGCCCGTTAGCCCGCCTGGCTTTTGGCCCGCTCGATGGGCCACTCGGTCGGCCCGGCCCGTGGGTGGGCTTTGGTAGTGACTCGGTGGGCTGGATCGGCCAGGCCCAACCCGATGATGACCCTTACTTCCACCCTTATTTCACCATTACCCAACACACTAAATAAGTTTTAAAATGATTGCAATATTAAAATCTACCGCCTTCGCTACAGGGGCGAAATAACCACTAGCAAAGAACACATGTAGACTATTTGACAATTTTAAAAAGTTCAGAACTGTTCCTAATTTGTTTGGATTTAGAGTATTTTCAGTCTTAAAGCTCATCGTCAACACTTCAAAACTACCACCACCACAAAACAATATTCAGAGTATACGCAATTCAAAAAGACTGAGAGTATTCAATTCAAGTTTTTTCGCTTCACCATATCACGATTCGTACGACCACCACCAACATAAAAATCATCGCGAAATTCTTACTTTAACGAAGTTCGAGAAATATGAAGTTTTATAATTTTAAGATTTTTTCAAATCACCTCTCAATCACCTTAACCATGATGGCCACCACCGAAGCTCCAAAAAAAATGAACGAGAATTTTCTCCATCTAAATAGAAAGCCAAGCCCGAAAGTCATTGAGAATTTTTTAAATTGTAAAATTTTTTGCACCACAATATCTAAATGATTGATGATTCTTTTAGATAGATGTGGTGGTGTTGATGTAGTGATGAATCTTGACCTTGTGAATATAACTTTTTTTTTTTATATTCATGAGCAGAGAATATTCTCGATGTGTTGTAATATGGTTGAGTTAGTTTAAAATATATAGAATATCCTCAAATCATGTTCGGTGTTCTCGATCGTTTTAGAAATATTCTCAAGTTTTGTTGTGTTCTCGGTTTCACATACACTTCGGTGGAGTGTAGATGCAGTATGTACTCTCAAGAACACTTGAGTAACGAAGAAATACATAAGAACTTGGTATTTGAGTACCTAATGAAACTTAGAATGTGTTTTAGCCTAGTAGCTCCAACGATTTTTTCCGGTAGCCTTCTTTCTACCCCTTTATTATATACAAAACTTTTATGTCTTTGTAGTTGGATTTCACCATCTTTTAGTACATTAAAAGCTCTATTTATTGATATATAATGGGTCACGATACGATTTAAAATGAGTGACATGCGAGCATTTTACCGAAATGATTTATTTTTGAACCACTTAGAATAAAGTAGTCACGTCTTTTAATGTACAAATTTCTATGAATCTAAAATACTTGGGTTAAAAAACAAATTGAACAAGCTTTCTAACAGTTCAGATCAAGCGGAAATCGGAGTTCGGGAGTGTTCGGGGCAAATCCGTTAAGTTTGACCTGTTTTGCAGCTTCATTGCGCCTCAGGCGAAAGTTTATGCGCCCCAGGCGCACTTCAATGCGCCCGGGCGCATCCTCAAAGCTGTACAACAAGTCAAACATTGCAGGCACGCTCCGGACACTCCCGAACTTGGTTCTGCACGTGGTTTGAACCGTTAGAAAGCTTGTTCAATGCACTTTCCAACCCAAGTAGTTTTGACCAAAATATATTTATACATCAAAAGACGTCACCATTTTACTTTCAGTGGGCTAAAAAAACTATTCATTTCTGTAAAACACTCGCATCTCTCCATTTTTAATCGATGATGACCAATTGTATAACAATTAATAAGGTTTCCAAAATATTTAAAGGTAACTAAAACAAACAATGAAAATGATAAGTTTAGTTTACGAAAAGTTGGTCAAAAGGAGGTGGATTCGAAGATCATCGGAGTCCAAAAGGCTAAAATACGTTTCCGCTCCTATCTACACATTCTAAGTTCTATTCAACTCGCACATCCCTAATTATAAGGTATTCATCAATTCCGTAAGAGTTTCACAAAGTTCATAGGGATTTCCACACATCATCAAATTGTCAGAAACCGTTTCATCATAAGGATTTGCCCAAGGTGAGACTTGTACATTTACGAAGCGAAATTTGATCGTCTATGCCACCAACACTGTCACGTGACCATTTCGAGTAGAATGCTACCACCACTATCGGAATTTGACAACCGCCGTTTCATCCCTTCAGTACAGTTGCAAGCACCTCGACCGATATAAGTTCATCACTATGTTTTTACTGTATCTCCACCCAATCAATTGAGACACTATCACCAAAGCAACCTCTCAAGTACTACACCACCGTCACTTCGCCATCACTTCCACCTAAGGGTCATCATTTAGCCCGAAGGCCCGTAGCCCAGCCGAAGCCCGCCCGGTACATTGGGCTTTTACCGGGCCCGAGCCCACAAAACGGGCGGGCTGGTACTTTGTATTGGGCGGGCTTAGGCCTATGAATTTTTACTCGGGCCGCCCGTAGGCCCGGCCCGTGAGCCCACCTGGTAGCCCTCCCCTGGTACCCGCCCAATAGCCCGCCCACGGGCCCACGCATTAGCCCAAAATCGCACAAAATCCTTTCTTTTTTCCCTTGCCCAAGGAAATTTAAGCTTGCCCGTTAGCCTGCTGGCAAGCCAGCCTGGCTTTTAGCCCACTCGTTGGCCCACCCTGTGGCTCGCCCGATTTTCGGCCCTCAAGCCCATCAATTGGGCTAGCCCATGGGCCAGGCTTGGGCTTCAATTTATTGTAGGTAGTCCGGCCCGGCCGGCCTGTAAAAAGTAAAAGCCCGGTCGGCCTGGCCCGTCGGCGGGCTAGGGTAGTGACCTGGCAGGCTGGGCCGGCCAGGCCCGGCCCAATGATGACCCTTACTTCCACCCTTATTTCAATGCGCCCGGGCGCATCCTCAAAGTTGCACAACATGTCAAACTTTGCGGACTTGCCCCGGACACTCCCGAACTCCAATTGCGCGTGGTTTGAACCGTTAGAAAGCTAGTCCAATCTACTTTCTATCCCAAGATGTTTGGATCAAAATCATTTCCACATCAAAAGAAGTGGCTATTTTACCCTCGATGGGTCAAAAAATGATGCAATATTTTAGTAAAACGCGTCATTTCCAATCGGATCAAGACGCATTATATATCAATAACTAATGTTTTAAAAGTACTAAAAGATGGTGGCATCAAACCATAAATTTTTTTGGGTTTCGTTCGTGAAAACTGATAAGAAACAAGACCACTATAAAAATCATTGAAGCCAAGCGACCCTCTTTTGTGCAGTGCCTACTTGGGCCAGTGGCTGGGCGCATCTTTGGTCGATATCTTTGGTCTCAAAGCTGTTTGTTTCAATATCTAATCGGGTGAATCGTAGCTTAAAGGTAAACGACAAGACACCCTATTTACTCCCAAATCTTTTTCGAAGGTTTCCACACATTGAAACCATAGTCATTGACACTGATGCCCGCAAGGACATAGATGGACTTGTTGATCAGATTTCACTGTCTGATTTATTGAATCTCCAAGCCACAAAGTTTCGTTGGTGTTCAAGAAGAGATCCGCGAGATGATTTTTAAGGCACTGGCAGCGTTGAATAAGAATATAAAGAACAATCTGAAGGTATTGGATTGCTCTGGTGGCCTGATCTCTATGCAAGACAATGATTTGCTTTTGATAGCGGATTTGTTCCCATGTTAGAGCTTCTAACAGTATCTGCCAACACATGTCAAATGGTATTCTATCTCTACTAGTGTATCAGTTGCAGCAACGTCCCAACGCGATGAAAATAAGGTGGTAATAACAGAAGCTGCTATTTCTTCTAAACAGAAAACAAAAATTTGCAGATGAACAACCGTCGGTGTGAAATAAAGAACAACGCTGTTGTAATGCATGATATGTATGGAACTGACTGTAGTGGTAAGTTCAAAGTAATTAGATACACAAAAGAGACAATTGACCAGCAAGAACATAAAAAAAAAAAAAACAGACTGTTTCATAGTACTAAGATGTTGATGCTGAAACTCTCAAGAGGAGCACCCCTCTAAGCTCGACGGATCCCCTCTGGTTATCTCTCACCCTCACCACAAGTCTCACCTTGGGTGATGATGAAACTCTCCAGAGGAGCACCCCCTCTAAGCTAACTCCCTCTGGTTATCTCTCACCTTCACCACAAGTCTCGCCTCCGATTAAAAAAAAAAAAGAGTCTCGCCTTGTGTGAATCATGATGATGAAACAGTTTTTGAATATCTAATGGAGTGTGGAGAGACCTATGAACCTTGTGGACAGTCTTATAGAATGAGCGATAACCCTAGAAGTAGGGATGTGTACATCGAATGAAACTTAGAATGTGTAAATGGGCGCCAAAATGTACTTTAGCCTTTGTGGCTCCAATGATCTCTGAATCGGTCTCCCTTCGAGCAACTTTTCATTAATACAATTTCATTAATTTAATTGCTCATTTCCATCATATTTTAATACAGTGAAAACCTTATTTATTATATAATTTGTCTTAATCCGATTTAAAATGAGAATGATAGAAGCGTTTTACTGAAATAATTTATTTTCCGACCAATTGAGGGTAAAATGGTCATGTATTTTGATGGACAAAATATTTTCCATCGAAACCAATTCGGAAGGAAAGTAGATTGGACAAGCTTTCTAACGGTTCAAATCATGTGCAAATTGAAGTTCGGAAATGTCTGGGACAAGTTCTCAAAGTTGGACTTGTTGTGCAATGTCCAGGATCTGCTCGGGCGCATAGGACTACGCCTGGGGCGCATTAATGCTGCATAAGTTGTCAAACTTTGCAGAATTGCCCGAGACACTCCTGAACTTCAATTTGCACGTGGTTTGAACGGTTAGAAAGCTTGTCCAATTTACATCAAGACCCATTGACGTACAAAATAATTTTCATTGAAAGCTTGGCCACCTTGTTACCCCCATTAGATTTATATCCCTCAGTCTTTCACAGTTCCTCATCACCTCCATTACCCCCATATCTGTCACTTCATTGCAGAATCCAATATCCAAATATTGGAGATTTCGACACCTATGTCCCAGCATTGCCATTCTTTTGTCATTAATTTACGTCTCACCAGCTTTCAAATCTTCAAATTCACTACAGAGTTGTCTGAATATCTCCCAAAAATATTTGAAACCTGAAGACAATCGATATTGAGTTGTCCATCAAGATCTATAGAAAGATTAGATAAATACCGAGCCAAATCGCTTATATTCGTGTTTGAGAGGGCCCAATTTCTCAGGGTTAGCTCTTCCAGTGTCAATTCACATGCCTGCAAAAGAAATTTTAATCCCTCATGGATTTCAGGATACTAGCCACTGAAGCCAAGAAGTTTGAGCTTTCTTAATGGAGTACATGCTTTGGCAACTAATCAAATGCGCTTGTCTGAAATGAGTTCTTGAATCGTGGTGAGAGAGTGTAGATTTTTGGCATTGGCTAATGCGTTTCCAATTGCAAAAGAAGATGTAGAATGTTGTAACGACCACAATTCTAGAGAAAGATAGGTCAAATTGCTTTCTCGATCGAGTTAAGGTTGCCTAGGTTTGATTCGAGCTTGAACTTGTTCACGAGCCTTAACGATGCATCGAATTGCACATGGCCGCTACAAATTACTCTTGGCCACATCAAATTACTTTTGGCCGCATCGAGTTGCTCTTGGCCGCTATGAATTATTCTTGGACGCATCGAATTGCACTTGGCTGCTTCAAATTGAACTTGGCCTCATCGAATTGCTGTTGGCCGCTTCAAATTGCACTTGGCCGCTACGAATTACTCTTGGCCGCATCAAATTACTTTTGGCCGTATCGAACTATACTTGGCCACTTTGAATTGCTGTAGGCCGCTTCGAATTGCACTTGGCCGCTCCTAAGTACTCTTGGCCACATCAAATTACTTTTGGCCTCATTGAACTACAATACTTGGCCGCTTCGACTCTTAACCGCTTTGAATTGCACTTGGCCGCATTTAATTGCTCTTGGCCGCATTGAATTGCATTTGGCCGCTACAAATTGCACTTGGCCGCATTGAATTGCACTTGGCCGCATCTAATTCCTCTTGGCCGCTTCGAATTGCACTTGACCGCTACGAATTGCTCTTGCCCGTATCGAATTCCTCTTGGCCGCTACGAATTATGAGTTTAGAGCTACATATAAAAATCTTGTTACGTACTAAATAAGTTCATCCATATTAAAAAAAGAAAGAAAGATATATAAGTGTACATTACTTGTATAAGTTTACACTTGTGCAAGTTATAAAATTTTCACTATATTGATACAGAAGTTTATACATATTCAAGTTTATATATAAAAATCTCATGACATATTTGTGGTTTAGGTTTGCAAGCTTAATCGAGGCGAATTAATACAATTAGATTTATGCTTGCCTCATTCATTAAATGAGCATAAAATTGAAGCGCTCATATTTGATTTGTTTAATAGAGGAATCAATTAAAACTCGAACAAGCTTCGACTGAATCGAGTCTCGAACAATTTACAAACGATTCGGTTCATTTCTTGTGCCTGTGTTCTTTGAGGCCCACATGAGTTTGAGGTCAACAAGTGGGTGAGAACCAACGGCCATAAAGAAGAATTACCCTCATTAATCTTGGCAAAAAAACTCGTAAACATAAAATTTAGTTACTGGCTACGTTCATTAAATTTAAACCCTCATACTCTTAAATTTTCATATCTCACATAAGATATTTTCTATTTGGTACTTTAAAATTGGTGAAAATATCTATATAAAAGGCCGACATTGATCTCATATTTTGGGACATTTATTAAATCTACCCCTATATTTGTAATAATTTAGGGAAAGACATATTTGTTCACGAGTCTATCGAGCCAATTACTAATATGCTCAAGCTTGGCTTGAATTCATGAACAAACAAAAAAATGTGATTGAGCTTGGCTTATATTTTTTTCAAACGAGTTTGAACAAGCCAAAATTCAAGCCGAGCTCGAGCTTGGCTTGAGCTGTTTGGTTCATTTAGCAGCCCAAGTCAACGGTGACAACATGAGGCTTAGCCCACGGTTTATTAATCGAACAACCTCTCTTCAAGCAAGATTTTTAATTGCATGCTAAAATAGTGGAGTAAGTATCTGTTATTATGGTAGATATTTAATTAGATGCGAAAATAAGGACTCGGATCTTGTCCATTTGCTTCGGACCAATTCGGACCATTTGGACGCATCCGGGCTGTCCAAATGGACCGAACTTGCCCCAAGCAAATGGACGGGATCCGCCCCCCTAAAATACTGGAGTGAGTATCTGTTATTTATATTTTGTTAACTTTATTTCAGAAAATGACATTAAATGTTGGAGAACATTCCATATTAATTGCACCTTAACTTGTGCCCTTAGCCTCAGGGGCACTTGTTCGCCGAACCATTTTTGAAATTCATTCAATTTTCAAACCAATTTTCAAACCAATCTTGAACAAATAAGGTTAACTGTTAAGATCATTCGGTTCGTTTATTAACCCAAGAACTAAATTGCGTGGGCTCCATAAAGTCTAAACTACTCTGTTAATTTCCCCTTTTTTCCGTATCCTTTTTGTGATGAGGATCTGAACCCTTGTTGCGTACAACAACTTATATAGCAAGAGGAGGATTTTAATAACCTCTTAATAGTACAAAGATCATGATAACAGACACAGAAGAGACTCCAACATAGACCAAGACCAAACCCATCAAAAACTCCTCAACCCGAGAAATTTTTGGATGCAAAGAGAGTATTGCTGATGTGGTACCCATGCAGCGCATTCGGACCATCCAAAAATGCAACTGAACCGTCGGTTGCTGGGCTCGGATGCGCTGCACGGATACCATGTGATGCTCGATTTGCAACCAAAAGTACATTTCTCACTCAACCCAGACCTACTCACTCGCCCACGACAGACCCCACCCACACCAAACACACCCCACATGACTTGTAAAGACTCCACAATACTTCTTAAGTCCAAAAATAAAGTCATCCATAGAGTAAAGATGCCAACCATTTTTTTGTACCAACCCAAAAAGCAGCCCACCCAGTTTGGACTTGCTTTTTCGATCGAGCTGAGGTTGCCTAGGTTTGAGTCGAGCTTGAACCTGTTCACGAGCCTTAAAGATGCATCAAATTGCACTTGGCCACTACGAATTGCTTTTGGCCGCATCGAATTGCTTTTGACAGCATCGAATTACTCTTGGCCGCATCGAGTTGCACTTGGCTGCTATGAATTACTCTTGGCCGCATCGAGTTGCACTTGGCCGCTATGAATTACTCTTGCCCGCTTCGAACTACACTTGACCGCTACAAATTGCATTTGGCCGAATTGAATTGGACTTGGCCGCTTCAAATTGCACTTGACCGTTAGGAATTGTACTTGGCCGAATTGAATTGGACTTGGCCACTTCGAATTGCACTTGGCCGCTTCGAATTGCACTTGGCCTCATCGAATTGCTCTTGGCCGCATCGAATTGCACTTGGCCGCTTTGAATTACACTTGGCCACATCAAATTACTTTTGGCCGCATCGAACTGCACTTGGCCACTTCTAATTGCTCTTGGCCACTTCTAATTCCACTTGGCTGCAATGAATTACTCTTGGCCATATCAAATTGAATTTGGCCGCTTCGAATTGCACTTGGCCGCATTGAATTCCTCTTGGCCGCTACGAATTACGAGCATCACAATGAGAAAGAAGCATCCCAACAACGTTGACACCTAACCACTTGACAATCATGTGCCACTCCGAACCCAAAGCTAAGCATGGCAAGATTCCAACCCAAAAGGATAAACATATGAAAATAATCCTCATTAGGACTGGCCTCAATGAGTTTACATGAACAAAATACTAAGCTAGGCCCCGTTCCAGAACGGAAAAAAATCCTGATTTTTTAAGAAGGCAATTTCAAGCTAAAAAATTATGGGCTTGTTGAAATCTAAAAATATGCAATATGGATCTTATTTGAAATATCTCATTGAGATCTTTTATACGATGCAAAAAAAATTAAAAAATTATTTTTCATTTACATTATTTTTAAGTTTAAGAATGTGAAATAAATTGCTTATTTTTTAAGAAGGTATCTGGAACGGGCCTTAGTACATTTGTAAGCAAGGCTATGACAATCTTCTCACTACCCCAGAAAGACTCACCAAACCACCTCATGATAATAGCAAATCTAATGATCACAGACACAAAAGACACTAACATAGACACCAGACAAACCCCATCCACACCCGACACACCCCGATGGAATAAGGAAACGTGCTAGAGAGGGACAAATGGATTGCTTCATTTCTAGTAAATCTGCAAACGAACCGAGCTGCCCGGCATGTTAGGGCTCGGAGTTAGCTCAGCTCGATTCTTTTAGTAATCTAGCCGAGGTCAAACTTGAATTTTAGGATCGTGTGCCGAACCAGCCGAGCTCAACGTACACTCTGAAGCACGGCTTGGCTCGGCTCGGCTTGAAAAATTCTGCTCATTTTCATAAATTAATCAGGCTCGGCCAAGTTCGAGCTTGCGTTTAGGCTTGTTTAGCTAGTAAACAGCCGAACTCAAACACTACGAAGTACAGCATCTTCGAAACTGTATTTTGCTAGCCTATTTCACAATTTGAAGGGATATTTTATGTGGTGCACCCCACCATATACTTCAAATTATATATCGTTTTTTAAATTTAAAAAGATACATAAAAATTTGCATAATTTGTTTCGGAAATCACCATATTTTGCAAACCGAATGAGTTGGCCCGGATATCCAATCATATGCATAAAAAAGAGAGAAGAACGCTAGAAACACAACTGAATCTAGAACCGGCCCATATACATCAAACGATTTTAAACACAATTGTTCTAGCATAAATCCCCAAACTCCGTCAACCCTAGTCCACCGCCCCACTGTAAAGCCTCCAGTCGTGCAAACGAGTCCAGTCAAGCCAAGATTTAGGTATTCAAGCTCGGCTCGTTTAATTTTCAGTGAGCTTGAGCCCACATGATCGAGCTCAAGCTTGCTTAGAATTTGAGAGCGCAAAATCGATTTGAGTACTAAATGAGCCGAGCTATGGCTAACTGGAGCTCGGCTAGCTCATTTACTTACAACCCAAAATTTTTGATGGAGTTCTACTCCTTACTCAATGAATCAAGCCGAACCAAGCCTTGAGCTACTGACGAACAATTCGATTCGTTTGTAGCCCTAGTCACTGGCGATGTCATGACCATATGCTTCCTGCCATAACCAATTTTACATGTGCTCATGAAAGGCCGCCCAAGCCGCTGCAGCACTCTTAGAGGAGTTGTCCCATAATATTCATACAACAATCTTGTCATGGTCCAATGCTTCTATGTGCGTGAGTGTCTGTGTGTCTGTGAAGAACAAAAACAAGAGTTACACAACTTGAACTCAAAAAAAAAAGAGAGAGTTAAGACTTTGGGAGCACATGGACTTGGGTTTGCCTCCATTAAGAAAAGGGAAATTTACATAAATAGTTCTCCTAGTTTCATCCGAGTCTCATTTTCGTCCCCCAAGTTTCAATTACAACTCTTTTGACCTTCAAGTTTGTTTTTGTACCAAATTAATCCAATTGATAACTTTTGTCAGCAAAACTGGACAGAAAAAATCATATTGATGGCAGTTTCGACGTTGCAGTTTGTACCAAGTTGGTCCAATTGATAACGTATGCCCTTAATCTGATTTTTTCCGTCCAATTTGGCTGACAAACATTATCAATTGGATTAACTTGGTACGAAAACAAAACTTGAAGGTCAAAAGAGTTGCAATTGATACTTGGAGGACAAAAATAAGATTCGGGTGAAACTAGGAGGACTATTTATATAAATTTCCCTTAAGAAAAACCATCTGAACAGTAGGGGTGAGCAAAATATCCGTCAAACCGTGAATCCAGTCCAAACCAATCCAAACCGAAAGATTTGGTTCGATTTTTTAGTAGTATGGTTTGGTCATGGTTTAAAAAAATTAGAAACCGCGTTATATGGTTTGGTTTGTGGATTCATATTCATGGTTATGGTTCCAAACCGATCCGAACCGTGTAATATATATATATATATATATATATATATAATATGTATAGTTATATATATTTTAATTATGATTCACCAAATAAATATGGGAGCCTACTTTCCTAATTTATTGATCCTATTATATCCACTAATATTTAGATTTCCAATTTCTGTTCCTATAATTCTTCTACTACCATTACCAAGACTAATTACTCTAACTTTCTATATAAGAAAACCTATCCCTATACTATATAAACCTAATGTACTAACATAGCATCCATCTCTTTGCCCTTTTATTTGGTTAAACTATTTTAAGATGTTTAATAAGTGGTATTCTTAGTTGGTTCATTTTAGTGACTTACCGGTATTTCGTTTTATTTGTTTGAGGCAATTATTGGTATTCTACTCTTAAATTAGTTGGATGATGTTAGTTTGTTTTAAGAATTTGAATGAAATTGATTTTAATATAAGTTTTTTTTTTAATTTAACGTCGTAATTTTAAGTACTTCAAATATTTTTTTTTGGAGATAATAGCTTAGTTCAAAGCAAACCGTGGTTAAAACTGAAACCGAACCGTAGTCTAATGGATTGGATTGGTTTGGTTCTATACGTTTTGTGGGTTGGTTTGGTTCTCAAAATTTATAATCCATAGGTATTGGTTTGGTTTTTGGTTTACTATAAAACCGAACCAAACCAGACCATGCTCACCCCTACTGAACAGCCATTTCGCAAAATGTCGGCCCATTCCCGGTCCATGAAACGTTAATTTTGTAGGGCTCGTCAAAGGAAGACAAACACAACTATATGATTGAGCAGAGTTCTCTCTAGATACCGGAACTTACCACTACTCTAGTAACGTATAGCTAATTTTCACTTGTAAGTTTTTTGACAGAAAGCTTTTTCCTTCATACATACAACTATACAAGGTCTTAGTGTCCAACAGAATGTAACTCCCCGAATTTTGGGTACGTTAAATAGACAATTTTATTAAAACTTCAAAATAGAGTCTACCTCTTAATTACATCATTACTCTCACAAGAGTACTTCCAATACAAAAGGGAGGGAATGTAGGGTTCCTAACTACAGCTCCTCTTGCTTCTCCATCCTAACCAGCTCCTCGGCTCCAAACGCCTCCAAGGTGTACAGCTTATCCTGTTCATCTACAAAGTCTGACACATTATACTAGCGTCGCCACCGATATAATATGTCAGGGTCACCAAAAGGTAACACCGTGAGCTACAAAAGCTCAGCAGAACAATCCCATACCCATTAACCCATAACTTATAACAATAGATCATATACAACAGATAGTAACAATGACACATCCACATTCGCTATTCAACTATCGTTGGTGTCCAAGATTTCAGTGTTTCTTCTACACGACTCGTCGTAGACCGTGTCACCATTTTCCACTTACAAATCAACCTTTCAAAATCATTTGTTTAACTCACACAATTGCATTGGTTCTGTACCACGGATAACCAAGCCACACACCCAACCTCGGTTCTGCCGCGCCGGGTTTCCGAGTATCCTCACAATGGTTCCGCCGCGCCGGGTTCCCATTGGCACACAATTGCATTGGCTCCGTACCGCGGATGACCAAGCTACACACCCAACATCGGTTCCGCCGCGCCGGGTTCCCGAGTATCCTCTCAATGGTTCCGCCGCGCCGGGTTCCCAATGGTTCCGTCGCGCCGGGTTCCCATTGACACACACACATACACATCTCACATAATGCCACCAACTAGTCATTATGTAGTTTCAAAAATATATCCACTTCCGGTAAAACATATTTTCCTTGTCAACTACACCCTAGGTGCCATGTTTCTACTTTCTCGGTTCTCATGTCTCGTTTTCATACATAGACTTTGAGGCAGGACAAAAGTAAGCATCATTCATCGTAATCCAACAAGATCATCCAACTCTATATTGCTATCATGTTCAAATCAACACGTAAAGCATAACGCCACATGTTCGGACGCCCTTGGAGTGATAAATCACTTATGCTTTATCGTGCCACAAGTAATACAAGTAATTCATATATGCATGCTCATAATCATCTTAAATATCAAAATACAAATACTACTAAACAAACGATAAGTTCTATCTTTCGAAATACGTTAAGGATAATCTACTGAGTAGAGATTAATCTACATATACTTAGAGATCGGGGATAAGAATATCCTACCTTGATCCGAAACTAGTCGGGGCCGAATAAGCTAGTTGGAAAATTCTACGGGTGGTGAAACTCGCGAATCTGGACCGAACTTTGGATGACAGTAACTCGGTCAATCTTTGGCCGAATATGACCATTCTTGGGTTGAAATCGAAGCTCTAGAAGCGCTCTACAACTTTTGTGAAGGAAGTTGATCCTAGAAACTACTTTAGGTAGGAGAAAAATGGTGATAAAGGAAGAGACAGCATGCTGTCTGGCATTACAAGAAAAATTGCATTGGATGACGAATGAAAATCGTCACAAATCATATGTTTTTCATCACAAATTATATAGGTGACGAAAAAAAGTTTGTCGACTAAAGGTTGTCGAGAATTCCTACCTGGTGACGAAAAATAGTTTTCGTCACCTATAGTGCCTTTTGGCGACGAAAAATTTCGGCAAGGAAAAATGACTTGGTGACGAAATAACGAAATTTTCTTCGTCACCTATTGTTCTTTTTTGCTGACAAAAAATTTCGTCACAAATTATTCCCTTTGGCTCGTCAAAGGTGACCCATTGGTGACGAAATATTTCGTCGCAACAGACATTCTTATATGTGAAAAAAATATCACTTTCCTTGCTCCTGCTGGGTTTCGAACCCAAGTCTCCTAGGTTTTGCACGCAAGCCTTAACCAACTACACTACACAAACTTTTCAGCATATGTTTGAAATATCTAATATATAACACATACATTTAACATTAAAATATATTTTGAATGGCATTTTGAATCATTAAACATTAAAATTAGCAATTTTGATAAACATTAAAGTCGTAGCTCTTTATGTTATTGTTCAAACCCAATTTAAATTTTCTCAATCGGAGTTTTGAGCAAAGAGTTATGCCCAAAATATATTTGGGGACAAAGCATAATTCATAAATTTCGTCATCAAAGGATAAATTTTTTGTCATTGAAAATGTAATAAGAAGACGGAAAATATTTTTCGTCACCAAATTGGTTCATTTGGTGACAAAATATTTTTTTCGTCACTAAATAGTAATCTTTGGCAACAAAAAATAATTTTGTCTCCTTTTTTACTCTTTTGGTGACGAAAATTTTATTTCGTTGCCAAATAGGTGCCTTTGGTCACAAAAATATCTTTTTCGTCACTAAATAGTTATAATTGGTGACGAATAATTTCATCCCGGAAGTTGTCAAAACAGTGACGAATTTATTTTTTCGTCGCCAAATATACTCATTTAGTGACGAAATTAAATTTTGTCGCCACTTTTTCGTCACTAAACATACTTTTTCTTGTAGTGTGGAACTTGAAATCCGAGATTTTTACTGAACTTCGGATGTCAATATCTTTGTCATTTCTTGACCGATTAGGGTGGTTCTTGGGTCTAACTTGAAGGTCTCGAAGTGCTCTACAACTTTCCCGAAGGAAGTTGGTTCTAAGAACTACTCTAAGCAGGAGAAAAATGGAGATTTGTGAAGGGCAGTAGGCTGCCTGGAAAAAACGAAAATAGTTTCTAGAGAGAAGTGAGAGCAAAGGAGTGAAGGTGTGAGTTTAGGCTTGAATGAGCTTGCTATTTATAGGCCAAGACTCCCCTCTCTCTCTCTCTAGCCGATTCTCTCTCTCTCTCTCTCCCTATACCTCACTTTTCTTTCACTTGTCATGGTTGATTGATAGGTTGATGGGTGAAGTTAAGGCTTGATTTCACACTAACCACCTAATTTTAGGCTTGCATGGCTATTTTAGTACTTTGGATGGGACAATGGAAGATTTGGTGGGCAAGAAGAATAGTTGTACAAGATTTGGGGTTTAAACAAATCATGGAAGGACAATAAAGGACTAGATTTTTTGCTAGGAAGAATATATGGCCAAGGAAAAGAATCATGGAAGATCATGGAAGGTACAACCAAATCCCTTCTTCTTTCCTCCTTCCTCTCTCTTTCTCCCTCTCTTCCTCTCTCCCTCTCGGCCCACTCTCTCCTCTCCCTCTCTCTCGGCCTCTCCCCCCCCTCTCTCTCTCTCTCTCTCTCTCTCTCTCTTGTACTAGCTTGCAAGAACACAAATAAAATAATGGATACTTTTGGTACTTGAAATCCAAAATGAGTTAAAGGTCAAAATTTTCCATTAAACTAATAAATAAGCACATGTGTACCTAAGGCATTATTATATTCTAGTCTTCCAGGTACTAATATAATATAAACATGGGAAAAATTCAAAAAAGTCCCTGAACTTTGAACTCAATGTCAAATAGGCACCTGAACTTAAATAAATTTCAATTGAACACCTGAACTTTCACTCCGTTATTTAATTTACCCCCTTTCGTCTCAATCTGTGACTTTCCTAACGGCAACTGTTGAGCTGGACACTAACAGACAAAACAAAACGTTAAAGGGAGAAATTGGGGGAAAACAACAATGATCTGGCACCTTTTTAAGGCCCCGTTCGGCTAAATAAGCCTACTGGCTTATTTTTTTGTCCTTATTTAAATTTTTTTTGTATTTTTTATTGTTCTCTTTACAATTCAAAAGAATTTTTCAAAAAATTTTCCCTAAATTCTCCATACTTCCAATATTTCTCTCTCTATCTCTCTCCACTTATTACCCGTACTATTTTTCAAAAAAAAAATTCAAACACGAATCCAAACATAGCAAGTTTTTCATCAATTTTTTTTGGGTAAATTTTCGTAGTAGTCCCTGTAGTTTTACGGTTGTCTCACTTTCGTCCCTCTAGTTTCAAAGTGCTCAAATTTCGTCCCTGTAGTTTGTTTTACGTTCCAAATTGGTAAAAACGTTAACACCGTTAATGAAACTAACGGAAAAAAAAAAATAAGTGTTCCAATTTTTAATCCATTTGAACCGGTGCGAAGATCTTATGTTTTTGATCATTTTATCCTAAATGGTCGTAATGAATTTTTGGCTCTAAGGCCTTTCAACGAGCACCCGAAAACTCCTTATTTAGTTTCAGGGCTCTCTTAGGGTGCTCATTGAAAGGCCTTAGAGTCAAAAATTCATTACGACCATTTAGGATAAAATGATCAAAAAAATAAGATCTTCGCACCGGTTCAAACGGATTAAAAATTGGAACACTTATTTTTTTTTCCGTTAGTTTCATTAACGGTGTTAACCATTTTACCAATTTGGAACGTAAAACAAACTACAGGGACGAAATTCGAGCACTTTGAAACTAGAGGGACGAAAGTGAGACAACCGTAAAATTACAGGGACTACTACGAAAATTTGCCCATTTTTTTTGGGATTATTGCATCGTCATAACTAGAGGAATCTAAAAAGTAACGAATTACGATCGTAACATTTTAAAGGGTCTAGATCATTTTTCATACAGCCAATGGTAATCAATGAGGGTGCATATGATACACACCCAAATAAGGGGTGTGTATTGTAGCACTTCTCGTCAAACTATGCTTCACCTGGTAAGATATTGAAAGGAACCGCTATAAGACGAAAGATATCGAATCCAAGTCATGCTCATCATCTTCTTTCAGTTTTTGGAATATAAGTTCCCAGCAATCATATGTTGATAGATAGAGAAAATCTTGGTTGCAAATCGGGTACCCGATGCAGACGTCTGGGCCGTCCAAAAATACAAATAGCGGTCCAGATTGAAAGTACTGAAAAGGGTTTTTAAATAAAAAAAAAAGAAAAAGAAAAACTGTGTTTCAATTCGGACCGTCGGCTGCTTTGTTGGGCAGCCCAGATATGCACGTTGGGTACCACATCAGTCGTGCCTTATTTGCACCCAAGAATTTCTCTGATAGATATGTAAATATGTTTATACTATGGAAACCAAAACTTGATAGGAGAAGGATTATTTGCAAAAAGAAGAGTGGAAACAAAATTTCCTTGGGGAAAAAATTAAGGAAACTCGATGTGTTCCAAACCTATTAAAATGCCCTTTTTTAAACAGGATTTGAATCCTTGTTGCCTTCTTGTACTTATAGATACGTTAATACATCACCGATATATACCCATTATAAATACACCTGTCCTGAACAAAAACAAGAAATTTAACTTCCTAGATGATTGCTGGGAACTTATATTCCAAAAACTGAGAGAAGACGATGAGCGTAAATTGGATTTGGTATCTTTGGTCTCAAAACAGTTCCTTTCGATATCCAACCGGGTGAAGCATAACTTGAACGTAAACGACAAGAATCTCCCTCTACTCCCCTATCTTCTTCGAAGATTTGGACACATCGAAAACAATAGTTATCGACACTAATTACAACAAGATCCATGACATAGATGGCCTCGTTGATCGAATTTCACGTTCTGGTGAATTGAATCTCCAAGCCATGAAGTTTCCTTGGTGGTCTACAAAACCTCCACGAGATGGAAAAGAACATAAAGATAAACGTATGAAAATAATCCACATCAAGACTGGCCCCAATGAGTTTGCAACTTTACATGAACAAAATATGACAAAGCTTTAGTATGGCAATCTTCTCAATACCCCAAAAAGACTCACCAAACGACCTCGATCATGATAACTGTGGTGGCCTCGGTTATAATGTCGGTAACCGAGCCGTCCGCACGAGCCAATGTCTTCTTAAACCTGGGCATTGAACCGAAGAGTGTTGATATTCCCATGGCTCGGTGCCGAGCCCGGAAGTAAACTTCGGCTTCAGCTCTATCCGATGCAGGAGGGCGAGGTTGTTACAACGGATGGACCCCATGTCAAATCCGTTGAAGCGGCAATCATTTGGATCAGGTCATGTGCTCCGTAACCGCTTTGTTCCCTTCGTCATGAATGACGTCACCCGAAGCGGTTACCTGAGCGTGATCACCACGCGTTGGCTTGAAGGCCAAGTAAACCTAGGTCTATAAATATGAAAGGATGCTCATTATGAAAGGTACGCCATTCTTCCCAAAACTTAGACCTAAAACTCTACCCCTGAGATCTAACTTGATCGTTGGAGGGTCACTGGGCGGTCCAAGCCTTAGAGACTCGTTGCAGGTTTGAAGGAAGGAGTAACGGAAGAAGGAACCCAATCCCACTCAACCGACTAGGTCCCAACAAATCCGAACCCCCACAATAACAGACACAGAGGACTCCAACATAGACCAAGACCAAACCCATCAAAAACTCCTCAAGGACCTCAACCCGAGAAATTTTTGGGTGCAAATAGAGTATTGCTAACGTGGTACCCGTGCAGCGCATTTGGGTCATCCAAAAATGCAACTGTACCGTTGGTTGCTTGGCTCAAATGCGCTGCACGGGTACCACGTGATACCCGATTTGCAACCAAAAGTTTCTCACTCAACCCAAACCTACACACTAGCCCACGCCAGACCCCACCCACACCCCACATGACTTATAAAGACTCCTCAATACTTCCAAGTCCAAAAATAAAATCATCCGTAGAGTAAAGATGCGAACCATTTTTTTGTACCAGCCCAGAAAGCTGCCCACCCAGTTTGGACCTGCTTTCTCGATCGAGTTGAGGTTGCCTAGGTTTGGATCGAACTTGAACTTGTTCACAAGCCTTTAAAGCTGCATCAAATTGCACTTGGCCGCTACGAATTACTCTTGGCCGCATCGAATTACTTTGACCGGATCGAGTTGCACTTGGCCGCTATGAATTATTCTTGGCCGCATCGAGTTACACTTGGCCGCTAGGAATTATTCTTGGCCGCTTCGAATTGTACTTGGCCGCTACAAATTACACTTGGCCGAATCGAATTGGACTTGGCCACTACGAATTGCACTTGGCCTAATCGAATTGGACTTGGCCGCTTTAAATTGCACTTGGCCACATAGAATTGCTCTTGGCCACTTCAAATTGCACTTGGCCGCATTAAATTACTTTTGGCCGCATCGAACTGCAATTGGCCGCTTTTAATTGTACTTGGCCGCGTCAAAGTGCACTTGGCCGCATCGAATTGCTCTTGGCCGCATTGAATTGCACTTGGCCGCTACGAGTTGCCCTTCGCCGCATCGAATTGCAGTTGGCCGCGTCGAATTGCAGTTGGCCGCTTTGAATTGCAGTTGGCCGCATGGAATTCCTCTTGGCCGCTACGAATTATGAGTTTAGAGATACATATAAAAATTTTGTTTCGTACTAAATAAGTTCATTCATATTCAAAATTATAAAAAAAAATAGATATATAAGTGTACATTACTTGTATAAGTTTACACTTGTGCAAGTTATAAAATTTTCACTATATTGATACAGAAGTTTATACATATTCAAGTTTATATATAAAACTCTCATATCATATTTGTGCTTTTGGTTTGCGAGCTTAATTGAGGTGAATACGGTTAGATTTATGCTTGTCTAGCTCATTCATTAAATGAGCATAGAATTGAAGATTTGATTCGTTTAATAGAGGAATCAAACTCGAACAAGCTTTGACTGAATCGAGTCTCAAACAATCTATAATACAATTCACGACGGTGTGGTGGCCCACACATTTTCCCTGCATAAATCTTGACCGTTGAATTTAGGACACATTTTTCTGCATAAATCCTAGCCGTTGAGTTGCTCAATATGGTCAATATTTTTTTGGTAATGAACGATTTTTGGTAATGATTGGGTGGACATTATATTCAGTTATGGACTATAAAAACTTGATTGGGTGAACAAATATAATGATTGTTTTATAAGGGAAGAATTTTGATAATGAAATTAAAGTTGGTTGACATGATACAATGGAGGTAATGAATTGCCGTTGATTGGGTTGGAAATTTGATTGGGTGAACACACATTTTCCTACACAAATCTCTACCCTTCATTTAACCCTTGGCATTTTGGTAAATACTTTACATTTTTTGGAATAAATGGTTGAGTAATGATTCTTTCAGTTTTGGTAATTAATTTTCCGGTTTTGGTAATAATTTATTGTGATGAATGAATGTAAGAATTTTTGTTAATGATTGGCGTTGAAATACATACAAAAACCATGTGGGAAGATTTTTGGTAATGAAAATCAATACATACAAAAACCGTGTGGAGTATTTTTGATAATGAAAATCAATACATAGAGATGACGTTGAATGCTATCTAAAAAAATGTAAATGCTGGTAAGGATTATTGGTAAGTGTGAACAAGTAAATGTGGAAGGGATGTTGAACGAATTTTTGGTTACCTTGAATTTATTCTCGGTAATGAATTTTAAATGATTTATTCTCATTGTTTGTTTCCTATTCTCTCTCTCCCTACACGTTTTCGTTACAGTTCTCTTTCTTGTCTCCCTGACTCGCACAGGTATGGCTGTTTTGTTCTCTTCTTTTTGAAACAGCTTTGACGGCTATAAATCAAAAAAATCATCTGGGATGCAGCAGAGTACTGCTATAGATATTACAAAGAACAAAGAGCTGTATGGTTTTCTTTAAAATCATGAAATAGATGGATTATAGAATGGTCATTGAATTAAGTTTCAGGGGGACTTTAGTGAGAAACTTCAACCATAAAATATTATTGCTTAGCTTCCAAATGATTCTTCTGTGTAACCATAAAACCTTTGATCTTAGTTTCAGGGGGGATTCGGTAAGAACCGCAGCGGAGTTGTCTCAATGCCACATCGATGTCCTTCACTTCATCCTATTTGACCACCATCATGGCAATTGACAAGGTTTTAGCCACGGAAACCAATTAAATTTTTTCCTAAAATTTGCAGACGGGTGAGTAGCTTGCAAATTATGATTGTTGCTCTGCTAGATTAGGATTTGTTTAGTTGGGGTTCATATTATAATTCGATCAATTCTCAGTTCGGCCGCTTCTTTATGTTCCAAGGATTATGGTAGATGTTAATTGTGATGTTGGAGCGAGGAACCTTCTATTTTCTTTTCATATACTTTCTTCATATTTATTGTAAGTGCCTAGCCATGCTACTAAGTTTGTTTTCTGGCAAGGGTTTTTTACACTCCAATGTTTTAATTTTTTATTTTATTTTTGTGTGTAATGTATTAATGTTGGGTTTTTTTAATATTTCTTTCCATCATTTTTGCAATCTCATTTTTTTGGATTCGTTCTTTCAAAAAATGTCACCTTTTTTGGCAGTTGGCAATCCATGGCGGACGCACCATGCTAACTATGGATTAGATGGGAAGTCTAAATAGGTGTTTGTCTTCTTGACAGTTGGTGGCTAAAGCAAAATCAAGACCAGGGTTTGAAAGTGCAAAGGTTACAATCAGTTTAATGCGATGAAGCAATAGCCGCTAAACATATATAATTTGGTAATTGATCTTAATTTTTTTATTCATGTATCTTCTTCTATTTATAAAGTTTCTCTATGCATATTTGAGGGGGTTACTGAGCTATGATGTTATGTTTGTATACTCTATAATGTCACATATGTTGAGATTCCGACCTCTGATGTTGTGTTCATATAATGTTAGGTACGATCAGTTTATTGATGCCTGACTAAAGTCACTCAAAATTATATTAATTAACAAATTTTACGATCCATGTAAGCCCTAGGAATTGGTAAGCATTCTAAATACCAAGACTAGATTTATATCATGCAATTTGATTGTTCTAGAACCATCTGCTCCATCTTCAATTCGGTTTTTAGTTTTTCATGAAATTCCATCTTCGAAACTGAAAGGCTTTACTTGAAATTCTGTTTATTTATTTCAAATGTTCCGTGCTTCAACTTCTTCAAATTGGTTGATGAATGGTGATTGTCCATTATGTCTTTCGATTTTTTGGGGTCCGGTGTGACACTATTGATATGTGTTATTTGCAGTTAGAGATGTACATAAGTTCTGAAAATGTATAGCTCAAGTCACTCTCAAATGGAATCAAGTTAGTAATGTAGTCTTTATTCCTTTCTGCTATAAGGATACAAATTGAAATTAGTAGTGTAGTCTTAGCTGAGCATTACTACATCTATTTGGCTGTTTAAATTAAAGTTTTTTTTTTTTTTGTTAGTTGAGTTAGGTTAACAGGGGTAGTCATAGTAGGGCAAGGTCATTGGTTAGGACAGACAATTTGCTACATAAATGGTTTCTGCTTTATCGATTTTTTAAAAAAGATTCATGTTTGGTTTAAGGAAGATGCTTAATATGGAGTATTTGGTTTTTTAGTGTTTGCGGATAGTTTTTAATGTACAAGTGGCAAGATTACTGAAATACACTAGACATTTATAGTTTTCCTTACCTGTGTGTTTTTCTAAATAATACGTTTTTTATTTTCTAATATGTGGTCGAGTTGTCTTTTTTCTTCTTAACTTTGGTTGTTGGGCGAATTATATTGTACATAGGTGTGATATAAATAATTGCTTGATTGATTATTTGGTGGTATTTGTTATTTGTTTCATGAATGATTATTTTTATCTTAATTAAATAGTATCAAGATCAGTTTCCCAACAGGGCTAAAAGGGAAATTCGGCTTTAGACAGGTAGGAAAAATCGGTCTTAGTTTTTTTTTTTTTTTTGGAGAAGTCGGGTTCATTGGTAGAGGTGATTAATAATTGAAAATGGTAGTCATTTAGGTTGTGTTCAGAATTCGTTGCGCCGTGCCTTTAGGCACGGGCAATTTCTAGTATATATACGCATTACTGCACAAAGAAGGAGAAATTTATTCTCTTTTTTTATTCTCAAACTCATCAACAATGAAGAAACAAGGACATGGTCACTTCCCAGATGATTGCTGGGAACTTATATTCCAAAAGCAAGGACATGGGCCATTTGGGTTGACTAGTATCGCATTTTACATCCTGACAAAAAGTTGATCTTTACTTGAAATTCTTAAGATGACACATACAGGAGGACAAGAGATGGATCTTTTTAATGTGTCCGGATTATTCACATAAAAACCACCATATGCGACACCATAATATCTCTGGGAATATGTGGTTGACTGACATGACGTTCAAGAACTTTGGGCAAGTTTGCCTGAATCTACAATTCCTTGATGTAAGTGGTTGTATGCGCCTCACGAATTTCGGCATCAGAAAAGTTTTGAGGAGATACCCTACCATGACACAACTGAATATCCGCGGTCTTAATATTTCAGATATTATTGGGAGCTATTCGGACCACTCTGTAGTGAATTTGAAGACTCTAGAAGCTCAAAAGACACAAATTGATGACAAAGGAATGGCCGTGATTGGGAAAAGGTGTCCCAATCCCCAATATTTGGACATTGGTGTCACGACCCAAAACCTACCTTGGAAATTGTGACCGGCCAAGCGGGTGTTAAGCCGTCAAACTCATATTCTAGTTTAGGGATTTCTCGCATTATTGTCATTTTAAACCATAAAAGCAAAGTATGTGGAAACATAGAATAAATAACATAATCCCAGAGCTTCTAGGTGTACAAGTATAATAATTACAAACCATTAAACTACACATGATTCTCCACGGTTATTCTAGCACCCCATTCAGTCCACAACTTTGATATCTACATTAACTTGAAAAATTGGAAAAGGTTTTCATAAGCCGAAGCTTAGGTGAGAAACGTATACCAAAGTTACAAGTTTGACCATGGAAATACCCCACATTATAAAACAGTTCAAAGCAACAATTCAAATATTTCGTTGACCATCTAGTACATGCATTTTTGTCCGTAAGCTCATTTCTTTGGTCCAACAGATGGACCCTTTTTCTTTTTTTTTAATTCTCTTTCAACTTTTGCACTTTTGAGTGATAATAGCATTCAACGGTATTTATTGCCAATCGGTTGGGGAGCGACCCCATTGAAGAGTGGGAAGATATCATTACCCAATGATGCCTGGCTGCATCTCCTACCTTATTACTTCATGCCTCTAGTATCTTTACCCGTCCCCTAGCGATTGGGATGCCATTCGAATGAATCATATTATCACGAGCATATACTAGCAACCAGTAAAATTCAAGTTTCCAAAACATATTGCCATGGTCTAATTTAACTGAAACTGAAAAGATTTATAAACCAGCCATCGCATGCATTAACATCAATTAAACCAAGTAGGAAGTTCAAATTCCATATTTTCCAGCAAAATCAAGCAATGGAATGCATCTCATTCCAAAACTTCAAAAAATACATGTAACTAAGGTATGCGCAACTCACAAAAAGTAGCATTTAACTTAGCACACAGCAATTCACCCCACACAACTTGCACAAAAAACAAAACTTTGTTTGATTATAGTTCTTCCACTATTTCCTGTTTTTCGTTTAGATGTTATCTCTTGTCAACATTAGTTGAATATAACCTCTCAAAATTAAAAAATCAGTTTGGGCGGTCTTTGACATGGTAACAGTTGTAGGCTTTTTGTTTTGAACAGCAAGAAGAGGATTTTATTAACCTGTGAAATAGTACGAAGATTAATCAGAGTGCTTGCAAGTAGGATGGCATCACGATGAGAAAGAAGCATCTCAGTCACCTAACCACTCGACAATCATATGTCACTCCGAACCCAAACCTAAACATAGTTGGCAACATACCAACCAAAAAGATTAGGCTTAGTGTTTGTAAGCAAGGCTATGCCAATCTTCTCACCACACATGCATTTCTCTGATTCACATCACTGTTCAACTTGTCGCTGACTCGTATTTCCGATAAATACAAGTTGAATAACGGGCAAAAAGAATTGGATTGTATTCAAAATGGGGGAAAACAGAAGGAAATCCCGATGACGAGACAATGCCAAGGGGCACAGATTATAATTCAACTTAAAGTAGTGATAACCCGATCGACCAGGACATTTCTTCGTAATATCAGTGTCTCAAGCTACTCTTAAGTTGTCATTATGGCGACTTTGATTGTGATAAGAATTAGAAATAAAAAGATTGCAAAATTAGAACTACAACTTACACTGCTAGGCAGTCAAGCATTGTGGAGCCCCTGATTTAGAATTTCCCCCGCCGTGTTTGGCTTCTTAGATACTGCATTTTGGAGTAGTAAACATTACTCATGGCCGCAAAGAATTACTCCTGGCCACAAAGAATTACTTTTGGCCGCAAAAAGTTACTCACGGACTCTTGGCTGCAAATAATTACTCCTGGCTGCAAAGAGTTACTCTTGGTAGCATAGAATTACTCTTGGCCATGAGTAATTCTTTGCGGCCAGAAGTAATTTGTTGCGACCAAGAGTCAACGAGTAATTCTTTCCAGCCAAGAGTAATTCTTTGCGACCAAGAGTAATTCTTTGTGGCCATAAGTAATTCTTCCCTTAAGTTGGAACAAGAATCCTGGTGGAATGTATGTTCGTATGTGAGACATCTGTGAAGCATAGGTTGAGCGTAAACAACAAGACACTACATCGTGCAAGGATTCTCATGTAATTTTTCGTTTGGCACAAAACGAGACTCATCACGGTTTTATCACACAACTCAAACCATTCATCTAGTAGCAATTGTGTTCAATGTTCATGCAAAGAATCAAATTGATTAGACATCACTAAGAGCTTGGCTGAATTATGTTTGTATAAAGAATAATAAAGAACCAGAATTTGACAATCTAGATTTCACTTATAGTAACATATATGATCCGTTTAAATGAGTACCGAAGTAGTGTACTCTTTTGTATAGACATTAAACACATCGAGTGATACATAAATCACAAACAACTCAATTCGTTTGTAGCCTTAGTTACTGGTGACATCGTGATATGCTCCCTGCCATAACCAATTTTCCATGTGCTCATGAAAGGCTGCCCAAGCCGGTGCAGCCCTGCAATGCTTCTATGAACCTGTATGCAAAAACCATCTGAACAGCCGTTTCACAAAAGGTCAGCCATCAGCCTATTCCCGCGAGTCCCTGAAACATTAATTTTGTAGGGCTTGTCAAAGAAAGAAAAACCTAACTATATGATTGAGCAGAGTTGTCGTAGATACCGGAACTTACCATTACCGAAGTAAACGTATAACCTATATTCACTTGTAAGTTTTGTTACAAGTTGTTTGGCAAAAAGTTTTTCCTTCATGCATACATACATACAACCATACAAGGTCTTAGTGTCTAACAGTAAGTTTCATGTGAGAGCTACTCAGAATTTGCAAATAACACCTGTTTCTGAATCATTTGAATTTCACCTTCCTTGCCGAGGCGGTAGGGTTATCAAACGTATCAAGAACTCCCGTCTGTTTAACAGAATCAGTAATTACTAATCTGCAAGACTGTAACTAGTAAATTCGTATACAACTAAACTGTATGTCAGAGCATCTAACAGTTTTTTCTGACACATGTCGAATGTTATTCTTTCTCTACTACTGTATCAGTTGCAGCAATGTCCCAACGCGATGAAAATAAAGTGGTAATAGCAGAAGCTGCTATTTCTTCCAAACAGGAAACAAATATTTGCAGAGGAACACAGTGCCGTCGGTGTGATGCCTTGTACGTATGGAACCGACTGCATGTAGTGGTAAGTTCAAAGAAAATAGATACACAAAAGAGACTGTTTCATAGTGATTCAAACAGGTAAACAATGGAAGAACTAGAAGTACACAAGGGTAATAAAACAAAGTTCTATTGGAGATCACAAGCATATGAATTCAAGGTAAATTAGGATTACAACAAAGCAGAGTCATGGACTAAGCGAAGCTGGCATCCGAAGGACAATACTGTGTCTACAATCTATTTACTCATATCAAACCAGCTCCGTCAGTTCAACTTTCCATAGCGAGAGCCTTGAAAACTCCATCTGTGGTAAAAGATTGGTGCTCAATTTTTTACACCCAATTAGATTTATATCCCTCAGTCTTGAGCAGTTCCTCACCAACTCCATTACCCCTTTTTCCGTCACATCGTGGCAGTATCCAATGTCCAAATATTGGAGATTTTGACACCCATTTCCAATCATTGCCATTCCTTTGACATTGATTTGCATCCCCCAAGCATTTACAGTCTTCAAATTCACTAAAGAGTGGTCAGAATATCTCTCAAAAATATCTGAAACCTCAAGACAATGATATTCAGTTGCCTTATTACAGGGCATCCCCTCAAAACTTCTCCAATGCCAAAATTGGTGAGTTGCCGGCAACGACTTACGCCGAGGAATTGTAGATTTGGACAAACCTGCCCAAAGTTTTTGAGCGTTGTATCATTCATCCACATATTGTCGGAGATATCAAGATGTTAGAACTGTGGCTCATAGAGTTCTAGAAAGAAGGCCAGATGCTGGAGCGTAGCGGAGCGGAACGAGTGGAGCGAAGCGCAACGAGTGGAGCGGAGTGGAGCGATGGTCTAGTGAAAGTAGATTGGGCCGAAGGCCCAGGCGTTTTGTAATTGGGGGGTGCGGGGGGCAACGCCCCCCGTGGTACGGTTCGGTCCGTACAAGGGTATTTTTGGGATACAGACCAAATCTGATTAGGGTTAGAATAGAGTAGTTATAAATACTCTATGTTGTAAACCCTAATTGATAACTGTGATAATAAAGAACAGCCGCTCTCGCTCCCGTGGACGTACCCGGTTTTGGGGAACCACGTATATCTCTGTGTTTATTCTTTACTGTTCATACTCGTAAATCGTGTGCGTGTGTGTCGATCCTAACACAAGATGTCGCAGTTAGTAGTTTTTATGTAAGTGATCTGGAGAAAAAGTATCTATCTCTTGTCCCCTTGAATCTGCCATTATAAGTATTTCAAGTAAAGGGCAACTTTTTGTGAGGGTGTAAAAGGTGACACTAGTCTACCCAAAATGTCCATCAAGATCTATAGAAGTTAGATTAGATAAATACTGAGCCAAATCGGTTATACCTGTGTTTGAGAGGGCTCAATTTCTCAGGGATAGCTCTTCTGGCGTCAATTCACATGCCTGCAAAAGAAATTTTAATCCCCCATGGATTTCCAGATACTTGCGACCGAAGCCAACAAGTTTGAGCTTTCTTAATGGAGGACATGCTTTGACGACTAAACAAATACGCTTGTCCGAAATGAGTTCTTGAGTCATGGTGCGAGAGTGCAGATTTTTGGTATTGGCTAATGCGTTTCCAATTGCAAAAGAAAATGCAGAATGTTGTAACGACCACAATTTTAGCGAGAGAGAGAGAGGTCAAATTGGAACTATGCTACCACAAAATCAATGCCGTCTTCAGTCACATAATGTGGACCCCTACTGGATATGCAAAGACTAATTTTCCTCCGTTTCACACAATTTGTGGATAAAGAAATGAGTGATTTTTCAGTAATGAAACAAGCACCACATTTAAACACAATCTTCAACTCCTTAAGCTTTGATGCCAACGCATCAACGCCATCATCTGTTATTCGTGCCACAACATCATTGGATTTATCAGTACCCGTTCTAAGCCTGAGTTCTTCTATCCGTGGGAACAAATCCGCTATCAAAACCAAATCCTTGTCTTTCATAGAGCAAAGTCCAGAGCAATCCAATACCTTGAAATAGTTCTTTATCTTCTTATTAAGCACAAGTGCCCTAAAACCATCTCGTGGAGGTTCTGTGGAACACCGTAACCGAAACCTTACGGCTTGGAGATTCAATACTCCAGACCGTGCAATCTGATTAACGAGTCCATCTATGTCTTTGTTGATGTCAGAACCAATGACTATGCTTTTGATGTGTGTAAATCTTGTAAGAAGACTCGGGAGTAGATGGTGTGTGTTGGCTTTATCGTTCAAACTGTGCTTCACCCGGGTAGATATTGAAAGGAACCGCTTTGAGAGCAAAGATATCGAATCCAAGTCACGCTCGTCATCTTCTCTAAGTTTTTGGAATATAAGTTCCCAGCAATCATCTGGGAAGCAACCATTCATTATTGATGAGTTTGAGAAAGGAAAAAAGAGATTAAATTTCTTCTTTTTTCCTCGGTTCCCAGCAATCATCTGAAAAGTAGTTTTCTTTGTTTTGAAAACAAAGAAAGTAATGTTCCAGAAAACAGAGAAAACGTACATAGTCCTAAATCAGCGCATACATATGTAAATAGGTTTGTACTATGGAAACCAAAACCTGTTAGGAAAAGGATTACTTGCAAAAAGAAGAGTGGAAGCAAAATTTCCTTGGGGAAAAAGGATCTGAACTTCTGGTTAATAAGGAAACTCAATGTTTCCCAAACAAACAAGCAAGTGAATCAACTTGATTTAAAAGCTCATTTTTGCTTGTTAAAAGCTCAACTAATTAGCTGGTTGCTTGAACATTTTTCCGAAACTTGTTAATTTTTGGACCGAGCTCAAACAAACTATAACTCGGCTCGTTTGGCTTATTTATTAGGGCAAAGTCCACTTTCACCCTCTGTGGTTATCGCTATGTGCGGATACCCCCCTCATGGTTCAAAATTGATCACATAACTTACCCGTGGTTTTAAAAATGTGCAGATAGATCCCATGCTGTCATGTTTTCCATCCATGTTAACGGAGGTGTATCTCATACGCCTCTAAAATGTAATCTGAGTCATTCATAATGTATTAAATAAAGATTAGAGTATCTCTGTAAAAAATCATCTCAACCAGGTATCAATAACCCAGTGATCTAATTTTTAGTAAATTCAAGTTTGAAATTTTAATTTCGTACCAAAATTGATTTGAACATGAGCTTTTCATTTTTGATTGACTTGAATTTTGGCATAGATGTAATACTCGTCAAAATCTATAATATCAATGGTTTTGATTCAATTTTTGGTATAGGGGATGGTATGGTCAGATTTAAAAAAAAAGAAAAATCAAGGGACATGATGAGGGTATATCGATCTTTTAATATTGTGCCCGTTAATGTGGATGGAAAACATGGCGGTAGTGGGTTTAACCGCATATTTTCAAAATCACAAGTATGTTATGTGGTCAGTTTTAAACTATTAGGGTGATATATGCTATGGCGATAACCACAGAGGGTCAAAGTGGACTAGCCCATCTTTGGTGTATCTGTTCATCTTTGGTGTATTTTTATTGTATCTTTTCATTTTTGGTATATCTGTTGGTTTCCTATATTTGTTGGTAAGAGTCTCTGATCAATAGATATACCAAGAGAGATAGCCAACAGATATACCAGAGACCGACAGGTATATCAAGAGACCAACAGATACACCAAAAATGAACATGCACACTAAAGATACACCAAAGATGAATACAAAATGAATAGATACACAGATGAACAAAAAAATTAACAAATACGCTAAAAATGAACAAATACATCAGTCAACGCCGGTCAATGGTCAATGGTCAATGACTGCTTATCTTTATGGGCTTAACGGTTTAGGGTTGGCATTTGACGGTAACCAAATGCCACCTTAAACCTTAAACCCTAAACCCTGAGCTCCAACTATAAGCCTATTTTTGAAAACCCAAAAACTAAAAATAGATGGAAAAATTGGGGATGGGGGATGGGGGGGAGGTGGGGGTGGGGGGTTGGGGGATGATATAGCAAGAGAGATAGCCAACAGATATAGCAATAGACCTTACAAATGCCACCTTAAACCCTAAACCCTGAGCTCCAACTATAAGCCTATTTTTGAAAACCCAAAAACTAAAAATAGATGGAAAAATTGGGGATTGGGGGGGGGGGGGGGGGGGGGGGTTTGGGTGGGGGGGGCGGTTGGGGGATGATATAGCAAGAGAGATAGCCAACAGATATAGCAATAGACCTTACAGATACAAAAAATCAAAAGATGTACCAGAGACCGACAGATATACCATAGATATATCAAGAGACCAACAGATACACCAAAGATGAACAGGTACACTAAAGATACACCAAAGATGAACAAAAAATGAACAAATATACAAAAAATGAACAAAAAATCAACAGATAAAAAAAAAAAAAATTTAAACACATACACCAGTCAACGGTCAATGATCAATGGTCAATAGCCAAACAGTCAATGGTCAAAGAATAATTTTTTCATTTCATGGACCTTAGACTCTAAATATTATCCATAATAGATCAAACAATGGATGAAAAAAGAAAATGTCCTTTAACTAGAATTGGACCCTTTAATTTGGACGTATGACCAATTTGCTCATAAAACTATTCACTCCAATAAATCCAGGCTGTCAAATCTTGTGCCATCTAATTCCACCCAAGTGGCTCCCAAAGTCTTCAATTGAATAGGAATTCAGGTTGTATTTTCCTTTAACCCAAAAAGCCACCCTGAGCTTGATTAAGTCCACAGCTTCATCAACATTAGGATGTTTGCCTTTGAAAACTAGATCATTTCTAGTATTCCAGATTGTCCAAAGTACAATATATAGGGTGGTGTACCAATAGATTTCCTCAAGATTATGGAAAGAATTGGAGAACCAAAATCAATCAAACCAGGAAGCGTAGAAGGGCAAACCCAAGTTACCTGTGGAATTTCTTTTATTCTGAATTTTTTTTTCTTTTTTTTTTCTTTTTGCGAAATGTTACGTACACAACTCATGGCCACAAAAATCCGGACACAACTACGTCCAGGGCTGTTTGATGCACATGGATTCACAAGTATCGAATGGCTACGGCCTATAGCCCTTAGTTGTTTCTGGACTTATATATGGACGAGTCGTCGAGAGTTGGTTGGGTTTACAAAAAAATAAATTTTGTTGCCCTATGATCGATGGAGGGTTGCCAAGCCTCACTACAACAAAAAACACCAATGGTGACACCCTTTGACACCATTTGGTGACAAAAAAATGGTGTTGTCACGGAATATATTCAATGGTGACAAAAAATTTGACTGCTTGTCACTGAAAACCTTTGAGTAATCAGGTCCTAGGGCGCGAAATAATGATGGGATTTGGTGACAGAAAATTTGTCACTGAAGACAAGTTTCAGTGACAAGCATAATGTTGTCACTGTTGTCACTGAAAGGTCTGAAAATTTGTCACCGATGACGTTTTTCGGTGACAATCGTAAGATTGTCACTGAAAGGTCCAAATTTTCGCACCTCCCGAGGTGGTGAAAACTTGGCGCGCTTATGAAAAGTTAAAATTTTTTTTTCACTCAAAACCACGTTAGTTTTTCTTGTCACCAAAAACAAGCAACCATGCTACTTGTATAGATGTTTTTCACATATTACGCATGTATATTTTTGTGGCGTCCATATCGGAATAGCACAAAATGATTGGAATTGCTAATCTTTTTGAAAAAAATTGTAGGAGGGTTTGTATAAGAAATCAGCTCGAACAGATATCAGTGAGGGCTTTCTCAGAAATTATAGGATGAATCATTCTGTTTTGCCGTACGATTTTTGAGAAAGCCCTTGCTGATATCTGTTGAAATTGATTTTTTATAGAAACCTTCCAAAAAATATTTTTAAAAAAATGAACAGTTTAAATTATTTTGTGAGATACTGATATGGGTTTCACAAAAATATATGTGCATCCTGATACGTGAAAAACATTTGTGTGGAATCATTGCTAAAAAACCAGCCCTAATTTTACTCCAACTTTACTCTCTCCGCTTACTCTGCCTCTAGGCTCTATCCACTCCAGTCTCTCCACTCCCGCAGCCACACGGCCCATTCCAAAACGAGGACTTTTCAGCAGCGACGGCGACCGCGACCCTGACCACAAACCGGCGGACGTCGCTCCGATCAGCCAAGGTATTTTGCTGTCCCTCTCAATATCTCGCCTCGTCATTTTCTCTCTCCATCACAAAATGTCTCTGTCTCGCTCGATCTCTCTCTTACGTTGTATAACATGTTTTTTTTTATTCTATCTTCACTGAGAAGGCGACACACCTCATCTCCACTCCGTTCCTCACCAGCCCGAACTCGCCGGCACCACCACCACACTCTGTGAGTTCTGGTATTCCTCCACTCTCCAATCTTCCGATTTCTTGGATTTTTTGTTTTGCATGAGAGTTTTTAATTCAAATTTGTTGATTAAAGTTCGAATCGGAAGCTTCCAAGTCTCGTCGGTTTCCGTAGAGGGATCAAAATCTGGTCTTTGGTTGCTTTTTTAGTGGCAATGTTCTAATAGGCTTTGGTCCTAGGGTTGTTTTTTTTAATCTGCAAATAGAAATGTGATTGGTTGTTGTTTTACCTTGTTGTCAATGGTGATAGCAAGATATAAAAAAAATCTATACCTACACCAATCTTTTGTACTTTCCTCACTTTCGAAATCTTTTTCCCTATATTTTACTACTAAGTGCTGAAAGCTGAAATTTAGAGGGAGTTTAATATTATGATTCCCCCTTTTTAAATAATGTTAGAATAGTATTTTAGTTTCCTGCTGTCTAATCGAAATGCGTGAATCCACATGGGTATCTAGCTATTTATATCACTAGCATTTAGAATTATGAAATATTGCTATGGAATCTATATAACTAATCATTCACACTACTCGAAAATATAATTGAGAGAGGAACCAAAAGTTGAGTACATAAGGTCGCCAGTGCACTTGTGCAAAATCTGTTTTGCCCATTTCTGATTATCTTGCTTCGCATCAATCTGGCATATTTCTTATCATTCTTGTCTTAAAATATAGAAGACATTGAAAATTATGGTGGCAGGATGGTATGTTGAAATGCTCATAAAGGCTCAGATTCAACCACCATTTGAGAAGAAATGGTGCCAAGTTGTTTCCGTTTGAGTTCCTTAAGAAAAATAAAAAAATCTTGTTCCTATGCTTTGCAGCACTCAAAAACTTAATTTTTCTTGTATTACTTCATATAAAGCAGACAGATCTGCTTGATTTTAGAGTAGTGCTGCTACATTGTTGTATGCGGCGTCCAAAGAAAGGGGAACCACTTCATACACAGTCAGAAATGTACTTTACCATGTCAAAAATCCTATCTTGGTGACATTGTTTATGGCCTTCCATAACCAAAGGCTTTTTGTTCCCTTTTGGTTCGAAGTGGAGCAAATTATGGTTACGGATTATGAACACCTACTCGAGATCCAACTTTGTAGATTTTAGGGGTAAAACCTAGAAGGGTGTGTTGAAACTTCATTTGCTGATTTTGTGTTGACCCTTTTTTTTTGGCCCTGTTACTGCTCAGAACTTCAAAAGTTCCTCATGTTAGAGTTTTCCAACCATTTTTCCCAGTCTTGAGTCTTGGTTCCAGATTCTTGTTTGTCAAGAAGTGTTCTAAGCGTGCTAGAGGAGTTCTAAAATAATTTTCATGCTTCAGTAAATGGTACTTTGTTAATGACTTAAAATTTTCTGCTTTGGTATGTCGTGGTACATTGTAATTTAGACTATTTCTTTGAATTTTGCTTATTTGTCGTTTGCTTTCTTGTCCACAACTTTAGATTGTGCCTTTTGAGCATTTTGGATGCCTGGGTTCACCAGCTTCTGGCATTTTCTTTTGTCAAATGAGGGAGACATGTGACGTGAACCTTCTTGAAGGAAACAGAAAAAATATTCTTCCTGCATGGTAACTTATACTAGAAACTCTTGATTCATGGTAGTTTTAGGAGTTAACATGAACTGCCAGTAGCTCTAGCCTCCAAGCAAATAATTTAATAATTAGAAGGCAAAATCGAACTAGTAGAGCAGTAATATAAACAAAAGTGTCAACAAAGAAAGCAGTGATCCATGTTGGGAATAGACTAATCTGTCTACACGAAGCAGATGAGTTTCTTCCAGAACTGGTTCTCTTGACTCAAAATTTGTGAGAGAGCAATGATGAAAGACAGTTGCACTGGAAGGCCTTGCAATTGTTGTCATCAGCTGTGTTTGGATAACAAAGTTACAGAATAAACTTGGTTTTCTGAATTCATATTTTCCTTTCCCCCATGGATACCTCTAATCCTTGATTCAAGCACAATCTCTATAAAAAAAATTCACCATTGCAGGTTCTCAGAATATATAAGTCAGAACGCTGAGTGAGTGAGAACTACTGACATATCTTGATTAGTCATTGAGAAACCAAGAAACCCTGACAATGTCTAGTCTTGGACATTAACATCACTTAAAAGTAAATAAGGCCGTAACTAAACCAAGGTTGTAAAGACACTAAATTCTCCACAAGTTTCCAATACAAATTACCCTCGAAGAAATTGTCTCTTTGGAAATTTAACCTCTATTTAGTCTTTACAATGTAATAGTGTGCGACTTCTGCGTTTACACATCACTTTTGCATTTACCCATTTGTTATTTTCCTTAATAGAATTATACTCGAGAATGGGACCTTTTTGAAGACATTCTTCACAGACAATCATTTAAAAGACATATAAGGGAACAAATGTTTCAGAGGAGAAAAAAGACCATACAACAGTAGAACTAACCAGATCCAGGGATGTAATTTGTGCTTTGTGATTTGGTTCTATTGTTCTGAAGTGAGAAGATATGAAACAATCTACTAGTGCTTAAGTGGGCTCCTTATCTATAACCTGTGAAACAGATGGAGTATTATTTTAATTTGTGATTAAGGCTTGTAAGTTGTAATGTACATGCAATTTCTTAGGAATATCTAAATGAAACTTGGGATTCAGAGTCAATCAAAAGACACACCACTAACCTCTTAAGCCAGAAATTCATGTTGTTAGCTTAGTCTTATCCAGGACATACTTTGAGCAACAGTTGTACTGACATAATCAGAAAGAAGCAATTTGAATGTATCCTATGTACAAATGTTTATTGTACTTTTTAACTACATCTAGATGTTATTCAAGTAAAAGGAATCTATCTCCACATTCAAACTACCGATAACTTCAATACATATATGAACCTTATGTCTTTACATAATAAGGGAAGGCAGTGCCTTGCACAAAAAGTTCTTTGTGATATCAGACAATTTAGCTTTAGCACAAATTTCCGTTAAAGCCTTGATTCTAGTAACCTTAGGGATTGTCAAATCTTTCATGAACTGAGCAAATGAAGGACTTCTCTTTGAAGCCTCAACAAGGTCTAGAAGCTCAGATTCTACCTTTTCCGGTGCATTAGCTTTTACCGCTGAAAGGTACAATGCAGAGGCAAAACAATCATAATCAGAACGGTATTTGATCCATACTGTCCAGCTCTTCTGTGGGCATATCATTTGTTTCATGCTGTCTAGCTATTTATAATTTGGTTCTGAATCCTTGATTTAGGCATGCTGGTCTTTGGGTAACCAGAACGGTATTTGATTTTAGTTCTGTTTCTAGTTCAATTGTTTTTGTTTTTTGGAAGCTATGAGTAGCATTGGTTCTGTGTGCTGTATCTGTATTGCTGTTTTCTGTTTCTGCAGTATTTTGTAACTTGTATACTGCTAGTTTTGAAATTACTATGACTGCTATTGAGCTGCTTTGAATATTTTGCTGCTTTGGATGTGTCTGCTACTACTTTCAATGCTCTGCTGTTTTCCGTTGTGCTGACCAAACAGCTGTGTTAGAGCTTACCACTTTAATGATTGCTGGCCCATATGGTATGGAAGCAAGAAATGATTTTAGATCTGTTCGGAGGAGTATTGAATGGTCAGAGGAGTATTCCTAAGAGTCTATTTGAGGAATGGTCATCTCTCTACTCGTGTGTGTTGACTCCATATTTTCCCTTCTCTAATTGCATGTCTGAGCATAAAGTTTAAGAGCAAGAGAGAGAAACCACTTGCGTCTGGTTTTGATAAAATAGAGCAAGTTGCTCGTACAACGGAAGTAGCCTGTGTTAGAGCTTACCACTTTAATGATTGCTGGCCCATATGGTCTGGAAGCAAGAAATGATTTTAGATATGTTCGGAGGAGTATTGAATGGTCAGAGGAGTATTCCTGAGAGTCTAAGGAATGGTCATCTCTCTACTCATGTGTGTGTTGACTCCATATTTTCCCTTCTCCAATTGTATGTCTGAGCATAAAGTTTAAGAGCAAGAGAGAGAAACCACTTGCGTTTGGTTTTCCATAGCCTCAAAAGAAAACTAGGGGTGATATTCATATAAGTCTTGGATCCAACAAGCTTATACTCTAATGGATCCAAGTATGTCAATTATATTTATGTAATTTCCACTTGAAGCTTGATTTGTGAAGAACATGATAGTTCTAGATCTTGAATTAAAAGCGTGTTTCAATATGTAACTCCATTAAGAAAATACTTATAGCTTGTAACCTTGTCTATGTCCACTCCTCCAAAGTCCAACCTTTTCAAGTAGGATGAAAATTCAATCCAGATATTTATAAAATTTATCGTGCTTTTTGGAATCAAGCTTCAAAAGTGTGATAAAGCTTGAATTAATGTTGTTCATGTGTCACACACGTGTCTGAAGTGTGTCCGGGGCGTGTCCATGTGTCGGACTTTGTTACATATATAATTACTTTTTTTTTTTTTTTTGCAACTTTGTACAGGTAAGTAAGGAGATGGAGTTGCTTTTTGGAAGCTAATCAAGATGGAGTTGAAGACTTTTGATAGTTATTTTTGGAAGCTAACCAAGATGGAGTTGAAGACTTTTTGGTAGTTATTTTTTGAAGCTAACCAAGATGGAGTAAATGGATCACTTGTTTTGAGTTCTTTTTGGAAATGGATGTTTTGTAGTTTCGGTAATGTTAAGTTTGAAGTGGTTATTGTTGGAGGATGAATGTTTTGAAACGCTTTGAAGTTGGATGATGAATGTTGATTTAATGGATATTTGATTTGAATAATATTTTGCTTCTTCGCAATTTAAGTTTTGTTAAGTTGAATTATAAGATCCAAAAAAATCTGAAATTTAATTTCTAAGCAGGTGAAAATAATATATGGAATAAATTGTATTGCTGCTAAAGTCCTCTTTTTGGTGACAAAAGATATTGTCACTGTTGTGTGTTTATTAGTACAAAAGGTTATTGGTGACACACAATCGGTTGTCATGGTTAGTACTTTTAGTGACAACCTTTGTCACAGAATAATTCCTCTTCCGTGACAATATGGTGCTGTCATTGTTACTATCTGTGACATAATCACCTTTGCCACAGAAAATCTCTTTTCCGTGACACCATATTGTTGTCACTGTTACTTTCGGTGACAACTGTGTCACGGAAAATTTGTCTTCCGTGACACCAAATTTTTGTCACTGTTGACAACATTCCGTGACAACTTCACAATTTTGTCACCATTGACTTTCAGTGTCATGGATACAATGACACCTCTTCTTGTGTCACCAAAAACAATAGGTGACAAAATTTGGACATTTGGTGACATTTTTTCATGTCACCGAATGCGTTTTTTGTTGTAGTGCCTAGCGGACTTGTGGGGCTTACCCGGGCTAGCTTTGGTCAAAACAAAAAGGAAAAATGACAATCTTCATGGCGCCTGTATAAAACCTTTATTTAATTTCTTGAAAAAAAAAATTAGTCAAAGCTAATTAATTATAACGTTAACAAATAAGAAGATATATCTTTGTAATTCTTTCCTATCCTGATAATCAATTGTCAACTTTCCAAATTAATGATTTTCCCATTTTTAACTTGGTACACTTCATCAATTGTTTTAAGGGAAATTTGCACTTACACCCCCTGTACTATCACTGATTTGCACATACAGCCCTTATACTCAACATTTAGGCACTTACATCCCCTGTACTTTGGACTGAAGTGCAACTGTTAGATAATTCATTAAAATGGATGGAAAAGCTACTGGCGGGAGATTTTCCTCTAAAATGAGAAAAAAATGACCAAAATAACCCTGATAGGCATTTATAAGCTTTGTGAAACTCCCCTTCCAAAAAACAGAGCATCCAAACCCCTTCCTTCTCCTAATCCACTCTCTCTCTTCTCTCACAAGATGAGAATGTCTTCTTAAATATCAAGAAGCCCATCAATTTCAAGCCAAAGGATGCATCCAATTTGCCGTTGCAGTTTGCTTGAAATTGATGGGCTAAAAGACATCTTGTGAGAGAAGAGAGAGGTATTTTTCCACTTAATTTTTTCTTAAAGTTATGGTTGTCTTTATTTGAATTTTTTCACGTTTGTTAGTTTTGCGCCAAATTTTTGTGATTTATTGATTCATCTCGATGAGACAAATCGTATAAGTAATTTTTTTTTTTTACTTTTACCCAAATATTTTGATTAAGTCCATAGCGTCATCGACATTAGGTTGTTTTTCTTTGAAAACTATATCATTTCTAATATTCCAGATTGTCCAAAATATAGCATATAGGGTGGTGTTCTAACAAATTTTCTCAAGATTATGGAAAGAATTGAAGAACCAAAAATCAATCAAACCAGGATGCGTAGAAAGGCAAACCGAAGTTGCCTGCAGAATTTCTTTTATTCTGAAAGGTTTTTTTTTTTTTTTTTTTGGCAAAATGCTACGTACACAATTCACGACCACAAAAATCTGGACACAACTACATTTAGAGCCGTTCAATGCACATGGAATCACAAGCATCGAATGGCTACAGCCTAAAGACCCAATTATTTCTGGACTTATGGACGAGTCGTCAAGAGTTGGTTGGGTTTAAAAAAAAAATAAAAATTTTGTTGCCCCATGATTGATGTAGGGTTGCCAAGCCTAGCGAACTTGTGGGGCTTACCCGGGCCAAAACAAAAGGAAAAATGACAATCTTCATGGCGCTTGTATAAAACCTTAATTTAATTTCCTGAAAAAAAAATTAGTCAAAGCAAATTAATTTTTTTTGGGTAAGTAAAGCTAATTAATTATAACGTTAACAAATAAGAAGATATATCTTTGTAATTTTTTGCTATCCTGATAATCAGTATTGTCAACTATCCAAATTTATGATTTTCCCATTTTTAACTTGGTACACTTCCTCAATTGTTTTAATCGAATCGCCTTCCAGTAGTATATATACCCTTTTTCATACGCCTACATGTTGGCATTCCAAACAGTACTAAAAACTAAGAACAATGAAGTACTACTTCCTTCCATTAGCCATTGTTGCATTTCACTTTGTTTGCATGCAAACATTGTCTCATGAGGAACAAGATTTGATCGTTCTTCTTCCTCCGCGCAAGATTTCGATTCGTTACATATCTACAGCGGGGCCTTTAAATTTCCGTTGCGCATCCAAATACGATGATACCAAACAGCAGACACTCCTCTATAATCAAGAATTCCATTGGGAGTTTGATCCCTACTTTACGAAAGACATTCCGAACTACTTGTGTCATTTCAGCGTTGGGGCGGTGGAGAAAACTTTTATTATTTACAATCTGCTGTTCGATAAACGGTGCACACGCAACGACAGTCATGTCTGCTACTGGTTGGTGAGTAGCAGTGGTTTCGCTTTGGGCAACGATGGCGTTTCATATAATTTATATAAAACTCACTGGTAATTGGTAAGAACCCATGCATTGCATCCACAGAGATGTATATATCGTGTTTGATGTACTCAGTACTCAAGTCTCGACATCTCATATTCGTAATAATAACAATTCATGGGTGATTTATGGTTTTCTCCTTCGTCTCAACTTCCTTTTATTTACCGACTAATGTTGTGTTTGTTAGACGCACGGGGCCTTAAAAAAAATATCATTGAGAATTTTTTTTTTTATAAGCTACAAAATTTTATTAAAACTCGACAAATGATACATCGAGAGAGAAACCAAATAGAGGCCATAGAGAAATTGAGGCACTGGAAGAGGCCAAAGAGAAAGAAAAGAAAATAAATTAAAAGAAAATTATATTAAATGAAAATTAAATGAGTCTAAGCTAAACCAGCAAACATCCAACGCAGGCTAGATTCGACATTAGATAGCAACATCATGAAGCATCCATTTCCAGCAATCAGTCAACAGCAACTTTCTCTTGAACTCCATACCATTCAGAAGTAATCAGCGATTATGAAAACAAGTAATCAAGAGCATCTTCTATTTTAGGCATGATATCGTGATCGTATCATATCGTGATCGTATCATAATTATATTGTGTAATCTTTTCCTTTTCTAGACATAGGTTTTTCCTATTTATATGTGTATTAGCCTTTTCTTCAATGTATTCTGAATATCAGTAATAATATTCTGTTTTCCCTTTTTCTGTCTCTCATCTCTAATTTGTATCACCATCCCACTGCGCAGCTAAGATTTTTGATGAGTGGAGTCGGAAATTTGAATTATTATGATTCACTTTTCTAGTTGTGAATTGAAAGAAACGTTAGGATTTTGGTGCAGAGCAAAGATTAGGAGAAGAGAAATGAACGAAAACCCTTGATTTGTTTCGAAGAACGAACGAAACTAGTGTTGTTACGTTTTGAAATTTTGTGGGTGGAGATTCTATGTTGACCCTTTTTTTTTTTTCCCTAAATACAGAATTCTTACATGAGCCGGGGCAAAAATGAATTTTAAAGTAGGGTCAAATGAATAAAAATTATACCTATCTCTATTAAAAATTCACAGTCAGTGGGGTCGGTTGCCTACACTTGTCTCAATGTGCCTCCCCCTTGCATCGCAGGGAATCGCCTCCACCAGCATCGATCACACACTTCAAGAAAGTTGATATGTTGCAGCGGCCAAAAGCGCGGCTAAATATATCAAAAACTGTTGATATAGATCCTGAGGGGTTGATACCCTCTTCTTCTTCTTTTTTGTATATATTGCAAAAGAGTCCTTTTCAGGTCCGGTCGCGCGGATTTTCTTATGGTCCGAATTTGTGTCTTAGCTCCCATTTCCTGATTGATTTATAATGATCCGAGCCGCTCAGTAAAAAAACTGTTTGAATCAAGCCCTTTCTGATCATTTTTTTGGGTGATTTCTCGCGAGAACCCTTAAAATCACGTTCTGATCACATTGAGCGGCTCGGATCATTGCAAATCGATCGGGAAATGAAAAATCCAGACCATAAGAAAATCAGGGCGAGTGGACCTAAAAATTACTAAAAAAAAATGATCAGAACGTGATTTTAAGGGTACCCGCGAGAAATCACCAAAAAAATGATCGGGAAGGGCTTGATCCAAGCAGTTTTTTTATTGAACAGTTCAAAAGAAAACTGCTCAGATCAAGCCCTTCCCAACTTTTTTTTTTTTTGTGATTTCTTGTGGGTACCCTTAAAATCACATTTTGAACACATTGAGCGGTTCGAATCATCATAAATCGATCGGGAAATGGGAGCTAAGACACAAATTCAGACCATAAGAAAATCCGGGCGACCGGACCTGAAAAAGACTCATATATATCACAAAAAGCGCAAGTAATTATGTATTAGCATATACAGGATATATGGCCGTATCACGGTACGCGAATGACTTTTTTAAGTTTTTTGAGTTCCTTATGAAACTCTTGGAATCCACATGCATATTTTAGTGTTTGAGATTGTTTGGTGCATGGTCTGAAAATAAAATTTCTAGCTATTTGTTATTTGCCCTTTTTTATTTTATTTTATTTTATTTTATAGTTTTACGAAATTTGGGAGTTTTGCTTTGGTTGGATATTTGCAAGGTTGGGATCAGGGAGGGTTTAGTGGCGGCGACCGCCACGATAAGAATTTTAGAAAATGCAATTCTTATATGTAAAAAAAAGAAAATTATACCCAACTTATATAGTCTCGTCACTTACTAGATTTTTTTAGAATACATTTTGCCACTATTAAGGTTAATATTATTACCTTTATTGAACATCTTCTACGATAATGAAATTTTATTTTAATTTGTAGGTTTTGGAGGGAACCCCGCAACTGGTTACTTCTTGACGTTTGCAATACTGGCAGCGGTGCTAGGGATAGTATCGAAATTCGACGGCGGCACCCATTTTCGTGTGTGGAGAAATGACAGTCTAGCGGCCGCGGGAGCTCCCTCCTTGATTACATGGGCCGTCACTGTGCTAGCTTTTGGGTAAATATACTTTCAAATTTATCTTCGTTGTGAAAGGGTTGTCCAAGGGACCGTAGGAAATTATCCGACGTTTGCGCGAGTTGATCTGGAACACCTTACGTTACCAAAAAAAAATTTGATTAAAAAAATGGAAATAGATTGGAATTATAAAAACATAAATGGCGGAATGACAAGGAAGTCATTCCCTTTCGTTTAATCTCGTCCAAGTTCTCTTACCAATGCTGATGTAGAAACCGTCGGGTTTCGCAGTCCAGTAGCAAGTCGGATACGGATTAAGAGAAAACTTACAGAAATGATTCAACTTACGATTGTAAACAGCGAAACTTCTGGCCTTGGAATCCCACTTAAAGTAACAGAAGTAAGGTGTGGTTTGCCAGAAGTTGGGTCTGAACTTCCAACTAATTTCCTAATCATTGTGGAGGTAATGTGTTCCGAAATCATCTGTCTTTGGATTTGCGACGGAGCGCTCCAGAATGCTCGGGACTCTGCTGAGGATGTGTACTGTAACCACTTTGGCAAACTGGAAACCTCGTTCGTCGTCGTCGCTCCATTGTTTGTGTGCAAACGAAGGGCAGTGTTAGGGTTGCGAAGAGAAGTAAGAAGCGAGTCATGCATTGTGATGCTTTGAACGTCAGTCTAATTTTGTAATGCTTAATTTGAACGTCAATCTAATTGCTTTTGTGTTTATGTTGTTTAATTATTAGAATGTATTTATATCAAGAAAATTGGATTTAGATGGTAAGTGGATTATTGACGATCCACTTCTTGCTAAAATGGTAATTGATTATGCTCAGGAACGCAATTTTTCCACTGTAAAAAGTACTTATAAAATCCAATATTTCCAAAGAACTCTGATATACTTTGCTAAATAACTCTGATATCTTTCTCTTTAACGTGCCAAGCAACTCAAGTGCTCTTTTTTTTCTTCCATTGGTCATTGGAGCATTTCACTTTGTTGGCATGAGCATTTCACTCTATCCATCCATTTTTCTTCGTCCAGATTTTGTTATCGCTGCTGATGTAGAAACCGTCAGGATGTACAACCCAGTAACAATTTGGGTTCAGATTGAAAGAAAATTTACATAGATGAAGTAACTTGCGATCGTAAACAGCAAAGATTCTGTCCTTGGAACCCCAGTAAAAATGGCAGAAGAAGAGCGTGGTGCCGAATAAGTTGGGTTTGAACGTCCAGTTAAATTCTTGACCATTTTCGAGCGTACGTGTTCGGAGATCATCGTCTTTAGATTGGCAATGAACTTGCAACGTATCTGGAACTCCACTAATGACGTGCACCGTAACTCTTTTGAAAAATTGGAAATATTGTTGCTTGCACAATGTTTGTGTGCAAACCAAGTAAATTGTCACTATTAATAAAAGAAGGGAGGAGTGGGTCATAATTGCATTTGCACTAATATTGCTCTTGGAATATTGTAAAAATCAAGTGCTTATGGTGCTTATTGTGGCCACTATTTATAAGTTGAAGGCAAATGAATTTAAAGGTAAGTTTATTGGTATTGGCAAATTTGCCAAGATTTTAATTGAGTGGGGATACTGAAATAAAATTGAAACTTTGGAAAGATATATCGAGGGTTAATGCAATCTGAACATGCAATCTTCTTCATCGGATTGTTGGTATCTGAAAAGTTTAAAAGTCAAAAGAACAAAAAGCAAGATGGCCAATGAATAATGAATGCAACCTCACTTGTAATCGGAATATTAATTGTTAAAATCCCAAGTGTAGAAAAATACCAAATATAATGATCTTACACAATGAGATTATTGAAATCTACAATTGATCATTTGTTTCAGTGATGGAAACTCAAGAACTAGTTAGACAAGACCAATGTTTGTGTCCCATAGCCTATTATTGAATTGTACATACTCATAACACTAGTTCATACGTGGTCGGGCTTTAGTTTCGGTTCTAGACATAAGTACTGTGGAGTACCCTACATCCAAATAGTGGTGTGATGTGAGTAAGGACGTAGCCCAGATTTTACCTTAGTGGTGACGAGCAGTATTTCTTAAAAAAATAAAAAATAAAGATGAACAATATGCATATTTATTGATTTTAGAAAAATTTAAATAGCATACTTGTAAAAACTACGATAAATGATGTTTAGCATATGCATATACAATACCAATAGAGTAATTTTAATTTATCCTATATACTAAATTGATGCATCTTAAATTGTAATGCTCTTTTGTATAGTTAAAAGTATCGATTATAGAATTGCCATCAAAACTTTTAGCAATGTTTTTCTCAATATATGTGTCCTTGACTTTGGAGAACGTTTCTTCACAAATCTTAATGCCCACTCAATCACAGCACGTTGATGATAAATTGCTTCATTTGTTTCTGTTTGCTTTAAAATTTTTTTTTTCTCTGTCTTTTCCTATAGAGTTTGCATAAAAAACAATGTGAAGTTTGGTTTTCTTTATTTTTTTTCAATCGATAACAGAGATCATTACATCATATATGAAGTTTAAGGTAAAAACTACGAGATACTACATTAATTATGTGAGAGTCACGAGATAACCGAGTTCACCAACTCAACCAACAAGATAAATAAGTTCATCAAATGGACCACAATAACACTATAAGCCCAATTCAACTACAAGTCTCATCAAGGGAATAAATAATCACAACGTACAAATACAAGGGGAAGAACACCCACACGCAGGTAACAAGAGTCCTGACCAACTGAGTTAGTCTCAGTTGGTTGGTTTTTCTTAATTTAGACCTCATGTTTCATAATATTTCACTTGTCCCATTTAATTTGGATTTAGATAATTTAATCTTGATCCTCTTTTCTTGAAAAAATTCTAGAGGACGAAAGACTTCCTATATAACAAAAAGTAATGAAAAACTTGAGTGGTGGCGACTCTATACAATTTGGAGATGAAATATTTTTTCCAATATAGGAATAACATTTCTTGAAATCGTTGTGATGGAGATCACCACCACTTGTCTCCCTCTGGCTTCATCCTTGGATGTGAGTGGGCAATATTCCTAAACGGAAGTGATGGGGGTACATACCTGCAATTTCATTTGTTCACCTAAAAGAAGATTATTATTGAAATCTCAAATTAATTCTAAAGTTATTTGCAGATTTAAAAGAGTACTTGAAAATTAATCTATAAATACACGCATTGTATACAAAATTTTCAAAATGTGACAATTCCAAGCAATACAATGGCTCGCTTCTTCCTTCCATTAGCTATTATCGCATTACACCTTGTTAGCTTGCAAACATTCTGTGATCCGCAACAACAGTTGTTCCATTTCTACGCCGTACGCAATGTTTACATAATCAACAAGGTTCCAAGTCCGCCGTTGAAGTTTCGTTGCCAATCCGACGGTTCTGATTTCTTGGATCGAACAATCACCGAGGGTCAAGTCTTTTCTTGGGCGTTTCATCCCGGCCTTTTCTTGACGAATGTCTACTACTGCCGTTTCTACTGGTGTTCGCAATACAAGACTATTGATGTTTGGAATAAGAAAATCGATCGATCCTGTAAAGACAGTAACGGCAAGTTGAACTGCTATTATCGTGTGCAAGCTGATGGATTCTATTTTAGCAACGATAACTTAAACTACAAACGAATAAATGACTGGGGACCAGCAAAAAATACTACTAATACTACTGGGCACAACTAAGCCCATATGATAGACAAATATATATGCTGCAATAAAATTTTACAATAAGTTATCCTTTGATCCTTTTCATCCATCGTTCTTGATCATGGCCGGCTCTAGGTTAAGGCCTATGAGGTGCAAGCCTTAAGTCCCTTAAAAATGTTTAAAAATTAGGGTCTCCATTTGTTTTTAGCACTTAATATATATGTGTTGCTACAGGCCCCATTTTTAACCTGTAAATATGTTTCACATAAAACCCAATAGCCTAGTAAAAATGGAACAGAGGAAAAAACGGAAAAAAGGTAGGGTGGGACCTCAATAAGACCTAGAAAAATTCAGGGGTTACTTAAATATGTTTTTCCCCTTAAATCAATTCCATTAACAAACCCAATAACTGACAAAAGAAATTAACGTTAAGGATGGCATTAAATGTTTTTTGTCGTTTACCTAAATTCAACCGGTGTTCTTATAACTTGTTTAATTTATACGGGTTAATTTATTTACTTGAGATTACTCCATTTAAGTTAAAATCATTCTTGATTTTAATTATTTTCCAATCAATTCCAAATTAAAACACATTTCATTTAACAAATTTACGGCTTTTTCTTCATAATTGTTCCAAAATTTGGGGAAATATTTTTTCAAGCCTTTGGAAAAGGGGAAAAAAAAAAAAAAAAAAAAAAAAGGATTTTCAAAATAATTTTCCCATTAAGTAAAACGTGAAGAAAAAAAAATAACAAAGTAATTTTCACCTACAATTTTAGCTGGTTTAATTTATTTCGATTAATAAACTTTTACTAAATCCAATTTGGCCTTGGTCATATTTAAATTTTAGTTTATTCCTTTAATTTTGGTTTCAGGCCAAAACCCTTGGGCTATAACTTTTTTTCAGAGCTAACCAAGTCACCCATCTGAAAAACCAACAAAAAAACGTTCAAACCCAAATTTTTACGACTTCTTAAAAAATTGTTTAAACTAAATTATATTATAAACAAAATAAGTAAAAACTAACCCTCCCAATTATTTTCATATTAATTTATTCAACCTTTTTTAAATAAACCTTTTTTCTTCCCTTTACAATTAATTTTTGAATCCAAAGAAATATATTAATAAGAAAATTCCAGGCTTATAAAAAGAAAAATACAAATAAAAAAAAAAAATAAGGCCCAAATGTTTTATAATTAATACCCCTGTCCCATTTGTTCCTTGTTTCCTTTTTACTTAAAAAGTTTTATTCATAATTATAATTTTTTTTAAATTTCAAAACTTTTTAAAAAAATAAATTAGTTACAAATGAATTTATTAATATATAAAATAGGTATTAAAATAAAATGGGTAATAATAGTAAAAAGGGTTGCCGAAAATTTATTAATATTTTAAAGTATATTAATATCCTAAATTCATTGTATCCAACGTTTAAATGTTAATTTCCTTTAGTCAGGTTAAAAACCGTAAAAATATTTAAATTTTTAAAAATTTTGGGACGAAAAAAACAGGGAAACAAATTACAAGGGAGTCCAAGGCTGAAGCAGTTAATGAATAAAAGTCTTTGGCGGGTTTAATGTAAAACCTATTGGCCAACCAAAAACAACCCAAAAATTGAAAAAAATTTTAAAACCAAAAGAAAACCCCATGACCAAAAACAGGGGTAAAACTGGACTTAATGGGAAAAAAAATGGGCTTGGAAAAGTCACAAAAGGCCCTTTGGGAGGGGCCCACCATTTAGCCGAAACAAAGTTTACCTTAATTTTAGAAAGAAAGAAAGGGGTGAAAAGAAGATTTTAACATTTCCCAATTTTTTCCTTTCATTTTATACCAACGTTTTGAAGGGTTTCATTCGAAACAAAGGGGGGGGGGGGGGGATTTTTTTTTGAAAACTCCCAATCCTTAGCCAAGCGTTCCTTTCAGCCTGGTTCAAAATGAATTGGCCCGGGGGGGGGGGGGGGGTTTTTTTGGGGGGGGGGGGGGGGGGGGGGGGGAAAAAGTTGGAAACACGGCGGTTGTAAAAATTTTAATTAATTTTGAAAAAAATATGAAAAGAAAAAAAGAAATTTTTTTTTACGTACTGATAATCAAAGTCAAATATCCATATTTAATGAACTTTTCCAATTTTAACTTGGTACACTTTATGCCCTTATCAATCGAAAAATCGAATTGCCTTCCACAAGTATATACTATATACTAACTAGCATGAAACCGTGCTATGCACGGCAACCGAAGTGAAAAATTAGATAAAATGATTTAATGAATGTATTTTCTCTACTACACACTTAAATATATGGGTAATCGGTCCTTTCTTATGGGTTATTTGACATCCAGTTCAACACTTAAATTGAAATTCAACATTGTGCTTCCGAAATCTTGCATTTAGTTGCAAAAATGGACATACCATCTCCAAATTGAATTCTAAATAGGAGGTTTTGTGGAGTCTATGAATTATTTTGTAAGTACTGATGGTGAATTTTTAGTAGCTGACTGTGCCCGAAGACATGACGCACCATGATTTGAAGTGAATCTAAATGAATTATCTTTTTTGTAATATTTCCAAAATTTATGATATATCATTCTCCCTAACGAACTACCCTTAAATTTTTTTGTACATGAAAGATTATTCAGGACACAAAGAGATTTGCATGCCAAAGTGTATGTTAACTAGCAAAGACCCGTGCTATGCACGGTTTCGAATATGAAAATTAAAATTTTATACTTACGGAAATAAGGTTTTGCAACACACAAAGTAAATTTGTTCTCCTCTATTGAGGGGGGCTACTTTAGGACGTTATAAAGAATGCTCAAAATGATGTAACCAAAAATGCTCAAAATGATTATTACATCAATACGTATTTCCACCCACGAAGGCTGCTTGGGCTTCCCCATATTGATTATTACATCAATACATCAATACGTATTATATCACCAGCGAAATCCCGTGCTATAAACGACATGCATGGTTAGGATGCGGCCAAGTGCAATTAGATGCGGCCAAGTGCAATTCGATGCGGCCAATAGTAATTTATAGCGGCCAAATGCAATTCGATGCTGCCAAGAGATATTCGATGCGGCCAAGAGTAATTTGTAGTGGCCAAGTGCAATTCGATACGGTCAAGTGCAATTCGATGTGGCCAAGTGCAATTCGGAGCGGCCAAGTGCAATTCGATGCGACCAAGAGCAATTCAATGCGGCCAAAAGAAATTCGATGCGGCCAAGAGCAATTTGCTGCGGCCAAAAAAAATTTGATGCGGCTAAGAGTAATTCGTAGTGGCCAAGTGCAATTCAATGCGGCCAATAGTAATTCGAAGAGGCCAAGTGCAATTCGATGCGGTCAAGATTAAATTTGTGTGAAATTTGGCTTGTAGTTCGCGCCCTAATGAGGGCATAGTCTCTTGGGACGGAGGAAGTTGTGTTGTACGGTGGGGTGTGGGTGCTATGGTGGTCAAGGTTATGTTCCGTGGTCTTTACTGTGTCTCAGCAACCCTTGTGACAGTGGTGACGGCGGCAGTGAGGTTCTTGATCGGCATTTTTGGGCGACTAGACTTAGAGCTGTGAATTTGTTGTTTGCTTGCAAGTTTTGCTTTAGTTTTTGTTAGCTGTTTTTTGTTAGTTTTCTCTCACTCTTTGTGGATGTTTTTTGTGGTGGGTTTTGTATATCGTCTTGATGACTTTTCGTGGTCCTAAATGTTCGTTTGTTAGTTTAGGTCTCCTTGTGGTTGCTTTCCTCCCACCTTAGGGGTACCTACCCGTTTTCAATGTATGGTTTTCGTATCAATGAAAGTACTTATAAATTTTGAAAAGACAAAAAAAATTGTAGTATTTCAAAATTCTGAATGTAATCTTATGGAAATATTCCAGTTTTTAAATTGGGATTCTAACCGAAAAAAAATAAAACTATGGTAATCTTTATATGTTGAAAGCAAATGAATTTAAAAGGTTAGATATATTTTAATTGAGTTGGGATACTGAAATAAAATTGAAAACTTTGGAAAGATATAATGAGGGTTATGGCTATTTGAACAATCTTCTTCATCGGATTGTTGGTATCTGAAAAGTTTAATAGTCAAAAGAAAGAAGGGGAAATTACAGTAAGCCCCCTCCAACTATAGCTCGGTAACGAGTTGCCCCCTTCATCGTTTAACTCAGATACTTAACCCCCTTCATTTTTTATGGCGCGACACTTAAGCCCCTGCCATTAGTGAGCCGTTATGAATTTAAATGGAAGGTCATGTGAGCAGTACATGACCTTATTAATGACAAATCATGCCCTTATAAATACATACAACGGTAAACTCTCTCTCTCTCTCTCTCTCTCTCTCTCTCTCTCTCTCTCTCTCTCTCTCTCTCTGTGCCCCCTCGCAACGGTACTCTCTCTCTCTCTCTGATGGAAGGTAGAACTAGATCTTTCAATGGGGATCCAAATGTGCTGTGCAATTGTGGTATCAGAGCACCATTGATTAATGTAGTGCATTCCAACCTAGAAACAGAGTACTGGAAATGGTAGTGCATTCCTCATGAAAACATAGAGTTGATCAAACAATTCCTTTTGAAATAAAATTTTCAAATCATGCCTATAAATTTGAAATTGAGTATGGCAAATAACAAATATAGATGTGAGAATGAAATCTCCATATAAAGATTTATAAAAATAAGTATGAAATGGCTTGGACTCATAATAGAACTTAGAGAGAGAGAGAGAGAGAGTGCTCTGTTTTTTTTTTTTTTTTTTTGCTTTTTGGCAGCCCCCGAATGAAGGCCCAGTGGCCGGTTGACATATATTCCAACCACTACACCATTTGCAGAAGGACCATCAGATAGCTGCACTGAATTGACAACAGCTAGCAGTATCTAATTTGCTGATCACCGAATATATAGGACACAACTCTAACCTTAGAAAGCGTAAAGTAACCACACTAAAATTATTATAGACCCATAAAATAGAGGAAAAAACAAGAGTTCTGAAAAAAGAACGGGCTGAAATAAAGTTTCCTATGAAAAGTTATAAGCAAAGCAAAAATAGCCCAAAGAGGGTAAATTGGTAATTTCAGCAATTCCGTTGACGGCATCTTCCATTTTGTGCAAGATAAAAGATGAAAGGCGGTTAAGTGTCCGAGTTAAACGTTGAAGGGGGCAACTCGTTACCAAGATATAGTTGAATGGGGCTTACTGTAATTTCCTCAAGAAAGAAGAGCAAGATGGTATACGAATAATGAATGCAACCCCACATGTAATCAGAATATTAATTGTTAAAATCCCAATGGTAGAAAAATCTATATTATAAAATAGCGCAATTTTTGTCTAGGCATACAAACTTAGTATCATTTGCAACCGTCGGATCGCTTTTACATGTTGATCCTGGCCGTTCGATCAATAAATATTTTCTTATACATAAACCTACTTAGGGAGATATTTTCTAATCTTTTCAGTTATGTATTGACCTATTATAGATAATATATACACTTTCTTTTTCAATTGATTACCCTTTTAGTTTTTTCTCCTTTTAAGTAGATTTCATTCGTTAAAGATCATAAGAACCAAAAAAAAATTATCAAATTAAATATGATAGCTCATCTTACAAAAAATGTTTTAATTTTTAAAAATTCTTTGATGTTGCATTGAATTGATATGTGTCATTACTATTTTATGTAGCTAATTAGATGAACTCTGTTTAAGCATATTTAGAAACAATAATTCTAAGAGACGTCAGCTTGGTTGGTGGGGCAGCCAATGAAGAATTAGAATTCATTTAAACTGTGTTTGAAACATGTTACTTTATTTCTTTAGGTACCAACAATTACTAGTACTAATACAATCTTACACAATGGGACTGTTGAAATCTAAGATTGATTATTTGGCCGGTTCAGTGGCAGAAACTCAAGAACTAGTTAGACAAGACCAATGCTCGAGTCCCGTAGTCCATTATTGAACTATACGACATACTCATAATACCACTTCATACGTGGTCGGACTTTAGTTTTGGTTCTAGACGTAAGTGCTGTGGGGAAGTACCCTACATCCAAATAGCGGTGTGATGTGAGTGGGCAATACTCCTTGACGGAAATGACAATTAACAGAGGTACACACCTGCAATTTCATTTGTTCCCCAAAAGAAAAGGATTATTGAAATCTCAAATTAATTCTAAAGTTATTTGCAGATTTAAAAGAGCTGAAATTTAATCCATAAATACACGCATTGTATACAAAAATTTTCAAAATGTGACATTCCAAGCAATACAATGGCTCGCTTCTTCCTTCCAGTAGCTATTATCGCATTACACCTTGTTAGCTTGCAAACGTTCTGCGATCAGCAACAAAACTTGCATCTTTACGACAAACGCATGATTCACCTCGTCAACAATGCTCCAAATCCGCCGGTGACGTTTTATTGCACAGGTAACGATTACGTATGGCGAACAATCACCGAGGGTCAAATCTATTCTTGGGGGTTTTATCCCAACCTTTTCTTGACGGAGTATTACAAATGCTACTTCTCCCGGGGTTCACAAGAAAAAAATATCGTGATTTACAGTAGGTTGATCGATCGATTATGTAAAGACGGTAAAGGCAAGTATAACTGCTATTATCGTGTGCAACCTGAGGGGTTCTATTTTAGCAACAATAACTTAAACTACAAACATATAGATGACTGGGGCCCAAAAAATTACTAATGCTACCGGGCACAAAATCAGTCCATATATGATAGGAACCCTTAACAAATGGTCGTGGTGTTACTACATCTATGTACTAGACCACTTATATATATGCAGCAATGAAATTTTACAATAAGTTATCGTTTCTCCTTTTCATCAATTGTTCTTGATCAATTCTTTGCAAACTAAGGGAGAACTTTAAGAACTAGAGAGAGAACATGTTGTGGAAATTTTATATTCATCTCAAAATTAATTGGCAATAAGTAGAGAGGTTCCAAATGTTATTACGTAATCACTCATTCCAATCTCAAGCAATGTTGACTCTATATATTTTCTTAACATCCCTCTCACATACAATTGCATTTTGAGGTCTGTCACGTGTACCTTCTTTTTTATTATATCATTGTGCAATCTTTTTGTTGGTCTGTCATTGTGCGGTATAGATTGTGAATTTCATAAAATGTGAGGTGGAATAGACCCCGATTTGATACAATGTGAAAACTTTGTATCCATCTAAAAATTAATTGGTAATAAGTCTAGGTCCCAAATGTTATAAAATGATGCCAACCAAGGTCATTAAAGTGGCTAGCTCAGCTCAATTGTAAGTTGAGTTTATTCTAACTGATTTTTGATTAGTTAGAAAGGGAATATTCATTAATTAGTGGCGAAAGTACATAAACACTCCCTCAATTATCACTTTTTCTCACAAAGATTCCCTCACATTTCAAAGCGCCCATACAGACCCCCTCAACTAATCTCTGTTACCTAAGTGGCACCGTTCCGTCTCTAAACCATTTGTGATGAACTCCATCATCCATTAATCGGACAAAAATACCCTTGTTGCATTACATACATACACCTCCTCTAACTCTTCTCTTTCTTCCCTCTACAAATAGCTTCAAATCAAAACCCAAAATCAGCAAATAGATCTGAAACTTTGGTTCATACATAGATATATATATATGTGTGTGTGTGTGTGTGTGTGTGTGTGAGTGTGTGTGTGTATGTAAACTCAGCTTACAATTGAGCTGAGCTAGCCACTTTGGTTCATATATATATATATGGGCCGTTTCCACCCACACAATTTTTAAAAAAAAATACTCCATATATCTCAACAATTAAAATCAATGGTTGGATTAAAACTTAAAAGGCTTGTATTATCCTCCTCCCTCTCAATCACAGGTAATCTCTTCCTCTCAATCTAAGCTATTCTCTCTTTATACACTAACCGACTAACTACTGGTTCTGGCGACCTTTTTTTTTTCCTCTCCTCCAATACATACATACACTCTCTCTATAGAAAAGTTAAAAAAATAGAGATGGAAAAAGCAACACAACAGCTGCCGTCGACCACCACCACCGTTCTCCGCGACTTCTCTTCTTCCACACCTTTCTTCTTTCCTTCATCCTCTTCCCTTCTCATTTCTTATCAGCAAAAGAACCACCGTGGCACCTGCACAGACCCAGTCTTGGGATTTTCGAGGCCCTAGGCAGGGTTTGAAAATGGGGCCTCTTAGTTTTTAGTATATGTAGTCGTTATTTGATATAATAAACAAGGGTACACATGTCAATGGCAAAGTGCTCGTAGGCCAGGAGTTCGAGACTCTAAAGAACCTTTTTAAAACCAATTTTCTTGTAAAGAAGTTCAAAAACTTTGTGATAAAACCGAAGGCAACAAGACTCGAACTCACGCTGCTGCACTTACCAAACACGCGCCTCACCATTGTGCTACATAAGCTTACTTGCAAAATAATTCACATACATAATATTTATTATATACTCCCTCTGTCCCTAAATAAGTGTCCGACGCGTAAATCTAGGCCTTCAAAAAGATGCATTTGTTTTGTTAAAAAAATTAAATTTTTTTCATAAATCATTAGATAGCAGTGAGTTCTATTAGATTGTGAAAAAAATGAAATATTTTAATGAAAAATATTCATCTTTTGTAAAGCCTAGTTTTGCACGTCGGGTACATATTTAGGGACGGAGGGAGTACTAGTTTTTGGGGGCTCAATTATTTGGCCCAAAAAGAGATGCCCTAGGTGCTTGTCTGGTGGGCCTATGCCCACGACAAGCCCTGCTGCCACCGCCGCGCCACAATTTTTGTTCTATTTTTTATGATTATATACAGAAAGTTCTCTTTGAAATGATTGATGTAAAGAAAAAAGAAATTATATAAAACGAAAAAAATGATTAGAACAATGACTGATAGAATAAGGGTATAATATAAATGTTAGGGGGTCTCCTTGGAACAAAGTGATAGTTGAGGGGGTGTTTATATACTTTCGCCTTATAAAAAATGGTATCTTAGTTATTTCTTTCATTCCATTAACGGAGTTAGCATTTTTTTCCTTTTCAGTAGTTGAAAGGATCTGTATAGGTTCTTTTAAATGTGAGAAGGCCTACATGAAAAAAAGTGATAGTTGAGTTGGTGTTTATATACTTTCGCCATAATTAATTAGTAATGGAAGCTGGTTTAGTTGTTTTGGGGTATATAAGTCCTTGTTACTCTTGTAAGAATAAGGCTTGTCTGCGGTCCACATTTGAATTGCAGAGGCGGTTGGAGTGTTCACAACCATCGGATGGTATTTTTAACGGTTGAGATCTAAAATAACTTTAACTTTATCCCAAATTTTTTTTTTAAAGTTAATTTGAACCGTTGAATTCAAAGAAGAACGGCTATGATTGGATTATAGGGACTCTTTGTAGGCCACTGCAGGGAACTTGCCTCCCTCTTGTAATCGAACAGGATAGAATAATGAAAAGCACTGAACATTTCTCTCTCTCTCTCTCTCTCACTCTCTTTCTGCTTGAGTCACATTTTCTCTCTCTAGTTTCTGAAGTTCTTTCCTTAGTTTGCAAAGAATTGAGAACTTCGTCATGGTATCAAAGCGGGCTCATTCCACTCTATATATAAAAATCGTAAACAGCAAAACTTCTGTTCTTGGAATCCCACTTAAATTATTGCAGCATTTCACTTTTTTTTTTTTTTATCGGCAAAAGTAAAATAGCATTTCACTTTGTTGGCATGAGCACATGAAACTAGGATGTGGTCATCGATGCATGGAGTATCTCTATCTATACATTTTTCTTCGTCCAGGTTTTGTTATCATTGCTGATATAAAAACCGTCCGAACGTGCAACCCAGTAACAATTTGGGTTTGGATTCTCAGAAAATTTACATAGATGAAGTAACTTGCAATCATAAACAGCAAAGATTCTGTCTTTGAAACCCCATTAAAAATGGTAGAAGAAGAGCGTGGTGCCGAATAAGTTGGGTTTGAAAGTCTAGTTAAATTCTTGACCGTTTTTGAGCCCACGTATTGCGAGATCACCGTCTTTAGATTGGCAATGAACTTGCAATGTATCCGGAACTCCACTAATTACATGTACTTTAACTCTTTTGAAAAATTGAAAATATTGTTGCCTGCACAATGTTTGTGTGCAAACCAAGTGAATTGTCACTATTAACAAAAGAAGGGAGGTAGAGAAGTTCCTGAAATCCGCTAGAGAGAGAAAGAGAAATCCGCTAGAGGGAGAAAGAAATTCCCGATCCAGATCTGGGGGAGGGGGGCCTCCGCCTCTCTCACCCCCCCCCCCCCCCCCCCCCCCCCCCCCCCCCCCCCCCGCCTCTCATCTCTCTCTTCGTCGTGTTCTCCATGACCTCCAGGTTTCGGGTGGCGGCTCATTAGGGACGGCGAGGGTTCCTCAGGCCAGCTGGCGGATGGTGGCTCCTCTGGACCATTCCTCTTCCATCGTCTCCAGATCTGTTGCTCCTAGTCCGACGACAAGTGTAATAAGGTGTGCGGTTGGTGCATGGGTTTTTCGTTTATTCTGGTTTTTTTTCGTTTTCTCTTTTCTATCGGCGGGATTCCCCCGCCCGGTTCTGTACCAGTCTGGTCGTTCCAGATCTGGTGGTGTTGGTGGTGGGCAAATAACCCGGCTCCTATTGAGGATTGGTCCGGTGTTGGCGGTTTTTTTTTCTCTGGATGTATGTTTTGGGGCTGGTGGGTTCGGTGGTGTTGTTGGGTTTGGTGGTGGTCCGGTGGTATGTATTTGGGTGGTGCAGCAGTTTCGGCTGGAAGTTTTCTGGTCTTTGGTCGTTGTGATCCAATTCTGGCCGGTGACCTTTGGGGTTTTGTCCATGAGACGCGTTAGCTTTTAGTTGATTTATTACTGTTGTTTTGCCTTCAGATTTCAGCGAAGCTTGTTGTTTAGGGTTTGAGCTGTGGATTTCTTCAGATCCTCTGTTACCTAAACCGAGATTGGTTCTTACGTATCGGCGTTATCGCGGGGCCTGCTTCGGCAATAGGTGCCTGAGATCGACGTTTAGGTTGCTTTAATTCTTTTCTGTATCTGTTCTGAAATCTGTATGTATGATGGGCTTGTGATGAATGAATTGACAGTTCAAAAAAAAAAACAAAAAACAAAAGAAGGGAGGAGCGGGTCATTGTATTGCACTATTGCTCTTGGAATGTAAAAAACAAGTACTTATGGTGCTTATTGTTGTCACTATTTATAAGTTGAAGGCAAATGAATTTAAAGGTAAGTTTATTGGTATTGGCAAATTTGCCAAGATTTGAAAATTGAAACTTTGGATATATATATATTGAGGGTTATTGCAAATCTGAACAATCTTCTTCATTGGATTGTTGGTATCTGAAAAGTTTAAAAGTCAAAAGAAAGAAAAGTAATGAATAACGAATAATAAAACGAATTGCAGATTATATTTTGCATGAACAGAAATGAAATACACAGAAAATTGGCATACGAATAACAAATATAACCACACATGTAATCGAAATCATACATTATGATATTGTTGAAATATATCTACGATTGATCATTTGGTTTAATGTTGGAAACTCAGGAACTGTTGGGAAAAATATTGCGATTTCATCGGAAATTCCAAAGTACAATTTCACTAACAATAAAACAAATTACAGATTATATTTTGCATGAACAGAAATGAAATATACAGAAAATTTGTTACATCGAACCGAGCCCTGAATCAATTTCCTTAAAACAGTTTCACCGCCTCACCATTGAGTGTTGGAGGTTGACCGGCGTCTGTCTACCCGGATAGAACGGTTAGACCACGGCTATCGAAACACCACCAGAAAGCCGCCTTGGCAAACTAAATGCTGCGTCTGCCTTTCTCTCTCACACAAGAACAATATCAGAGTGGATTTGTGACTTGTGAATTCGTGTCTCTTCTAAAAATGGGATGCTGTTTATATAGCCACAAATGACCATTTATAATAGCTGGACCATGAATCCTGCCTTGATTACTCAGCCATGAATATGAGATAATGCATGAAACTGCTAGGAAATTAATTGGAGTGAATTATGCCATAACCTCTCTTCATGTGGCATTTATCAGCTATAAACGCGCGGCTGGGACTTGTAAGGTCTCGTCCAGATACAATGAACTTACGGGAGACATTTCGGTTGCCTCGGGAGACCTTCCGTATGTCCCAATTATCTTTCACAAAATCTGGAAAATTTCCAACAGGAACAAGTTAGACAAGACCAATGTTCGATCGAGTCCCGGCCCGTAGGCCATTATTAAACTATACATACTCAAAAAACCAGTTCATGCGTGGTCGGACTTTAATTAGTTTCGGTTCTAGACATAAGTATAGCGGGGTAGTACCCTATATCCAGATAGTGGTGTGATATTGTGAGTGTGGCAATACTCCTTGACGTACGGGGATGACAAGGGTGCATACCTGCAACTTCATTTTTCATAAAAAAAAAAAAAAAAGAAGAAGATTATTGAAATCTCAAATTAATTCTAACGTTATCCGAAGATTTAAAAGAGTTGAAGATTACTCTATAAATACACGCATTGTATACAAAATTTTCAGAATGAGACATTCCAAGCAATACAATGGCTCGCTTCTTGCTTCCATTAGCTATCATCGCATTACACTTTGTTAGCTTGCCAACATTCTGCTGGCATCTTTACGCCAACCGCATGATTTACCTTGTCAACAAAGCTCCAAATCCGCCGTTGCTGTTTTCTTGCAAAGGCTATGATTACGCTTTGCGAACACTGACCGAGGGTCAAGTCTTTTCTTGGGGGTTTCATCCCAGCCTTTTCTTATTGGATGTCTATACCTGCGATATCTGGTGGAATTCACATGTTAAAACTATTGAGGTTTACAATAGGCATATCGATCGATCATGTAAAGACGGTAACGGCAAGTTTAACTGCTATTATCATGTGCAACCTGATGGGTTCTATTTTAGCAACGATAACTTAAACTACAAACATATAGATGACTGGAACCCGCCAACAAAATAAAACTGCTAATACTACAGTTACTACTGGGCACAACCATTAATCCATATGAAAGGAGCCCTTGACAAATGGCCGCGGTGTTTCTCTATGTACTAGGCCATTTATATATGCAGCAATGAAATTTTACAATAAGTTACCGTTTGATCCTTTTCATCTGTCGTCGTTCTTGATCAATTTAGTTTAGATTTATACAATGGTTTTGATTTTGATCATCGAGTTATGTACTGCAGAATTGAAGTTACACGAGCTAGTTCAGTGTGATATTGGAGTGCATATTTTCTTGATATCAATTCCGAAATTGAGAGGAATCTAGCAAGTTCGCGCTAACTCTATCCGGCTTTTCTCTATCGATGATATTTAGTTATTGAAAATTATTGTGGGAATAATGTTTTTCACTATATTGCCTTTGGGTCTTAGAGATGTGATATCGATCACTTGTGCATTGAAATTATGAAGTCTGTCTCTTTACGAGAGAGAGAGAGAGAGAGAGAGAGAGAGAGAGAGAGAGAGAGAGAGAGAGAGAGAGAGAGAGAGAGAGAGAGAGAGAGAGAGAGAGAGAGAATCCAAAAGTTATAGGATGAAGATAATTGGTCCCTAATATTACTGCTTTACGGGCCTAAACAAGCATCAAATTTCTCGCAAGGTTTTAGCAGGATTGTCACAATTATTTCTTGAATTGAAAAAATTGTTACGAACAAACCCAAGGGTTAGCCTGGTGGTCAAGATTTAAGGTTTAGGCGTTTAGTCACTTCTGAGGTTTCAGGTTCGATACCTCTCCCAGGTGCTATTAACGTACTCCTTTGAGGCCAGAGCTCCAGCTTCAAGTGCAGCCCCTGCTAGTGAACGATGGGTTCATGGTCTCTCAGGATTAGTCGAAATGTACGTAAACTGGCTCTTACACTTAGTTAACAAAAAAAACACTTGTGATAGACTCAAATTTTTATGATGTCTTAAAAATTGATCCTCTCTAATACTCTGAACTCTACAATAAAGTAGAGTAACTAAACCCACCCATTGGATCATATTTTCATATTAAGATTGTAACCGCCGTCAAATCACTTTTTCTTAAATAAATCTCTCTCTATCTCTCTTCTTACATTTTTTTTTGAATCGCAAAGAGAATTTTTGAATGAGAAGAAATAGAAGATATACAAATGAGTTATCATAAAAAAATAAAAAAAAGAAGAAGAAGAAGAAGAAAAAGAAGATACAAATGAAAAAAGCGATGATAAGCAGATAAGGAATCAACCCACAAAGACATCTAAAAAACAAAGCCCAATACAGATAGGAAAATGATATTCACACTTTTATTTTTGCAATTCACACTTTATTTTTTGTCCTTATCCATATGAGTTTACTATCTTGCCATTGAATGTGAACGTGAAAAAATTAATTGAAAAAAAGACGAGAAAAAGGAGTATGAATCGTAAAAAGAGAGTGAAAATCAAGACTTGAACTGCTCTTGGCAGCAGAACATGGACTTAACGGTAATACAAGTGGGCTTGGCCCGAAGTCACAAACAGTGCCCTTTGGGCTAGTGGGCCCACTCTATTAGCCCGAAGTTCATCGCGATCGCTATTGTGGGAGGAAAATAAGAAAACCAAGTTTATTTATATACTTTTTTGATCAGCAAAAAGAAATTTATTAAAAATGGGGAAAAGGGGAACGGGATCCAACCTAGAGTTGGAAGATACACCACAACGGCAAAACCCGAAACACCCAAGGGGTCCAAAAGGGTCCAAACAAAATAAACATTAAATCCCAACCCAACACCCAAAATAAACAAATAAAGTCCATACACCCAAACCCGGCCCAAACCTTGGGCTAGCCCACCCAAACCAACCCTCAAACCCTAGCCAGCTTCAACATCCACCACCGCACGAACCACCAGAGCCCAGCCTCGCAGTTAAGCCGAGCCGGCCTCTCCCAGATGTAGAGACCGAAGGCGGGAACCGACCTACGAAAATGAACACCAACGACAGATAGGGCAAAGAGGAGCACACCACCACCAACACCTAACACCAGCAAAACAGCCCTAACAACACACGAAACGAACAGTAGCAGCAAAACTAGACTGACCAAATGATGGCCCCTCGCCCGACTGAGATCTCGGAGTGGCCGCCGGCCGGACTTTGGCACACAAAGACGACCTGAAACATCCAGCCATGGGAGCCACATCCACCTCACCACCACCGGAAATAACCATCACCAATCGAAAACGCTCTCTTAACTGATCATTTTTGAATAAAACCTGCAAAAAATGTTAGAAAAGAAAAGAAACACAGAAAACAGACACCCTCATCCACTCCAAATCCGGATCCAACAAACACCACCACCCAACTGCCACTTGCTGCCACAAAACTCCGAACCACCTGAAGCCGCTAAGCACACCGGAGGAGACAAGAAACCTCCGGCCGGAGGCGAAGAGGACCGCAAACACATGGCCGGAACGCCAAACGCCAAACGCCACGCCCAAACCATACGGTGGAGGGCGGCGGCCTAGAACTAGATCAAAGGAGAGCAAATCGCCCAGAGGAAGGCCGAGAGCACTAGACCTGGGCTTGCGAAAACAGGAGATGATGGGAGTAGGGGCTTGATCCGGGAGAAGAGAAGAAGAGAGGTAAGGCCAGGGGGAGGAGAGGAGGCAGGGGCTTGCAGCCCCCCTCCCCCCCAACCCCCCCAAGCAGAAAACCTTTTTTTTTAATCAGCAAAAGAAAATTTTATTAAACTCGAAGAAGGTACATCGAGTAAAAGGGAAGGGAGAACTAGAAAGTTCAACCCAACCCTACAAAGATAAACAAAGACAAGGTAAATAAAAGGAAAAATACACTCGAACACTCTTAAATAATGAGACGTCTAGCACCATCAAGATTTCTTTTAATATCTTCCACCGTATACACCTTGATATCAAATCTAGCTTTGATCTATAAAGGTACTTTTGTTTTGGTTAGCTCTACCACTTGGTTACGATCCGCAGCTTTGTTGTTGAAAATAACATCATTTCTTCCAATCCAAATAGACCATAATGTTGCATAAAAGCAACATTCCCACATATATTTTTCCAAATTTTTGAACCCAGACGAAAACCACCAGGAAGATAAATCCAAAAAATTTGAATGAGCCACCCAAGTTAGGGTCCACCAATCTGCTATTTTTGTCCAAATTTATGTAGAAAATGGGCAAGAAAGAATCACATGTATTGGTGTTTCCAATTCCAGTGAACAAAATGGGCAAGCCAATGCATGCTCATCCAATCCCACAATTATATTTCTACTGCTCAAAACTGACCTTGTTGCAATCCCCCACGCAGAAAACCTTTCGGCTGAAACTTCACCTTTTCCTTTTCTTAGAGAGAGAGAGTCCTAGTTTATTTATATTAACCTTCATATTCTCCTCACACTTTCTTTCTTAATCATTTCTTTTTCTTTCCTTTCATTTTTCATAGGTACCAAACAAAGGGTTTCACGTTAATCTCTTTTAAGCTTTGAAGGGGCCTTCTCTTTCATTGAAACAATTTTTTTTGGGCTTCTTCCCGGCCGGTCCTATGTGAGTGGATTATGTCCCATTAGGTCCTTGTGCACAAATGTGCACAAGCTTTTTTCCCACCAAGTCTTATTTCATGCGCAGACACCATTTCCATCTCTCTCTTCCCTCTCTTTCTTCTTCCCTCTTCTGCGTGACTTTCATTCTCCCTCTGCCGTTTCTATCTCTACACACTGACACAAGCACATGGATAGCCAAAACAGAAATGGTTCTCTCTTTACTTATTCAGTATACACACACACTCGCTTGTTTCTTCCATTAGTCATTACAACATTTCACTTTGTTTGCATATGTGTACTCATCGATGCATGGAGTAGCTGTATCCATTCATTTTTCTTCGTCCTGGTTTTGCTATCACTGATGTAGAAACCGTCAGGTGCAATCCAATAACAATTTGGGTTCGGATTCTCAGAAAATTTACATATACAGACGAAGTAACTTGCGATCATAAACAGCAAAGTTTCTGTCCTCAGAACCCTAGTAAATATGGTAGAAGAAGAGCGTGGTGCCGAATAAGTTAGGTTTGAACTGTAAAACTTATATATGTATTAAACTATTATGCGGAAAAACATATATAACAGGATCTTGAATTCAATACA